>QEOT01005915.1:0-38326 GCA_003123785.1 Pterocarya stenoptera
AAAAATGTAACTATAGAATATTAGTATTACCAAACCAAATGTCAGAACAGATAATACTATTGTAAGATTATATCCTTTTTGAAGAATTGCCATTGGATCTTCAATTGGAGACTTTGAGCCAGAGTTCCTTGTACCCCTGATTGACAGTATTCCAATCGATGAAATCACAAGGTCAAAAGAGTGAACAACAAGAGGAAACAAGATGAAGCCTGATGGATCTGCATAAACAAATTGACTATGGATGAGCTAATTTAACACGTATGCACACTCACAACTACACACACATATACATACATGCTCCCACACACACAACTTGCCTTCAATTTTACACTGCTTGGCCATTGTTCCTCCAAGTATCATAGCACTAATTATTTCAGCTGCAATACTTTCAAAAAGATCAGCACCTCGTGCCGCACAATCACCCACATTATCTCCAACCTAATAGCAAAAGTTAAGTACAAGTGCCTTAAAAACCGACAAGAATGTAAATAACCCGAAAAAAGAGAGTAGAAGTTTTTTTTATGAATAAACGAGAGTAGAAGTTAAAAAGGTACAAACTGAGGCTTTTTTCAACTTCACACTTCTCAAAAAAAGCAAACAATACCAAACCATGTCATACTCTTTTGGGTAAGTTAACTTATAATCCCTTCACAATTTTATTGGTATGTTTAACTATGCAAAACAAGCTATTTATCACTATGATAGGTGTGAAGTAAAAGTGCAGAGGCATTGTAACACATCGCCCCTGTTCCTAGATATAACACCTCCCTGGGTAAATATACACATTAATTTATACATCTATCATTAACTACACTGCTTGATATTGTGATTTTCATTTTAATATTTCCTATTTTTAGTCACCTATCAAAAAAATATTTCCTAGTTTTAGTCATTTACAAATGGAAATCCAAAACCCAAAAGCACACCGAATACCTCCAACTTGCCTCAAGGGATGTAAAATGCTTTACCTTTCACTTCCACCAATAAAATATCATCACTCAACAGAAAAGGTTCAAATGAACTTATAACACATGCATCACGTGATTCAGTCTAGCATGAAAAATAAAAAAACATAGTTATAACGGTATAAAAAAAAAAGTGAAACGGAAGCCTTCAACTTTTGATGTGCACACTTATTCCTCATAATTAACTTCCAGCTCAACTTTCACCAATAAAAATGATCATCGAGTGCAAGGATGAACCATTGAATTTTTATTGGAATCCCAAACAATAAGTTCTGAAAGTAAATATACAGTAACTTAACAGGAAAAATCAACAAAGGAGAATGGATAACAACCAGATCTGCAATAACAGCAGGATTCCTAGGATCATCTTCTGGTATTCCTTGCTCTACTTTACCAACAAGATCAGCCCCAACATCGGCTGCTTTTGTGAAAATTCCACCTCCCAACTGAGCAAACAGGGCAACAAAAGAAGCTCCAAAACCATAACCCACCAGGAGAAGAGGCACTGAAAGACCGATACATAAAAGTCAACTACTGGATCATATCATATAAACGATGAGATCTATGCACTAGGTTTCATAATAATAAGTGAAGGAACCAAGGAAGTCAACACGTACAATCAATAACCTTCATTGAACCCAACGAATCCACCCGCAACCAAACATAAAATGTGGAGTAAAGGATGGCAATGCCAATTACAGCCATACCAACAACAACCAAGGCAGAGAAACCACCAGCACGAACAGCTATCTGAAAATGATACTTTCCAGTTATGGTATCAATCTAATACTGTTCTTTTCAATATTGAACTAGAAAATGAGGCAACCTGCAATGCTTCCCTTGCAGACCGTCTTGCAGCACTAGAGACTCGTACATTTGCACGAACTGACACCCACATCCCAACATACCCTGCAATACCTGAACAAAGAGCCCCCAGAAGAAATGCAGCAACAGTGATATATGCAGAAGTTAACCTGCACCAGCAGATTTAAAACTGTGAATTATAGTCACCAGGGGGAAAATGAAAAACAGGACTAGGCAAAGTGCTCTATAACAAATATTAAGTTATGTTATCACCTTCCTAGGCCGGAAGATTCTTGTTGGGGAGTTGGGCTGCGAAACAAATATATGGACAAGATAACCAGTGCTAGTAACAATGCCATCTTGGAGATAGTCCCATACTGGGTCCTGAAGAATCCTTCAGCCCCATCTCGTATTGCATCTGATATCTAGAACATGAAATGATAAGCTCAGGACAAGTACATGACAAATTGCAAAATCAGAGCCACAATTCAGTTCCCTCTTAAGCTTATTCATTCATAATACTAGTTGAAAAGATAATTGTATTCAGGAAATGATGAAAAGTCTTGGGAAATATGCTCTAGCTCAGATGGCACATCTATTCCCCATAAGAAAGAGGTATACATTGAGGTTGTGAGTTCAAAATAGGTGTGTGCAGGAGCTACCAATCAAAAGAACAAAACAATAAGTCCAGAACGAATGCTATATTTTGCGGAAAGAACGTTCAAATTCTACAGGGAAAGGCAATTATGACATATTCAATTTGTCTTACATTCTCATCTAATTCTATTGTTGGTATGGTAAAACAATTATTCTTCTGCGAATACTAATTATAAGGAATAATTTTTTTTTATAAGTAAAATTTTATTGATAGGAAAAGGCATAGCCCCAGTACATAGGGAGTATACATCGAATATACCTAATTAACACTAAGCACTAGTGAGAGATCAAGAAAATCATGAAAATTGTCCTCATTACAAGTAATGGCCGAAGCCCAAGAGAGTGAAGTATTGTAAAAAAATCTCTTCAGCTCATCCAAAGAACATTCCATGCCTTCAAAGCACCTCTTGTTTCTCTCCATCCGCAAACACCACATAATACAATGAGGGATCATTCTCCACACAGCAGCAATGTGTAGATTTCTCCTAATACCTGTCCAGCACTTAAAAATATCCATAACTCTAACGGGCATAACCCATGCCACCCGGTCCAATTAAGGATCACATTCCATAAACACCGGGCCACTGCACAATGTAACAAAAGATGATCCACTGATTCCCCATCTTTCTTGTACAAAAACCACCAATCCATAATGATAAGACCACATTTCCTCGAATTATAAGGAGTATTGGTCCAAAATTTTCAAAAGTTTAGATACATTTCAATGTTTACAGTTGAGGCTGAGACCATAATTTCAAGGTTTAGTAATTATTAGAAAAGACCTAACCCTGAAACAATGAGATTTCAATTGGAACGTTCAACCACCTTTTTTTTTTTTTTGTCAGGGAACCTCTCCAAGGCAAGGCCCTGCGGACCCACCCCTGCACGGAACATTCAACCACCTTATTTAAGATTTTGCGGGTCCTTAATGAGAAATCATAAATAAGTTTGGGTATCAATCTAGAAAATGACAAAACCAAACTCCAATTGTTCAAAACACCATCAAGCTGCCTAAGTCAGAAACTGCAAATGAACACTACTTCCAGTACACCTATCCTTTTGCTGTTTTGTCGATTGTATTTTGCTTTTTAAGAAGAAAAAAATAAAGAAATCATGTCGACATAATAAATGGTAGCGTCCATGCACATAGACAACAAAAAGAGGTTGCAGAAACATGGAGATTGAATTGTCCCCCAAGCTAGTGTATATGGTCAATGTGACATTGAACAATATATGATGTACCATAAAAAAATAGTACTGCAAAAGAAATGCAAATAACATTATGAAATATAGATTGAAAATCGATGTACCTGAACCATCTCAGGAGGCCCCTCATCCTTTGAGAGTACCCACTTTGTAAGATATATGGACAGAAGGAAGCTGATAATACACACTGAGAAGACAAACACAATGATCGGAGAAGTTCTTGCTCCAATGTAAAAGATCACTCCAAATCCCAAGAGTAGAATTATCAAAAGAACACGAACATTTATTCCCATGAGAATTCGAAAAATCTGCAAAAAGGACAAATTAATTCTACCGGGAAAGCCAAACAAAAAGTTATATGTGATGAAACAAGATAAGACTAAAATGCTGCAAAATGACATTGAAAAAAGCAAGAATTTTACAAATCCTGCAGTTTAGAAGTAAGTAATAATAAAGAAATTGACATGAACCAGTACTTCATTTTCATAAAAAGAAAGTAATATACATTTTCACCAGTCACAACTTCATTTTCGTAAAAAGAAAGTAATATACATTTTCACCAGTCACAATAGTAATTATACTAGACCATAGTTATTTTTTTAATAAGTAAAATTTTTTTTATTAGCAAGCATAAAAATAGATAAATCAAAAGCTCCTAGTTTGAGTAAAAAAAAAGCCTGAAAATCCAGAAAACTTAGACTAGAAAGACAGAGTGGCTTTGTATATGTCCTGGATACCTGGGCTTTTGCCTATTCTTTATGATCAAAAAAATTTTGTTTCCCGATCAAAAAAAGAAAGAAAGACATAGAGTGGCTGACAGCTAAACTAGATATTTTAGAACTAGCTCACTTATTTAATATAACTCTGACAATGAAAACTTGCAATTCCAGTTCAGAGCTATGAAAGGTTGCGCCAGGTTGATTCTGTCTGTGAAAAGCTTGAACAATACGAGTTCAGAAAGCCCGAATCCATGCTTTGAAGATAATTTCGTGGCATTACTCAAAGCACTGCAGTGACAAAAGACTGCTTGCCCAAGAAGGAATGCAAGTCTTCCTGAATTAGAAGCCTAAAAGCATGCCCAGGAAAGCTGACTTTTGCCTCAGGGAGAAGAAACGATAGCCAAGTTTCAATGAAATGATTTATTCTAAAAAAATCCTTTTCTTTAACAACTCCATCCAGATAGATAGTGGAGGCTGAGAATAAGTTTTTCACATGGAAAATCACTACCCTAAATTTTTAAGTTCATGAGCGAAAAATTATTTCTAATTAACAAGTGAATGGAAACCTCAATTAGAGTAGCCTATCTTTCATGTATTTTTTCCCAATACGTCTCCCAAACCCCAAGACTAAAAGCTTAGTGATTTGTGTCACGTCTCTTTATAATACAAGCCCAAAAGTTGCAACACAGGAGGTGAAGAGCTAATAAAGTCAATTGATTTCTGTCTTATGAACAGTAATCTCTTTACTCTCCTGCTCTACAAGGATGTCTTCCCCTCACCCTCTTTCTTACAAATTTCCATCATTAAAAGTGTGCACAGACAATTTGACTACTGATCAAATTTATCAGTCTGTTACTCATCTAAAGTGATATGTTCTACTTTTCTATCAATGTTCAGCTAGTTTTCCAGTAGGCCGGGTAACGCATTATGTATTTCTTTCATTCATATATGACTTAGGCCTCATTTGGATAGTAAGATGAGATGAGATAATCTATGAATAATAATGAAAGAGCTTGTGAATAGTAGTGAAATGTTTGAGTTAATAAAATTTATGGGGTTTTGGCAAAGGAGAGAGAAAACGTTGAATAAAAATATTATAAAGTTAAAATATTATTAAAATATAATTTTTGTTTTGGGATTTGAAAAAGTTGAATTATTTTTTGTATTTTGTTTGGAAGTTTGGGAATTTTTTTTTTTTTTTTATCAGTAAAATATAGATATTATATATATGAATGAAATAGGCATAGCCTTTGTACACAGGAAGTATACATAAGAACTCCTAAATACATTCTAAGAACAATAAATTAAATACAAGAAATCATGAATATTATCCCCATGTAATACAATAGTGCAAAACCAACACATAAGAGTGTGAAAGAAAAAATTCTTCAACTCTGTTATTGTGCATTCCCTATCTTCAAAGAACCACGCATTCCGTTCCATCCAAAGACACCACATAATACCCAACGGAATCATCTTCCACACAACTGCCACTTGAGGGCAACCTTGCATGAGGGCAACCTTGCAACTTTGACCAACAACCAAAATTGGAAAGTTTGGGAAAGTTGTAATGATTAGGTAATGATTAGATAAAAAGGTTAAATATTTGAAATTGAAAAGTGTTTGTATTTGTAGTGTTTGGATATTGAGATGAGATGGGATGAAATGAGAAGAGATGGGAGGACTTTGCTATCCAAACCAGGCCACACCCCATGGGACTTAAACCTAAGATCACACCCCCACTGCATTCCTATGCAGGATGTAGGTTCCATTTAACACTGGATATTGCAATGCAATATGGTTTCTTGAAGTTAAACTAAATAAGATTACCACGATGGCATTTACAGCCATGTAATGCAGTAAATTTCTATTGTATCAGTTACAAACCAAAAGCAAAAGAAAAAAGTAATTGCTTGCTGCATCAACAAAACAGAGGGAAAATAGATTGTACTCCAAGAAGAACCAAAAGCATACATGAACTGTACAAGGAAAAAAATGAAAATATGTAATCATGTTACAATTGAGCAGATATTAAGCAATGTGCAGTCAGCCTATTAAAAAAAAACAAAAAAAACAAAAAACATATAAGGGAATGGGTGGGATCCATACAGGTGCATGAGTTGTACTCATATTATAGTCATACAACTCGACATATATTAATTCAGAATGAGACAAGTTTACACGAAAATGACCAAGATTAAGGTCCTTACCAACGGGTTATAAACCTTATTACGCATGTTAGGGAAAGTCCTTGGCCTGTCCAAGTAAGGCCTGAGATTACCATTCTCCAATTCGTCATCCATGCCTAACGGAAGGGTGCTTGAATTCACCCTCCGAACCTGGGGCAAGTCGCCCCCTGAACTTGGCCGCTGAATTTTGAATGTTCTGCTTGAGGCAAAAACAAGTTCCAAAATCAGACCAGATTAAATCTCAGTTTCATTAGAAAATTCATGCATGCATTCGCTGATTATGAAATGAGTAAATTTAGAACGTGTGTATCAAAATCAGCACCAGTGACAGAATCTGATTGCTCCCTTTGGTTTCCCTGGAATATGTAGACAACAGAAACGAGAGAGAGAGAGAGAGAGAGAGAGAGAGAGTAAAGATTTAAAAATAAATAAAAATCAATTGTTTAGTGATTAGTTTTTTTCCTTCTGTCTCGGCAAGTAAACAGATGATAGAAAATGAAAAACCCAGAGGAAATAATCCACAACAAAGATCATACATTCTATTTCCATTCAAATGATCGTTACCTAAAACCTCATCCTTCCCAGGAATCAGAAGGACCATAAGGCACCGAAACCCTAAGATCACGAGATTTTTTTATCTAAAAAAAAAGAATCTACTTCACATATAATGTAGCAGGAAGTGGAGTCAGCCAAGGGAGGCCCAAATATCAATCAAGATCAAGTTTCAAGATCTGCTAACACCTGAATTGCAGAGAGAGAGAGAGTGGAGGATCTAAGAAGTAAAACGGAAGCGTATCTCACGGAGACTACCTTACCAGTCAATAAGCGATCAGTCGGATAGCAAGATGCTTCCGAAACCGATACGAAACGAAATCTCCGTCGCCTCTATCCCTGAGCCTGATTTTGCAGTGACAGAAATCAGACACTTTTCCGATAAAGATTTATCAGGAATTTTCACACTCTCTGTTCTTTTGTTTTTTGTTTTTTCCTGCTAATTTATTATGAAAGAAAGTAAAATAAAAATAAAAACAAGATAGACGGCTTTGGTAACTTTGGTTTGCATATTCCCTCTCTTTCTTTCTAATCTATACTGTACACGCTGACTTTGATCCGCCACGTCTGCTATCCAATCACATTACGCCAGGTAATGTGCATTTGGACCAATTTATGGAACCTCTAATTATGAATTGATGGATAAATAATTTTTTTTCCTATCGTGAGATTAGAACGATGGTATGAGATCTCAAAATTTTTGGATTTAAAAGTTTTATAAAATATAATTAAATTATTATTTTTATTTAAAAAATTATAATAATTATATGATAGTGAGATGATGTCCTAAAACAAACTAGGCTAAATGTTTTTTTTTTTTTAATAAATAGATTTCATTCATTCATGAAAACGAAATTACAGAAATGACCTGATACATATAGGAAAAATCTCAGATTACAAATCAACTACTCACGATTGAGATTCCACCAGTTCACAAATTTCTTTGTGACTGGTATGGTCTTAACTTCTATAACTTTCTACAGACAAACTGTCTGAGAGATCACACTTTGTCTAAAGTAGAGATTTCAAACCCCACCTCCATAAGAGGAGATGACTTTTACTCTGTAGAAAAAATGTCTAAGAAACTATTTCTTTTTTTATTTCTACCTAAACAAAATAAAATAACAATAAATATAAAGATAGATGTGAAAATGATAGATTACAACTGTAGATCCGAATTTTCAACTTGAAAGAAAGAAAAATACAAGAAACAAAAAGACTGTGGTGACACGTGAAGGACATGCGCCACGCTAGGAATGTGGCGGCTAGACAAGTCTGAAGAAACCAAGGTCCCTGGTCTTAGAAACGCCGCGGTGGCAACAGTAAAAGCTTCCTGGTGCAATGGCGCATGGATCTCATGCGCTGCTATGATCATCTACACGTGTGACTCATGCACCTCTCTGTAAAATGAAAGCTTTCGGCAGTTCGAAAGATCGTCAACCTAGAAATCCTGTGGAGGGGCATGTGGTGGTCATTGGGTTTTGGAAAACAGCAAATTGGCATTTCGCCATATTTTAGATGGAAAATCAAGCAAAACTGAAAAATAAAGAGCTACACAGTCATTGTCTAACTAGATGGGAGGAGGGAGGGAGGAGCCAGGTTGGACTTTTGCTGGGGCGGCTCTTTGGAGAGAAAAGGGTGAAAGAGCTTTCGGCTAGGGTTTTTTTTTTTTAAACCGTGTTTTTCTTATCTTAATTAATGTCACAAATCTTATATCTATTAATATTTAGTATTAATAAATAATTTTTTTAATAAATTATAAATTTATTATATGTTCTCACACTCATAATTTGCCCCAAAGTTGTTGTTTTTAAATTATTTAATACTATATTACAATTAAGATTATCATTAAATTATTAATAGCACTTCCCATCTATATTTTATTCTTTTAGTCTTGTAAGAACTATTTGGACCACCATTTATTTCCTAAAACAATATCAATTAGAAAAATTCTACTCATCATTCTCACATCAAACTTTTTTTTTTTTTTTTACCAAATAGGGTGGTATATGGATGATGGGTATGAGAATTCAATTAATTTAAAAAAGATTAAAAAAAATATGATTTGTGGTGTGTGAAGATGATAAGTAACAAAGCTCTATAAATTATAGTAGTCAATGCCAATACTCAAATTTCAATAGTGCGCTTTAGGCCAAGTTTGATTTTACAAACATTTCAAGCAATCTTATCTCATCTCAATATCAAATATTTCAAACACTATTCAAACACAAACATTTTTTCAATTTTAAATTTTTTATCTAATCATTACCTAATCATTGAAACTTTTCAAAACTCTGAAACAAAACATAAAAAATAATTTCACTTTTTCAAATCTCAAAACAAAAATCATATTAAAAAATTATATTTTGACCCTCTTTTAACTTTATGATTTTTTTATTCAATTTTTTTCTCTCATTTTCAAAAAACTCATAAACATCTTAACTCAAACCATTTCACTATTATTCACAAATTATCTCGCTATTATTCATAAATTTATCATCACATCTAGTTTGTGTAATCAAATGAGATCATAGTCTATACATGGTAGACTACTATAATTTATTATTTAAAAAAAAAAAAGAGAGATTGAGGTAACTTTTTTGAGTAATGTTGAGTACCTGTTCAAATCGTGCTAGTCCTGTGCATATCCTTCGTAAAGAGAGTACTGATACACGTATTTACAAGTTTACGTATTAGATTCATTTTGTCAGTTTTCTTTCAAAATTCAAAATTTAAAATTTCCCGCATATCAATGGCTAATACATTGAAAAGTAAGTATTTTTAAGTTTTTCCTAAATACAATTATCATTTTTCTTATATAAAAAATGGATTTCACTAAAAAAAATTTTAATTTTTTTTATAGTAAGCTCTTCTATTTTACAAAGAAATTGCGATCATTACATTTGGATAGGTTTAAATAGTTAGATGAGAATTAATTTTTTGTTTTAGATGAAAATTTAAAATATTATTTTGTAATATTATTGTTGTTTTAGGATTTGAAAATGTTGAATTAAATTTTGACAAAATTGAATAGTTTATTATATTTTGTGTGAGAATTTAAAAAAATTATACAGTCCATCTTCGAAACGGACATTCATTCTTGTGAGCTAAACAACCTCCAATAAAAAATTGCCACATTAGCAATTTATAGGATAAGTTAATGAGACCCATCACATGTGATAAAATCCACATGTGAAAGAAAGAAAAAGAAAAAAACATGTTGAATAGCCGGGAGCCCCAAGTTTCGTCAGATTTGAAACAACCATCGTCATCGTCTTCTCCATTTCCATTTTCTTCAGCTTTGATTTCACAGTGGGTTTATTTTTACTGCTCTTTCTCAAGATTTCCATTACTCAATTTCATGATTTTGTTTTCATTATCATTTTTGCTTGCTCAGGAAAAATTGAGACAAACCCATATTACCTGGAGGAGGGAATGCCATTTCTCCCAATAAAATATCATTGTTCACTCTCTTCACAAATCAAAATACAAAGCCACCCAATAATAAATCCCAAGCAATCACCCACAACAAATCCATGAATTTCATTTTTTCCGGTTTAATTTCTCACAAAGTGAGGAGAGAGAAAGATTGAGGAAAAATAAAGGTTAAAGAACTGTTTCCATTTTTAACCGATTGATTGTTTCCATTTTTTTTTATTTGATCTTTTTATTTCCATTGGGAGGGTCTGCACGATTCTGTGTTTTGTGAAGGGGGCTTCGTCTGGTTGGTTTTGAGAGAGGGGAGGGGTCACATTAGTGGAGATGAAACATAATTTGTAGCCTGTAGTGTGGTTATAGTGGAACTGAAATAGAAGACCTACGTGTCATTTATTTATTGAAGGTTTGTTATTAGGGAGATAACAGACGGACCGGCGATAAGTTTATCTCAAATTATAATGATGAGATGAGATGGGAATTTATCTCATCCCGCTTGCCAAACATGCCCTTGAATTTGAAGAAAAGTACAAGGGAGATAGTTGCCTTTATGACTTTGGAAAGATATGAAGACTAGTTTGATTTCCATTTTATGGATTTAATTAAGATCATAAATAGATGATGTAGCTGTGAACTTTATTTGTGTTTTTGTTTTGAGAGTGTCTACTCAACCGCCTACTGTTCCTACAACCTCCGCACACCGACTTTTTTTTTTAATAATTAAAACGATGCATTTCCTTTTTTAGTCATTTCCCTTCCCCCAACCAACCCCCCCTCGTCTTCCCCTGGTCCTGCGTCTTCCCCCTACCTCCATTAACACTGAACTTCATGAGTTCGAAAATTTTCTGCACATCACGAAACAGATACCCAACTTCAGAGATTCTCCTTATTCAAACAAGTTTCCTTATCTTTTCAGTACAGAAATGAAGCATATCTTTGTCCTTTAACAAATCAATTGGAGTCAAAATATTCTGGAAAAAGGGCATAACTTGAAAAAAACAATAGAAAATAAATTATACAAAGAATAAAATAATATGACCTGATATCTATTTGGAAAATGAATTTATTCAACAAGATCTATTAAAATCTGAAAAAATACCCATGATTATATGTCCAACAATAAGTTCAATCAAGTCGGAACAATTGAGGAGACGAAAGCATAAGTTACGTAGAGAGTGTAGAAGATCCAGTCCTACCACCTAGTGGAGTCGTTGATCTCGTCCCACCAACTGGAAAGAAGAGCTCTGACCACCGCAATCTCTATGGGCGTCGACCTTAGTGAAATTCTGGTTGGGCGATTTTGTAGAGAACGGGCAAGGGAGAGAAGTCTGAAAAAAGTGGACGACTGAACTGTGAAGTAAGTGAAGAACCCGGTTTGCCACGTCAGGAGTGTGGTGTGCGTCCCACAAACCGGAGGCTGGGTAGACTTTTTCTTTTGTTTTATTGTTGGTTTGCACTGTCTTGCATTAATGTCAAATTAAGCAGCCATGCACTAAAAAAGCATAAAGGCCAAGAACGGCAAATAAACGAGCCAAATACGTATTGATCAGTTTGGATATGCATGGTATTGGTATAATTTGAAAGATTTTACGTTACACATTCTATATGTTATAACCAAATATAATTTAAATTTTAAAAATTTAACTATATTATAGTATGAATAATGTGAAATATAAAAATTTTTAGATTGGTTTGGTTATATAAAATAAAATTATTTTATTTCATTTCATATAATTATTATTACAATTTTTTTAAACTCTCGTATAAAATATAATAAATAATTTAATTTTTTTTAATTTTAAAATAAAAATAAAAATAATATTATTCAATTTTACAACGAAACGAGACGAGAAACATGACTGCCCTCGTGTAAAAAGACAAAACTCATGAAACAGCATCGTGAGACTCGTCATGTACGTGGTCATTAGTTAATGTAGTCAGAACAAACAGGTCAAGTTTCATGATTTGATTGGTTTATATAAGGTTTGAAGTTTCCGTTTCACTGTTGCAAAGTCAATTCACATAAATGAAAAAATGATTCTGTACGTTCATATATAACGTCTCATGCATACCTGATCTCTCTCTGTCTCCCTCGCCCATATCGAAGATTGAATCTAAACCGTCCATGTTTAGCTCTCATGTTCTATTAATAACCTTCCTTTTATTCCTCATTGCGCGCAGTCCGTTTTATATAAGCGTACTCTGCTTCAATCATTAGGCAGCGCAGTACTGTTGCAGCAGCAAATTTCTTTAGTTTTGTGGAAGTGCTTTAATTTGTAAGTACTACTGCATGCATGTCTCTGATCATCATTATTCAGATATATATATATATATATTCTTCATGCTAATTCATTTATTATCCCCTCTTTATAATTTCTGTGTGTTTAATTTCTACATGGGCCAGTGATCTGAACCACAACAACGACGATGAATCCTGGTTATGGAGCACTAGCGTTTGTATTTCTCACACTTTCATGTCTGGTTCGTGGCAACAACGTCACCGCCGATATGATGATCAGCGGGAAGAGATGGGCGATTCTAGTCGCCGGTTCACGTGGTTATGAAAATTACAGACATCAGGTTATATATATATATATAAACCTACGTACATACGTAAGTAAAATTCTGCAAAATGATGATGATCATCAGTCCATTTGAAGTTTGGTAATTTTGGGTGTGCAGGCCGATGTATGCCATGCATACCAGATACTGAAGAAAGGAGGGTTAAGCGATGAAAATATCGTGGTTTTCATGTACGACGACATTGCATTCCACTCGAACAACCCGAGGCCTGGTGTCATCATCAACAAACCAAATGGCGATGACGTTTATGAAGGAGTCCCCAAGGTATATATAACTAGTACTGTAGTTTTCTTCCATTCCATCGATGATGATCTGCATGCCTGCCATTTCAAATGTATTTGACCTAATTAATTAATTTGCTGCATGCATGGGTTGTTGATGATGATCTTGTAGGATTATACAGGACCTGATGTTAATGCACATAACTTTTATGCTGTAATTCTTGGAAACAAAAGTGCTGTTTCTGGAGGTAGTGGTAAGGTTGTGGATAGCGGACCAAATGACTCTATTTTCATATATTTTAGCGACCATGGCAGTCCTGGGTTACTCGGTTAGTAATTTCACTAATTTCTTCCTCTATTTTTTTTATTTATTTTTTATTTTTTTTATCTTCGATCATATTCGTAGTACCAACGACTGAAATATATAAGTACTACTCATCATTTTAATTATTGACTTTCATAAATTAACGATTTGATACAAAATAATAAATAATACTTCTCTTTTAATATTTAATTGAAAAAATATATTTTAACCACAAATGGATTATACAAAACTAAACCCACAAATTAATATAGTTTGATGTGGTATACGTAAGATTATAAAGTTAATTTTATTATAAAGTAAATCTAACGGATTCCATAAAACTACGTTAGTATGTGAGTTTATGTAATCTTTTTTTATCTGTAACAATTCTCTATTTAATTAGTTCGATCAGGTTTTAAAATAAAATCACGTAAGAGAAAAAAAAATTACAAAATTTCATTTATCTAATAATGACTGAAATAAATACTTTAATTAGCATACCATGACTAATGATCATCATCATCTTGTACTTGTGTTAGGGATGCCTACTGGAAGTTATGTTTATGCCAAAGATCTTATCCATGTTTTGAAGAAGAAGCATGCTGCAAAAACATACAAAAGCTTGGTAATATATATAATATGTTTTTCAAATCCTAGCTAGCTAGATGCACGATCTATAATTAATTAATTGATGTACGTAGCCTATTAATTAATACTAATAATCTTTTAATTTTTTTTTCTGGGTGGAAATAATTAATTAATTAATGTTTTCCATATACATGATATGAGAAATAAAGGTATTTTACCTCGAAGCTTGTGAGTCCGGGAGTATTTTTGACGGCCTTCTTCCCGAAGATATAAACATATATGCAACTACAGCAGCAAATCCATTCGAAAGTAGCTGGGGAACATATTGTCCTGGTGAATATCCCAGTCCTCCTCAAGAATATGACACCTGTTTGGGAGACTTGTATAGCATTTCTTGGATGGAGGATTGGTACGTACGTACGTTTATACACATGATGATCATAAATTTGATCAGCACTTTTTATGGGCTTTTATGGTAATTTATTAATTGGTATTGATTAATTTGCGCAGTGACAAACATGATTTGCGCAAGGAAACTTTGGGTCAGCAATATCAAGTGGTAATTTTCAAATTAATTAAAAAAGGGTTTCATGCCTAGCTAGCTAGCTAAGATGATCATGTCAAAGTACCGTTAAGATCAAATTTTGTCACGTGAGTCGCGCGTGTTGAGGGTGCACGCGTCTTCAATGCTGATTTGCAAATATAATAACAAAAATTTTATGTATACTGGTTTTTGAGTATTCTTTACATATTTCACTAGCGTGATTGGTTATGTTATTTTTTTTAATATAAAAATAAAAAACTTTACGTACTCAACTTGTTGTCTCATTTTGACACTTTATGTATTTTAATTTTTAATTTTTTTTCACTTAATAGTTAAAAAATGACCATTAGTGTATCGATTTTTTTTTTTATATTTTTTAAAAATGTTTTAAAATGATAAAAAAATTTGAAAAAAAAGGACTAATTGGTCTAGTGGTATAAGTGCTACTCAAGTGGTAGAGTAGCACCGTTCATAAAAATAACTGTTTTGACCAACCACTTTAGTGGACTGTACAAAGAATATGTAAAAGGGACTATACGCAGCAAAGCTCATATAATAATATTGCCATTGCAGGTTCGGAGGAGAACAGCAGCAGTAAATGTAGGACTTAGTTCTCATGTGATGCAATATGGAAGTGCAGGACGTGGTAATGATCCCCTCTTCTCATACATTGGTACAAATCCTGCAAACGATAACTATACTTTTGCTGAACATGCCTCTTCACCATCTACTTTGGGGGTTGTTAGCCAAAGTGATGCAGAGCTCCTTCATTTCTGGTACAGGGTATGATCATCATGCTCTTGTCTTTAAATCATTTATGTTTGTGATATATTTTTTTTTAAAGTCCTCGGGGACTTAAAATATATTCTTTTTTCTTGATATATATGACATTGGAGAAATCTTGTTTTTGTATTTTTTGATCAGTACCATAAAGCACCCGCGGGCTCTCATCAGAAGCTTGAAGCTCAAAAGCTACTGTTTGATGAAATTTCCCACAGAAAACATGTGGACTACTCTATAAATCAAATTGGGAAGCTTTTGCTTGCAGATGGTAATAGCTCGATGGTGTTGGAATCTGTTCGGCCAATTGGGCAACCTCTTGTGGATGACTGGGATTGTTTGAAGATGATTGTAAGTCAGTCCTACTTTTGTTCTGGTTTTGAGGCTCTGCATAAATTAATGTGGAATCTTTCACTATTTTTCTTTTTTCATGCAGGTAAGAACCTATGAGAAATATTGCGGATCATTATCAACTTATGGGAGGAAATACACGCGAGTTTTTGCCAACATGTGCAATTTTGGGGTTACCTCGGAGCAAGTACTTTTGGCATCGATTCAAACTTGTTCTGTGCCGCCACCTGCTTAGAGTTTCTTTCAGAACATAAGAAATGGATGAGCCGTTTATGCATGAACTTAACTTGAAATGCAAATCCATTAATATTAAATAAGTTACTGGAATGGATGCAGCTGTGGGTGTAAAATAGATTTGGCATGTGACCTTTGAATTCTGAATGCTAAAAGATTAGGAAATTGTAGCATAAAAGAGATGATATCCTTGATAAATCAGCCCAAAAATCTAAATTAAGAGCTTCCACAGATAATTTGCAGCTAAAGAAACATTCACTTAAGCTAGTGACAATGCCAAAATAATATGTCTAATCATGATAAGGTCATCTAAGCCTCCTCTTCTTAAAAATCCGAGCCTCTCTTTGAGCATTTCTTACCTTACTCAATTGGAGTTGTCTTGAGCTCCTTAATCGTTGAGACCCACCCTTAACATGAATGGATATCTCCCTAGTATGATGGTGATGGTGATGACTGTGGCTCCTATGCCTACTTGGAGGGTAGAGAGAGCTCCCAAGCCGATCCTTTTTTCGCTTTCTTTTGACATTTAAATGATGATAATTGTCTGAAAAATCACTTTCATAACTTGAACTGGAACCTAGTTCAACATCTTGGAAACGGTGTCGGCGGCGGCGGCGATTTATCCTCTTGGTGTTCTTTAACTTGTGCCACAATAAACATGTAATGTCTTCTAAAGCAAACCAATATGTCTCACATGCTGCCCAACACATCTTACAAAGGCTTCTTGCAATGCATTGGCAGATCCCCACCTTTAACAGCAAGTAGAAGAACACTAACACTGAAAACAGAAAAATATAAATGAAATCAGCCATTTCCTTTTCTTCAAATAATAAACAATACTTTAAAATTCAGCAGCAAAGAAGTAAATCTTATGTGTGATTTTTATATCAAGAACTAGACGAAGAATATGACGCCGTTATGATCAAAACACAATAACATGCCAATTTTTTGGGAAACAATTGGCAAGCCTAAAACTCTGATCAAAAGATCAGCCCTAGTTAAAAATTACAGAACCAGAACCAAGTAAAGTGGTGGAAATGTACACAATGGTAGAAAAGAAAAGGACTCTAAAGGCCATCAGATAATGTTATGTTTCCAAGCCTAATCCCGTGAAGCTAGTATAGAAAAAAACGAAGGTTATAACTTATAACCATCAAGAAAACCAAGGAAAGAAGAATTACTTATATAGCAAAGGACCAAGATCATCAACAGTTTCACCAGATTGGAGACACATAAATGCTCAATGAAACATACCACATCCCAAGGTCCTGAGCAAACACCCCTGCAGATCAACCAGGTCAAGTCAAAAACAGAAATGAAACTTAATACATCCATGGCTGTCAGGCTGTGAATAAGCACTCTTTATGAAATTGCACCATAACTGAAATGGGGCCTATCTGAGGTTATAAAAGTTTAAGTTCATGCATCTTAACTGCATTTTGAGAAACTCAGAATCATTTGCTTAAAATGAGAATGGACAAATTTTTCCTGTTATAAATCAACTAGTTGCTTGTGGACTAAGATGGCTTGGAGTTCAATATTCATTTAAACCCTGCTTTTCAGAGACAGGACCAAGCAAAAACTATCCTTTGACATTAAAATACTCACATTAGTATACTTAATGTGATTCCTGACAATAAGTCTGGAGTATTTCTTCAGCTAACACACAAATTCCTATAGATTTGTGGCACCGAGTTCTTTTTAGATTCTTGCTAGGCCATAAGGTGCCTGTCTGTGGAGCACTTGAAATCGGGTAGGTCATAATAATCAGATACAAAATCCCCATTAAAAACCTGTGCAGTGACTGCTATCAACCTAAAAATTATATAGTACACAGATAATCAACTGTGGCTAGCAAGAAAGAAAGAAAAAAAGACAAAAACAAGTTCAAATAGAATGAAATTTAAATTAAACTCGAAATCTTAGAAACTTCTTTCAACTTTACAGATTTGTCCATTAAGTGTGGCAGACCCCGACCCAACTAAGGGGACAGATGCAAACCAAGAAAGATAGTAAGGAGGGAAGTATTCTCACTCGCATGAACCACCAAAGATAGTCCTAATTGGAGTTAAGAAAGCATTTCCCAGAACACCTCCAATGCCATTTGCAGCTTTACTGACGACACCCCCCATGGTGAGATAAATCCAAGGTCACGGTCTCATTCAAAAGTTCATGTTAATTGATACTTGCTCCATAGCATGCAGTTGCACTGACGAAATAACATTGGGGAAAAATATTAGGTACAAAATGAAAATTCTGAAAAAGATTATAGATGGCACCAATATTCCCAATGTATCAAATGTTCAAAACCTAGTGTATACAATATGCAATATTTTCCAACAGCACATGAACTGCCAGAATGCAAAGTTCAAATCTGAATGAAAATAAACATTTTCTGAAGTAAATAGTCATAATGCACCGTCAAAATTAGGCTATATATGAGAATTTTCAAAAATAATATGGACAAAGAGGCCACGCTCAAAGAAGAACAAAAAGGAATGAAGGGCAACATATTGCAACCCAAAAGTTCATAGCCAAACCATATATAATGGCATTTGGATATTACTTTGAAGATGTTTTTCATTATCCAACCGCATCATCAAAGAATTTCAGAACTTCAACATCGGACCCATGATTTTAGCTTAATTATTGTACACATTTAAACACGTTGACTCGTTGTTCCTATAGAATAGTTTGAAACGGAAACAACTATTTAAAAAAAAAAAAAAAAAAAAAAACAGAAGAAGATTAATCCATTTGCAAAAACAAACCCTACAATCAATAGTAGAAAATTAACAAAATGCAAAGCAGAGTTTCACAGAATCCTATGCGCTAACCTTGATTCCTTTTATAGAAGCCAACAAGTTTTCGGTGTTTGCCCACTTTTTGAGTATCAGAGAGAGGAAACGGTTTCAACGGTCGTGTATAATTATGAAGAAAAAGACGCAGAGGGCGGGAATGGGCCTGGTGCTCAACTTGGGCCTCCATAACTCGATCTTTTTAATTGGGTTATGAGAATTCCATCTCAAAAAGTATTTTTAATAGTTTTTTTTTTAAATAAAATAAAATATTATTTGATAAATTTATAAAATGTGCTTTAAACACCTAATAAAAAAAATTTAAAGATTTACTTTTTAAAAGGCACCAAATTAAAAACTTTTTGTTAAAAATATCCTTTAGATAATATTTTTAAAAGATGATCGTAATTAATAATAGAGTTATTTAGTAAAGTTCTACAATTAAAAGCATTATTGTAAAAAGTTATATTAGCTGTTGCAATTTCAAACAGCAGCATGTTTGGAATTACAGTGAAAAATATACATTATAACTCTAGGGTTTATAGTTTATAATTTAAGTAAAACATATGTTTGGTTATCATATTTTTAAAACATTTTACATTTGTTTGGAAATAAATTAAAAAAATTATTTTTGAGGTAGAAATGATAATTATTTGATTTTTTAAAGATTATGATCATATTCTTGAAAGATTGAAAATTCTAATTATCTAAAAATTGTATGCATATTTTCACCCATTGACAATTTTTTTAAAATTCGAATTACGTTCCGTATTATCTAGAAAAACATCCTCAAACGCACTTATTGACTTATTTGAGATTAAAAAGTACTAATATGTAACACTCAAACAATCTTTTTTTTTTATTAAATAACTTTTAAAGTTATGTAAATATTTTTAAGACTCCTAACGCAACCCAAACAGACACTTAGAGAGAAATAGTGTCATTGGACTAAAAGGCCCATGGTGAACCTTGAAATTGACTAAAAGGCCTAGAAAAAACTCCCGAATGATCATCTTATCAGTGAATGTTTAGGATTGCGGTGAAAAATATAACTTATAGCTTTAGAATTTATAGCTTATAATTTAAGTAATAACTTCTACTATTAAAAAGTTATTTACTGTTCGATAACTATATGTTTAAAGACTTTTAAACATGTTACGTTTGTTTGAAAACAAATTAAAAAAGTGTTTTCTAATGTAGAAATTACAATTATTTAGAATTTTTAAGGATTATGACCGTATCATTGAGAATTTGAAAGTTATAATTATTTGCAAATTGTATGAATATTTTCGTTTGTTAACAGTCTTTTTAAAATTCGAATTACGTTCCGCATTATCCGACAAAGCACAAATGATGTTTTTTCTCAAATGTACTTTTTAGCTTATTTGAGATTAAAAATGCTTTAATATGTAACATCCAAATAACCTAATTTTTTCATTAAAGAATTTTCAAGACTATTTAAACATTTTTTAAGACTCATATCACAACTCCAAATAGACCGTTGGACACAATATGCTAAAGTTTTAGATAAGATAAAGCTCGTTCTACAATCAGTTTGATATGATTAAACTGATTAATTTGCCCCTTCTTGATTACATTGATAAGCAAATGATTAAAACACTTGATCATGATGTTAATAATTTGTTCTAAATGCAAATGGAAATGCTTTTTGTTTCCCTCTTGTTAGGGGACTTCGATATATATTTTATGAGTGTGGGAAATAAACATTAATCAGAGGTCAGAGACTGCAATTATCCAACCCCACAATCTGAGATCCTGAGTCTTCTTTTACCTCTAATTAGTTCTAACAAAATCTGCAAAAATAATATATATATATATATGGATTCATATGATATTGATGAACCATTTTGAGGTTTTGGCTATAAGAATTCGTAAGGGGCAAGCAAGCTGCATCCATGGCTATTGATATTCGTCCCAGGAGACGACTTTGCTTCAAGGAGTACATGCATGAGATCAGACATAAGAAATTAAACATACGTATTTTCTATACATTGTAGAGTTTTGGTCAGAAGGCAGGGATGAATTCAAGCTTCTTTTGGCACCCGTACGTTCTCTTCAATAGTTTATTTTCCTTTCCCCATCTCTTTGGACTGAATAGTTTGTTCCATCCAAAAGCTATATCTATGCACGTCTACTCGATCGCACATGCTTTTAATTCCCTGTTCAACAAACTCTCTTAAGCTCCATACAGACTGCTCCAATGGCGACAACTGATCATGATCTTCTTTTGCCTATCTGGGTATTGATATTAGCGAGTAACTTGGCCAATGCTACAGCTCGGCAACAGCAACAACCAGAAACATCAGCACAGACTAATATACACTTTAGCTCTCAAAGCCCACATCACTCGGGACCCCCACAACATCTTGGCAAGCAACTGGTCCTCCAGCGGCACCCCAGCCTGTAATTGTGTTAGGGTCACTTGCGGTGCTCGCCACCTTAGAGTCACGGCGCGGCTTTGGGTTTACCTCTCATGAATCTTACGGGCGTCATCCCTCCACACCTAGGTAATCTGTCATTGCTTGTCTTCCTACACGCCCACAACAGCAGCTTTCATGGCTCCCTCCTGAATGAGTTGGCTCGTTTGCGTCGGTTGAAGTAGATCAACTTTGGATCCAACAACTTGAAGGGAAAGATCCCGCCGTGGTTAGGGTCTTTGTCAAATCTTCAAAGCTTGTTTCTGTACAATAATCATTTTAGCTAGAGGTCCATTTCCACCACCATTTTCAACACAACTTCACTGCGAGTACTTCATCTCAGCAATAATCCACTTTTAGGTACATTTACCTTGCCACGGCCACCATTTTCAATTAAATCTGTCTTCGTTGCAAAACAACGTTTGCAAGTCATGCTGCTGACTCCAGTAGAATTAATAGACGTCGCATCAGCATTGAATTATCTCTATCATATGGTCTTTCAACACCTATTACCCCTTGTGATTTGAAGCCAAGTAACATACTACTGGATGAAGATCGTGTGGCTGATTTTGGTATGGCGAAGCTCTTAAGTGGAGTGGATTCCATAACACAGAGTACCATGACTCTAGGTAGTTTCTTGTGCAAATTTATATTTCCTTGTTTTTGACAATAATGTCGGACAAGTTGTCAATCATTTTCTTATGTGCAGAGTATGCATTAGAAGGAAGGGTTTCTAGAAGAGGTGATGTGTACAGTTATGACATCTTACTTTTGGAGACTTTCACAAGAAAGAAACCTACGGATGTTGAGACTTTCATTGGGTGAAATATTCACTTCTGCATGCAACACTAGAAGTTATTGATTCCAATTTGGTGAGTGAAGAGACATAGCAATTTTGGTTCTAAAACATAACCGTTGTTTCATTATTATTTACAAATTATTTCACTCTGCTAACATATCTTCTGCAGATCATTCTACTAACAAAAATTCTACTTACAACCGAACTAGGGAGCCCCCCGCATCACCGTGTCGTACGGGATATTTCAAAACGACGTCGTTTCTAATTTAATTCAAACGAAGATGAAGTGGCCTCCATCCCCCTCCATCCCAGTAGAAAGTTCATGAAGTGGAGTCTCTTCGGGCAGGTTTGGAAGTCAAGAATTTTTAAAAATTCTCATCTCATCTCAACTCATCATTACACTTTTTTCAAATCTCTATACAAAATATAATAAACAATTCAATTTTTTCAAATTTCAATACACATTTTTTAAATCTCAATTCAACTTTTTCAAATTTTAAAACTAAAAAATAATATTTTAAACTCTAAAATAAAATACAAAATTCTCATCTCACCCTCCAAACCTATCCTTCGTCTTCTCGATTCCCATCATCTTCCCCACGAAGGCAGCCTCCATCCCCCCCCCCCCCCCCCCCCCCCCCCCCCCCCCCCCCCCCCCCCACCCCCCCCCCCCCCCCCCCCCCCCCCCCCCCCCCCCCCCGCCCCCCCCGGGGGGGGGGGGGGGGGGGGGGGNCTTTGGTCGTCTATGGGTGAAGGCGACAATGGGGCTGGGCATCTGGCAGTGCCAAAGGCGGTGGTTGATGGCTGGTGACTGCGGTTATGGGTGGTGGCCGAGAACGACTGAAATAGAGAGGGAGAAATCGAGAGAGAGGGTGTGCTACCCTGTGTGGGGTGGTCGACATGGTGGAACAGGTGAGGCTTCATTGCTACTATTCAAGGTGGCTGAGATGTTGCCAGTGCTATGGCGGAGGAGAATGTGAGGGAGATGGAGAAGAGAGCTGGATGGAGAATGGTGTTGCTGCGTTTCATCCATCTGTTCCACAAGAGTAAAGGCTTTGTCTGAAGCATGATATGATTTGTGGTTTTTAAGTTTGAATAACCTCTTGATTTTCATTTTTAGTTCTATGTAATGTTTAAACCTGAGTTCAATGACGGGAGTATGAATTTTTTCTTCAAATGTTTGAAGATAATTTACAAATTATCATTTTCTGTGCTGCTATTGTTTTTCGTTCTTGTCTGTAAGATTTTTCTGATGAGTAATGGAATACTTTTAATTTTAATTGAGTATAAAAGAAAAGAGAGAGTTGGTTGAGAAGACGGGAAAATGAAAGGGGAGAGAGGGAGGAAGAAGGGGAAAGTGGGACACAGTTATTTCAACGGTTACGCAAAGGTTGCGCACGCCGGTTGTATGCAGCATTCTTGATCATCAATTATAGGATTGGCTCTTGCTTGTAGAGTTGAGGTTCCAGAAGAGAGGATACATATGAGTGAGGTGCTACCAGCCGCACTCAAAAAGATCAAAACAAAGTTTGTGCAGGATGTTGCACGGGCTTAAAGTGGGCGTTGAGATTGTTTATGGCTTTTCCTCGTTGGAAACATTTTGGATTCAAAGATGAGATCGGGTTGAGATGATTTATGAATAGTATTGAAATTTGTGAGTTGAAATTTGTGAATAATAGGAAGACTGATCTCAACCCATCTCTTAATCCAAACTGGCTATCGTCCATTCTGTTTCATGGAGTAAGCTACAAAGAAGTCACGACGTGGGAAGCTACAAAGATCTATAGAAGTGTTAACTTCACCATGCCCAACCTCGTCAGATGAGCTGCATCCAATAATGTTTGGCTGCATTGTCCATTCAAACCATCCCATCCCACGTCTTCATCCAACACCTTCGGTCCAAAACCTAGAGCTCTGTCTGAAAATGGAAATGGATATGCGTTGGTTGAAGAAGCCATCGGTGAAATCAAGAAACGATGATACATGATCAGTACAATATACAACACAACTTCTTATGGCAGTGATCTCAACACATATGGAAATGGTATGTGTTGGTTAATGAACACCACCTTTTTTTGCAATTCATTATGGAACATTATTTACAGGAAAACAAAATTTCACTTTGTTAACCTTTACCATGGTGGGATTCAAATTCCACCACACCTCAGAGTGCCATGTTCAGAGGAAACCTTCTGAACCTCGCCAAATATGTGAATATAGATAACAAAAATGAATCATCTGGTCTATGTGGTTAGTCGAACAACTTCATATACTGCCGTGGACCAACTTTGACTAATTGACCTGCTGGCATTACCCTGTTATCAAGGTAAATAAAAGAACCTCTATGTTCTGATCTTCTTGCTTTTTTGCCAAAAATGGTTACCAAACAATATTTGATTTTATTCTTTCAAGGACGAAGTGCTTGATCTGCTCTTTGAGATTCCCGAGTTCAGAAGTTCTGAATCACTCATAACATCCTGCAAAATGTCCTTCAGCAATGTTATACATTCATAATTGTCGAAGCTCATAACTTTTAGAAGTTTTTGAATCTGTTATTGTGCAGACTCCATAATATGCAACAATGATTTTTTTCCCTGTAAAGTCTTAATTTATATAAGCAAACAGATAACAAAATAGAGGAATCATGCAATTTAAGGTAACCAAGGATGACCTTAATTATAATTGAATGCTTTCCTCCTAATGAGTCCTAAGTGACATTGGACACAACCTAGATGATTCTATCATCCAATTTACAGGATGTACTTTTTCAGGACGTTGCCAGTCTTAACGACAACTGACATTTGTTTAGGTCTGCTGATTGCTGGCTCAGTTATTCTTGATGATCTCTTAGCATGCCTGCCATAAGTGCTACAGGAAAGTCTTTGGAAACCATTGTAGAAGGCCAAGGCTCACTCCGTGACAGAGTATATAACTTTCAATAGAGATTTGGCATTATGAATAACAGCTTCAATCTTTCGCATAGATGGGTGTCCTTCCTATATTTGCTATTTGGCCTTTCCCTGCATTTGAAAGATCCTACTTGTTTTTCTCAGTATGCAATAATGTTATACTGGGGTCCATTGACTAGCCTTGTTTTTCTTTCCAAGAAACCCATGTCAGGAGCGCAAAGAGAACTATTGGTTTACTTTTTTATATGGTTCTTTCTTGATCTGGGAGTAGATTTAAGAATTTCCATCAAACGCCAAGAATTTTTTTTTTGGAACGGTATCATGGATCATTTAGTGTGCAAAATTCAAATGCTCTATATAATTTATATTTTCGGAACTTACCAGTTGCACTAGAGCATCACTGTGATTGGGAGAGGGGTAAGCACTGCCACCTACGAGGATGTGGTTCATCTTTTCTTCAGCTAGTTCTTTCATTCTGAAAAGTTCTGGCAATACTTCCTTGCAAAGATCTGGCCTGTCTTTTCGTCTGAGCTCTGCACATTGTAGTGCTAACTTTGCAAAGCGTAAGGCTTCTTCAACTGGCCAATCAGGCACAGCTGGGTCCAACATCTCTGTGAAAGTGCCATTCTCAATAGAGTTTTGAACCTGGTGAGTCAGGCCCATTGGGGACTTGGCTGTTAACAGCTGTAAAAGCACGATTCCTAGGGAATAGATATCAGATTTTACACCAAGCATTCCTGTTTGTTGATATTCTGGATCAATATAGCAGAAAGTTCCCGCTGTTGATGTCGTGCAGCATTGTGTTACATTTTCAGTTACTGCAGGTACGAGCCTGGCCAATCCAACATCACTAATCTTACTGACAAAGTTGTGGTCTAGCAAAATGTTTCCTGGCTTGAGGTCACGGTGAACGAACGGCTCTGGCTTGGTCTGATGGAGAAAGAGTAACCCAGTGGCGATTTCTGAGGCAATTTTGAACCTGAGTTGCCAAGAGAGAACTGGACTGCTTCCTTTCCGGAAAAGGCGGTCATCTAGACTCCCGTTAGCCATGTATTCATAGACTAGAATGCCAAACTCAGGACAGGCTCCAAGAAGGAGTACCATATTGGGATGCCTTATGCAGCTAAGTATGTCAATCTGCAATGGATAAAGGAGAATGTAAGAATCAACTCTCAGTCCTATGTTGGTGACTTTCTTGTCCTGTTGAGAAGGAAGCGCTTAATAAAATGAAGTTTCTGATCAAGTATTTGCTTCACAAGCTCTTTTGCACGCCATGTCAAGTTGAAAAGGAAATATTCATCATCAATACGATGATCAATCACAGAGTAATAATTGTAAAATAAATTTTGAAGAAACTATTTGTGACGTTCACTGGTCACCTTCCATATATAACACATGTTTTGCAATTATGCCTGTGCTGACAACTGGTTCATAGTCAGAAAATCAAGATTACGTGCATCTATGTGCAAATCAATAGATGTAAAGCACCTATGGAGCTGTTAAATTAGTACAAATCACACACACACACACACACAAAACATGATTCCTTCAGAACTAGTCTTGCCAGAAGGGAAGATAGCACAATAGTACATCTAATTTGCCTAATAGTACAAATCACACACACACACATATGTTGTCTTATATGTATTCATGACTATTAGGCAAATTAGATTCTTGGTTCCTCACCTCTTGCTGAAACTGTGATCTCCCTTGAGCGGCATCTGGACGCAAAAGCTTTACTGCAACTGGTGTATGATCAAGGTAACACCTATAGACAGGGCCATATCCTCCTTCCCCAATCTTGCGAGATTGAGCAAAGAATTCTGTTGCCATCTCAATCTCCTCAATAGTGTATATTCTGTATTTGATATCACTTTGGGCTAGATTATCCAAAACCTTCCTTATTTTCTCTGCTTCTTTGAGAGCTTTGATTTCTGCATTTGCTCTTCTTTGTGACTCCAACTCAGCAATCCTCTTTGCTGCTTCAGCTGCTTCCATGGCTGCCCTGCATCTGGCTTTCTCTTTCTCTGCTATTGCCAGTGCAGCTTCCTCGGACAGTCTTGCCTCTTCTAACTTTCTCTCCTCTTCAAGTCTCCCATGTTTCAGCTCCATTGCCTATGGAAAACATAACATCAGGAATTATCTTTGAATGTTGAGAATACACAAAGTACAAGTCTTTTCAATACGTTTTGTTTTGCTGTTAGTGCTTCTCTGCATGCTGTGCTGTACACGTCCATTGTTTGCTTCAGCTCCAGCTTCAACCTCCTCATCTCAGTTTCCACATCATCCTGAATGTTTTTAATATTTGTCAAGTGGAAAGTTTTCTGGCTCAAAGAAAACGTGGAAGTCACTGGATGACGTACACATAATACCACCTTCATGAGATTTATTGTAAGAAATGGGACTACTGAGAGTGGCTCGTCTTCTGTTGTCTCACAAGTAGCCACTATACTATTTTTATTGGACTCGATGTAGTGTGAGTATTTTAGAACAATACAAGGAAAAATTTCGTTCAGGGTATATTTTGTGGTGAAGGGATATTGTTTGTTAAAGCTTTCTGAATGGACATCAGATTTTTCTTAGCTCTATCAGGTATGAGAATATGCCCATCATCTTGAAAGTTATATTTCCTGTTTTGCCAAATTAGCATATTTCCTGGAACTTACTTTCTAAGGTCTGTAATGAAATTTTAAGATTACTTTTGTGTGTCTCACTATCTTGCCTTTGCGTGCTTAAGAGCAGATAATTGGTTTATTCTCTTGAACATCAAGGAACAAAACTGTCACGTTCTCCAGAAAGTCTAGAACTATTTAGAATAAACTGCCTTTTCTTTTCATCTTGCATGTGCTAAAACAAATGAATTTGATCCTCACCATTACTGCAGAAGATCACAACGGAAACAGATTATTAACAATAGATTTTTTGGGTGTTTTTTATGTCACATTTGCATATGGTTGCTTGCTGCAATAGGATAGTGTATAAAAAGAAATGTTGATTTTAAGAAGAGCATGTCCTTACCAAGTTCTGTGATGACCATGAAGACGATGTCCTACTGTTCTCCGAGAATGACGATAGATCGCCCAAAAGGTTGAGATCATTGAACCTAGGTCCTGACCGGATTGATCCAGGGCTTTGATCTGTGCTGGTTGAAAACCGAGATGTTTTGTCCGAATCACTAAAATCGAAGAAAGAAGAAGATGTCCGTTCAGTGCTTGACCTCCCGGAGCTTACAAATGATATGTCGGTATCTGATTCTGACATGTCCAGATGGTGTTTTGCATTCAAAGCTCTTCCTCCTCCTGTGACTCGTGACCTGTGTTCAGTCATGGCATTCAAACTGTTGTACTCTAAAACTGTTGCATTTGATTATTGTTTCTTCATATGTATATCCATAGATATAAGGTTAAGGTAGATTAACCAAATTCTAATATTGGCTAACCATTTTTATCTGATGTACTCTAATAATCAAAATAAAAAAGAACCCAACATAATCTAATCAAATCTAATGATTTCAATAGAACAAATTCAATTTAAGAGTTCTGATGTAATCTGGTCGTGTATTTGAACTTCAAATGGCTAAAATAAAATCAGTACATAAAATGCAAAGCACCAAAATTGCGGAGAAGATAAAGAAACTGATCACGAAGAGCTTTTGTGAAGATATAATCCAGTTAATGCGTGAGTGTAAGAGGTAGTCAAAATGCTATTGTTTCAGAAATAAGGTAACAAGCAAACTTGGATATCAAACAGCTAAATAAAAGTTTAAACAATGGAGATCTCAATTGGCATCTCTCTCTCTCTCTCTCTCATCCTCGTATAAGAAATTACGCAATGATTTATGCAGGAAATATATCAAAGTAATTTTACTTCGTCAGTTCTAGATTTAAACCTTGCAACCATCAAATTCCTTTTTAACATCAACAGCTAAAATACTCAGGCGTTGAAAGTTCACTGTCACATGGGAGAAATCTGTCGTGACTGACCTGACTGAGTCAATGTATAAGTTACGAGGCTTGAATGATGATTTCTTATCTGTTGCATATACAGGATGAATATTTGGGGTCAGTACTTAAATCAACATAAGTTGAGAGAGTAGCTTTGTAATTGAGAGGAACAAACCTCTTATAGCCATCCTGCGTTTGGAGAGAGTGGGAGAAGATGTTACAGTGTTGTTATTTAGTCTCTGGATGTGGTCAAGTAGTGGGGAAACATAGGGGGCCGGACGAGAAGCATTTCGTACTGAAGAGACCTTCCCTTTGGAGACCGCATATACAGTGCAGAAATCTGGTGCCCCTTTTGATACACCACTTCGGATGCTTGATGTCTTGAATCTGCACAAGGAAAACAACTGAAACTGAGAAAACTAGCATTAATCAACATATATACAGATGTTCCTGAATTTTATATGTATTTTCAGAATTTCAACTTAATATTCTCTTTCCTATATTTCAGCTATACAATTAAAGATTGCTCAAAAGTGTGCTTCAGTGTATGTAATCCATTCAGAATAATATGAAACAAATATTTGAAAAATGTTATTCAATTGTAGTAGCCCAAACAGTTTTCTCTTGCAGGGTAGGATTCCTATACTCCAACTGGAAATTTTGGAAATCATTAGCAATCTGGGGTGCTGTTGGACTGAAGATTGGTTTTTCAATAAGGGATTCCCTCGGGCCAAGAGTGTCGCTGATAGATATCGTATCATACCTAGTGCTTCCATCAAAAGGAAAATATTGATCTATATATAGTACTAATGCTTCAGTTTGATGGGTTTTGCTTTCTTTCATTTTTGTAGTTTGCTGACTTCCATCTGTTTGCCTTCCCATATTTTACTTGTCCCATTCCTAGAGAAAAAAATATCATTATGAATTTAGTAATTTATTTCATGAAGTCAATTGGTTTTGTTCTAGCGACCTCATTTCCCATTTCTTAGTTGATTCAGTTATGGCAAAGCAAACACCTACGAAAAACGAGGCAATGTGCAGATTTTGTAAGCATCTCGGTATCAAATTTGTTTAAAACAGTCTTGCAAACACATATTGTAATATTTGAAGAGCAAGAGAGCTTGTACTGGGGAGGCACTTACCTAATAAATCCACGTCGTGATGTACCAAGAACCAAGTTCTCTATTGCAGCATAGGAAATGAATTCTGTTAATGCTTTTACTGTATCTGTATCTTCGAGTACAACATCTAGGAAAGGTATCTGAGGCAAACATACCGAAGGTAAGGGGGGAAAAGCTCGAATTAGCAAAGAGTAAAGAACATGACACTTTTCATGCATGGTGCTGGAGGACATTTTCTTCACGTAAAACAGCAAACAATAATGAGGAACGCCAAAACTTACATCTTTACGAGCACAGTAGCAGTGGAAGATAAGGAACAGGTCCTTAGTTTGCTTCTCGAGTTTTTGTGTGCGTGGTGAATTGTTGCTTTCACAAATGATAGAATGGCTTCCCCCATCTGTAGCCATAAAAATTATAGTAAACCAGCTTGTAATCTTGCATTCAAAGAGAATATTAACTAAAATGGTAGACGATAAGAGGGATGTAGTAATTCTAGACTGACACTAAAAGCTTCTTGTCGGATGCATTAACATTTTGAACTGGTTCTAGATGTTCTGTCGCTTTTGTAAATATAGAAGTTGCCAAGCAACATGGTCCTTTCCAATTTAGAACACAAGGGTTTTAGGATTAGTACTAATCTGAGTTGAACAAAACAAAAATTAACAGGGAAATTTTTCTAGTAAATATCTCTAGAGGAAGTTTCCAGATGAAGAACTATTAGTATTCCAAGATTGGTATTTTCAAAGGCTAGTTGAATGTATTTAGATTTTCTTTTATCAAGTATATATATATATATATTATATATATGTATGTATATGTAACGTCATTAGCTTATGCAAATAAGAACAAAAACAGAGTAGTTGTCTTGTAATCCATTACCCATTTATAAAATAATAATGATAATAATAACTGTTTCACCACCTTGCTTCCTGCATATGCCAACAAAATCGTTGTGGCATTTTTATGAGAAAATCAGGGATGTTTATATTTGAGAGAGAGAGAGAGAGAGATTTACATGGAGATGGAGAAGCACCGTGAACGACATGGATTAGGACAATGGTCTGACCCTTGGTGATAAGATTGTCAGCTGCCCACCTCAAAGCATTTTGGCTCCCCTTCTCCGTGTCTATGGCAATTGCAACGAGCCCGTTTCCTCTTGTCTTGTTCAATTCATCTGCTTTTTGAAGCCACATTTTCTTTATCGATACAATAAATTCTTACAGTGAAAAAATAACCCAGACCACAATCTTAACAACCTTTTACAAAAAATCCGAGGTCGCCCAGAAACTCAAAAGATCATATTTTATTCTACATGAAATTTGACCACCCTTCTGAAGTATCATTTAAGAGAGTCAGCCACCTGAGAGGGTCAAAACTACTCTGTCAATGACAAATCCAGATGCCTTTGACCAGATCCTTTTGTATCTTTATTTTGTATTTTCTGTTACAGGCTTTCAGATATGACCCTTGCAAAGAGATCGAACAAGTGAGATAAATATAGTAAGTGAGACCCCAACATTTCTCCCTCTATTCCTCTCCACCTCTCTCTCTCTCTCTCTCTCTCTCTCTCTCTCCACAAAATTTTTAAAAAAAGTTGATTTCTTGTCGATGGGTGCTCTCTACGAGGGACTTGAGTCATTTATTTTCATAATTATTTTTCTCTCATTTCATTTCATTTTTATAATTTTTTTAAAATTTTACAAAAAATAAAATAAATAATTTAATTTTTTAAAATTTTAAAATAAAAATAATATTAAAAAAATATATTCTAATAATATTTAATTTAATTTTTAATTTTAATCTCAACTTATTTTATCTTATATTATCTTATCTCATATATAAAAAACAAATGAAGTGACAAACAGCAAAAAATATCAAAACGTTGACAAGCTAACTATGGAACAACAAAAACCTGATATTAAAAAAAAGACGTTTCATGGTATACATACAGTTTGTTGCGTAAGTTTTGTATATAATTTTTGTTTTTGAACGATGTTTGGACATTGAAATGATATGATACGAGATTATCTATGAAATCAAAAGAGACTTGAATAGTTTAATGTACTATATTAAATTATAATAATTTATAAAATATAACTTTTACAATCTCGATATAAACCCAAAGTAGCACTGCTGGAAGGTATAGTTAGACTAAAATTAACTTTTTATTTTTTTTAATTGTTTTAAAATATTTTTAAAATGAAAAGTCTTCTTGCAAACAATTTCGCATACCAAACTGAGCACCGATGTTAAATGTAAGGAATCTGTTTAATGAAACAGTACGAATTGAAGACGGAAATAATTTTCATGAGACAGAGAACCTTCTTCTTCTCTCAAAATTTTTCTTATTTTATTTTGTATTTTCAATAAAAAAAAGCTATGTGAATGTTGGTACGCGATTTGGTACGCTAAACTACTTGTACTTAGCAAATCTCTAAAAAATATAAAAATATATCAATATATTAATAGTCATTTCCTTAACTATTAAGCAAATTAAAATATATGAGATGTTGAAATAAAAGAATAAATTTAGTAAGCAAAGTACCATTTTTCATTCCTTTTTAAAGGAAAAAAACATCTCAAACAATGATGGATGATGGATCCTCCGAGCTCTCAGATAACAGAAAAGGATATCATATCTGATCAACTTGCCACCTTCCTTTTATATATCCATAGAGCTCTAATGGCACACCTTACCTTAAAATCGTTCAGATTGAAAAAAATATTTTCGTCATTTCACTTAAAACGATCAACATCTATTTAATATATATACATAAAGACAATGATTAATTTGATATTATTGTTTGAGATCTATATTTAGGCCCTATTTAGATAAAAAAAAAAAGGGTTTCATTTCATCTTATCAATATTATAACTTTTCATAATTCTCACACAAAATATAATAAATATGAATTTAACTTTTTTAAATACCAAACCAATAATAATATACTAATAATATATTATTTAATTTTTAACTTTTATCGAAAATCATTTCATCTCATCTCATTATCTAAACCGCACCTTAATCTATATTCACACGAAATACAGGGAATTGTATTTCATCAGGATCTAATCATGTTGAAGAGATCATATCATTGCAAAACAGGAGTGCATCAAAATGTAGATTATCCCTCCCTTTTGTGTGAAGGATGACCAAGTTACAACGTGTGATTTCACAATTTACCAGCTAAAGTGATATATATTTGGATGTAAAATGTTGGAAAATTTTTTATAAATAGTGAAAGAAATTAAGTTAAGATAAAAAAAAATTTATAGATAATTTTGTAAAAGTTGTGAGTCAAGCTTAAAAAATATTTAAAAAATATAAATTTACACCTAGGATTACTCTATGATAGGCCAAAAATACTCTCATCAAAACATGTCTTTGGAGTCCAATAACTTAAATTGCACTAAAAATGACACGCAAATCCAAACACCTACAGTACATGACACACATGACATATATACATCCACAACATATTTTACAACACATTCTACAATAATGTGTTAAAATAAGATATTTTGATAAAATGTTGTTACTTTTATACAATATTTTATCAAAATACCCTTCACTTTAATACATTATTATAGAATATGTTGTGGATAAATCATTTTCCTATATAAATATGACCGTACGTTCGTTGAAGAGGAAAGATCGGACTACTCCATGTTTTACACACCCAAGCTATATACATCCCCACCATTAATGGCAACACTTGAAGCATATGCTCCCGCGCTTTCTCCCTCCAACTGTTCAATCCTCCCCACAGCCTCCTTCATATCCAACCTTCTCTCCTCATCCTCCTCGCAACAACTCAATCCAATCTTCAAAAGCTTTAGAAGTTCAGTCTTACTGTTCTTCACTCCCCCCATGTCTGAATCAAACACTTCATTCGTCTTCTTTTCCTTGATCATTGCGTTGACCCAACCAGCTAAATCTGCATTACGATCATGAGCTTGCATGAGATAATTCTCTGGAAATTTTCCCGTTAAAATCTCCAGGATTAGTATCCCAAAGTTCCATACGTCGGTCTTCTTTGTTATGCGGCCTTGTTTCGCGTATTCAGGTGATTTGTAAGCTATCATGGTTTGTTGGGCAAGATTTAGGCTGATCACTGGGGCTAGAGCATAGTCAGTCATGACAGGATTGAAGGATCTGTCTAGAAGCACGTTCGAGGATTTCAGATGTCCATTGGGTAAGACTAGGGTTGGGATTGCATCATATAGGTAAGCCAAACCCCTGGCTACGCCTTTGATTATTCTCAAACGAGTCAGCCAGTCAAGTGCGGGCTTGTCTTCACTATGATTGCCTGGGTAAACAAAAAGAAGAATGTCATGTATGTGAATCTAAGCACGATCGATGAAAATAACCACAATATTATAAGGAAATTCTCTAGATCCTTAATTAATGAGTGAATCAAGTTGAGCTGCTGCTCAGTTTCCTTGGGAGAAATTAAGACAAAAGATGAGTTGCTAAAAGCATATTATATATATATATACACGTACGTACCATGAAGGGCACTAGCTAAGCTACCGTTCTCAACAAAGTCTGAAACTAACAGCTTCTCCTCTTTCCTATAATAATATGCCACAAGAGGCAGCAAGTTTGGATGACTCAAGTTTCCCAGTCTTCTCATGTGCTCTTGAAACTCTTCCCTTCCCACACTTTTCATTTGCTTGTACCTCTTTACCACCAAGGATTGCCCGCCCATTATCCTTGCCTTGTATGAAGATCCATATGTTGAACTACCCAAAATTTCAGCCGAGGCTCTGAGCAAGTCATGCAAATCGAACCTCTCTCTGTCATCCCTAACAAACGACAACTTCGGCGCATGCTCGACTTTCCTCGTATTAATCCCAGTAGTACTAGTACTGCTCTCCGGCTGTCTTCCTTCCAGTTCTAGTACTTGATCTTGGTGTCGATAGGAAGCAACGTTAAACCTGTTTTGGTCTTTGAACGACGTTGATTTTCGCTCTATTAATGGTGATGGTTGCATTTTCATGTAGAATATGAAGTAAAGTACTCCAATAATAACTGCTATAAGGAGCCCTGCGAGGACCACATGAATAAGGGCAAATCTTGAAACTGGTAGCGGCCTTGTGCGGTATTTGCATGATTCCAGAGGAGGCCCGCAAAGATATTGGTTACCTACATTTTCGTTAAAATATGAATAAGATTGATCCGTACGTGTATATATTGTTTAAATTATATTCACTATAACTTTTGCTAATTTCATTCTAAATGGAAGCTAGCAAGCATGCATGCATACAGATGGATGGCTAAAGCAATAATTACCTGAAAAGCAACTCGAGTTCATCATGCTTAAGCTGACAGGGATTGGACCCTCCAAATCATTGTTAGAGACATTAAACTTCTTCAAATTCTTCTGTTCAAAACTGGGTATTTGGCCTTCAAATTTGTTTTCATCAAGTGTCAGCACCATAAGCCTAGGCAAGTCAGCAAGGGATGAAGGAATCCTACCCGTAAAATCATTATTCGACAAAAACACTTTCTTCAAGTAACTCATACCCTCAAAGACATCATCCGGAATCTCTCCAGAGAAATGGTTATACGACAAATACACAGATTTCAATGCACTGAGTTTCTTGATATCAGGCATTGGACCTGCAAGTGTATTGTTCATGAAGCTCAACGTCCTCAAGTGACGCAAAGAAACAAGAGAATCCACGTCTATCTTACCCATCAATCCCTCGTTTTCGAGCTGCAAACCACGGACATTCCCATTCGAACAAATTACACCCACCCAACGTCCCCTGTTTCCTTCACAAGGGCTGACATTAGGATCCCAGTTGTCGAGAGCTTTCCCATGCCCTAACGACTCCTTGAACTTCATGAGGATTTCCGCGTCTGATGCACCAAAAGATTTCATGGCGGTAAAGGATAGCATCACGACATGAGCGAGGGCGAAGATAAATAATGCATGAGGGCTTGGTGCGCGCATAAGCCTAGCCCAGCGCGCACCCGTTAGCATTTGTGCAGGCTGAAGATAATGCCCGGCGCGGCCGTGCGATCACAAATTATGATCAGTAGAAGGCAAGGTAGTACTTTTGATTGCATGCATGAGCTTTTACTCTCTCATCGATGCCATTGGAGAAATAAGAATATGATCGACGAAGCTGGCTAGGATCAAGAACAGAAAACGGTAGTACGTACTACAATCATGATTGATGTAAATTACGAATTATGGGGAGAAGAAAAGCCAAAGGTTTGGCTAGCTAATTCGATAAGGTTTGCTTAATTTGAATGCCCGTTACTCAGTTGAGAAGAGGCAGAGAGATATGTAAGGACGGCCTTCAATTTATTTTTTCTCAATATTTTTGTGAAAATATTCTATTTATAATCCATGTCACGATTCCATACTGTTGAAGTGGCAGCAGGATCTTATCTAGAACAATATTTATAAATTTATATCTTATAAATCAAATCATGGCGTTAATAATATAAATAATATATTCTCACACCGGTTTTTGAGTAGAATATACATTTTTTGTGTGTACGATGTCATTTTCCAATAATAGTGATCTTGTTAATTAGTACGTGATCGATTAAGAACATGAAATGTGATGAATAAATAATCTGTCCTCGTTTGTTTATTACTTAATTAACACTTGCGACACATGATCTAGTACCACTACAAGAAAAATAATTTTTTGCGACCAGTTATTTCTAGCGAAATGATTATTTTCAGTTAAAATGAATATATTTTCGTCACAAATTATAATCATTTTCGTCGCAAAATAATAGTCACAAATACTATTTTTCTTGTAGTGTGATTTTTTAATTCACTGATTTAAGTTATGGTGGAAGATCAAATTAATGTGATGAATAAATAAATTGACCTCATATATTTATTATTTAACAAGACATATTATATATATATATGTATATATATCCAGTGATATTTTTTTCACTGTCTCTAAGGTCTTACGTTGATCTACTTCAGATCAAGAGGATTAATTTACGATGCAACTGATGATCTACCATGATAGAATTCCATTTTATTAATCAGAATATTATATATTTGTGTTCATATTTTTTTAAAAAATAAATATGAATATAATCCAATTGTATTAGATGGAACAGATCATGATCTACTGATAATGTAGCACATGCATGACTCAGTTATACGCCGCTTCCTTCTCCGCTAATCAGATCCTCAAAACATTCGGAAATACTGTTTTATTAGTTTTGACCAAACTAGAAGCATCTTATATCATGTGATGTCTGTGTAAATTAGCAAATAAATACTAAAATTATTATTTAAGAAATCATTCCGCTTAGAATTATGGGAAATAGAATCGCATCTGTGCTCTATTATTATTCTTTACTAAAGAATAAGAAAAGTATTTTTATACGAAAGTTTTACACCAGACATCTCTACCTATTTTATATGTACATGTTTAGATAGAATGATAAAAATAATAAATCACATATTAATTAAGTAGAGGTGAGTGATGTAAAATTTCCTTGTAGCATTTATCTATATAACAATATACAACACATACAGTAACCTAGCTAATATTATCCTAGTTAGTTGATAACTCTTCTTGAGTAGCATCATTCGGGAGAAGATCGGCCACTAGATTAGGTTTGGTAACTAAGTTCAAATATAAAATTTACATCTCATTTGATCATCTCATCAGTATAACTTTCTCAAATTTTCCTATAAAATATAATAAATAATTCAACTTTTTCAAATTTTAATTTAACTTTTTTCAAATTTTAAAATAATAATAATAATAAAATATAATATTTTAAACTTTTATCTAAAACTAAAAATTCTCATCTTATTCTTCAAACCTAACCTGATGGCTTCGTCGATCTCTAGTAAGATCTAGAGCTTGAAAAAGATAAACACAGTTATGCCGATGAGTTTTTCAACAATTATATTGAGTATCTAATATATATGTACTGTCTACCTCACTTGTCTATCTCTATTCATACTTATTGAGAAAGTTGATATGGTTGATGCAGCATTTTTGTCCGTAGAAATGATATTTCATATTATACAACACCTTTTGTATAAATAATACATATTTTTGTCTAAAATTAAAAAAAAAAATGTTAAATATATAAAAATAAAATCACAATGACCGTGACTTATATAAAAAAGTCATATTTATTTTACAGAAAAAAAAAAAAAAAAAAAAAAAAAAAAAAAAA
>QEOT01005915.1:38443-72588 GCA_003123785.1 Pterocarya stenoptera
AAAAAAAAAAAAAAAAAAACCCCGACTTTATTTTGCAGGGAATGGATTAAAATAAAACTAGATTGGGGGAAGCCTCCAATTGCGAGCGTTGACGGTGCATGGAAATGGAATCCAAAAGCTCCTCGAATTCTCACGCCATTCTCCTGATTCATGGTACATCGCATGTGGTCACTCTTCTTCTCCTCTTTGGCACGACACCGACGGAAACATTTGATTTCCTCATTTCCTCTCTCGCTATCTCTCCCTCGCTCCCGCCCCACCCCACCCCCGTTCCTCTCTGACATATTATCTTCGATGGCACAGACCGAACTGCGGGAAAAGCAAAGGAACGCACCGGAATCCCCTCAGAATTACGACATCGTGTGGGAGGAAATGGAAAGTCATAGGAAGAAGAGAAAGAGGAGGAAGCGAAAGAGAGTAATTGTCAAAGATGTTGAAGAAAAGAAGAGAGAAGAAGAAGGGGTTCTGCGAAGGGACCCACTCGAGGTGTTCGGTACGGACATGATGTCTATGATACTGAGTATCCTCGACGCACGCAGCGTGGCACTGTCTCTCCTCGTCTCCCGTGGCTGGCACGGGGTCGCTTCCAGTGATCGCATATGGGGCCCCAAGGTCAGTCAGTGCCCTTTAAAATTTTCTCGGCTCAAGCTTGGGTTTTGGTGCTTTTTTTTGTTTTCTCTGTACAATTTGGGAGTTGGGTCATGATTCCTTTGGTTGTGTTATTAATGTGTTCGGCTCTGTGCCCAACTGGGAAGTTGGAATAGACAATGAGATCGATTTTTTTGGGGTAACTTCGGTTTGTTAGAACTTGAGATTGGGTAGAGGTTCTTTTGTAGAGTTGGTTTGTTTATGAAGGCGTTTTTTTTCCTGTGCAATTGGGACTTTAACCCTAGAAAATGAGTTTTTGATATCTTTTTGAACTCTGGGTTTGTAGTGAGAGTAATAGCTAGCACATCATGGTAAGTTGTTAGCTTGCCGGAAGGGGTAGGTTGGTAACCATCGTAGTGAGACCCCGTGAAAAAATGATCCAATATTCTTTTTGATGTGGTGCATATCGAAAGAAAGGAACGGAGCTTCGAATAAAGCACAAGGGCTATTGCGTTTTTTTAAAGCACTGTACCATTGGATGTCAGTCACTCTGTCTTTCTAGTCTTAAGTTTCTAGGATTTTTCTGGTCCTTTTTCCTTCTCAAAATAGGAGCTTTTGATGTAAACTCCCGTGTACCCTCTTTTACAAACTATGGTCGCTAATAAAACTTATCTAGCTTATTAAAAAAAAAAAGATGCATTTTTTAGCATATCAAGCTTCAAACTGGGATTGGCAATCAGATTTTGGCACAAGGCCCGTTTAATTGGCTCGCACTGCAGGGTGCTAAAGACTCCTTTGCCCTGCCTTGTCTAACTTGGTTGACAGCTACTCCTATACCATACAATTTAAGCTGCAACTGACTAGAAACGTATTTGTGAACGATGTAGAATAAATAGTAGTAAATGGATACAGACTGAGGTGCGAACTGTATTGATATATGTCTACATTAAACAGGAACCACAATGCTTGATGGGTGGACACTACCCTCCATGGTTACATTATATATAGAAGTTTCTTTGGAGAATTTTTTTCCCTTGCTATCTTTTTTCAAGACGTGGGTAAGCAATTATGGGAAAGTAGAGGTGATGCGTATGGTAATCATCCCGCTCTACAATTGTGAAATCTTGGAATAGGATTGAGGTTGCACAATCCTATGCTTGGATGTGTACTCTGTAAGTAAATATCCTTTTTTCCCACCAATGAGATATCCAGAAGGACTGCAGTACCCTCAAAAGTGTAGAGGATAGGAAGAATGACGGTCATATTGGATTCTTATTCAGTTTCCCTATACTTGAAGGTACAAAATTAAGAGTTGGATCACACCCATAAGAACATGTCTGCCTGGTAAGGAAGTAGTTTCGTTTTCACAAGATGCTGTAGAAAATGAGTTTGAAGTTTGAATGATGCATGATGTAGTTCTCGGCCTTGTTTTTTGTCCGGGAAAGTTTTAGACCTACTACCATCCGTTTTAATTCCAACCCACTCACTTACCGTGCGAATAACCGCTTGCAGCAGCTTCTTCTTTTCTTTTCATTTTTTCTATTTCAGGTCGGTGTGTTAGGTACACACACCTAGCAAGGTAGTTGTCCATGCTACCAAGATCCTCCAACCTCACGGAACATTGACTTCAGGCAATTTGCTCCCGTCTCTTCGTAAAAAACACTCACCCGCAACCTCCCAAGTATCTGCAAAACTCTGCTTCAGGGGGATTTCTTCCTAGCTATTACTGCCAAGGATCATTACTTATGAGCTAGGTGGCACCATATTGTAGCTTTTTAGGATTACACCTAGTAAGTTACACACCTAGGAAGGTAGCCCTCTGTGCTCCCAAGATTGTCCAACCTCCCAAAACATTGACTTCGGGCAATTTGATCCCATCTCTTTTAAAAAAACACTTACCTGCAACCTCCCAAGTATCTGCAAAACTTTTCTCAAGAGGTGACTTCTTCCTAGCTGTAACTGCCAAGGATCATTACTTATGAGCTAGGTGGCACCATATTTTAGCTTTTTAGGATCACTGTAGCATCGTGCTGAGCTTAGATTCTCTAATTCTCTCATCTATTGCTACTTATCGACATGTATACCTGGCAATTCCAATGGTATACTTCATACTAAATAGAAATGATAGGGAAGTTTAGCCAACTGACCAAGCCATGAGTCTGCAAAACTTCAACTCGTCAGTTTGAACCCAACTGGTTTCTACAGTGACATTTTGCTACTTATTGTCTATCCTACCATACAATATTTTTTTGGGGTACAAATTGTGGTTTATTTGCTTCTTTGTTGAGAGTTTAGCTGCAAGCACACACTCAAAATATATTATTCGTAATGGTAATTTTTTCAGTGAAGCAACTTAAGCTCATTTCCATAGTGATGAAACTTTGAGTAGGAAGGAAGACTCAACTACGCTTTATCTTTTATCTTTTTTCAGTTGGAGGAACTGTGGGTTGGGAAAGCACACATACCTCGCCTGTCACAAATCCGGGGATTATCCAAACTGACTGCTTATTCATTAGCTGTCAGGGATGGCAAGCGTGTAACTCTCTCTCTCTCTCTCGCTCTCTCTTACACAAACACACAAAAACAAATGCACACTTCTCATCTCGGGTTTTTTATTTTATTTAAGGGGTGTTTTGTGAATGCAGAACCGTATCAGGAAGGATGATTTGTGTGATCATGTTTGGGAGTTTCATTTTAACAAGGTATGTGATTTTTCTAATTAGGTCCTGGCCATTGACACAGTACCTTTTAATGAAGGGTATGCTGTGGTGTTGATTTATGTGCTGAAACTGACCATTTCATGTCTTTGTGTTTTGTTTTTGTATCGGTAAACAAAATTTAACATGTCAATAATATAGAGTTCTACTAGGTGCAAAGATCAAAGTATGGTTTTCCGGGTAACCATTTTAATAATGCAACTTTTGTGAAGGTATTGGGTATGCCATGAAGTAAGAAGTAAAGAATTTTTAATTTTTCCCTATAGCATAAACAAGAATTTCATATCAAAATATTTGCATGGATTGGCCTCATATTTCAATTAATTATGACTACTCTCAAATGATTTTGCAAGGCCATAGAACTCTTTTTTTTTTTTTTTTTTTTGGTGCTTGTTACCTCCTTTGACTCTTTAATTAGTTAGATCAAACTCTTTTGAGTAAGCTTTTCGTGAATTTAATTTCTCCTCGTCCCCATAGGTAGTACCAATTTTAGGGTTACTATTGGTTTCATTTGATATTCCCCCCACTAATTGTCAAACTTTGGCATCTCTCCAGCCTTGGCCGGCCCGTATGTGATGTTTGTCACCCTGTGAGTTGTGCTTCTATAGTTGTATGAGTCCAGTTGCCATTGTTTTGGATTAGCCTAATTGATCAATTAATCTGAAAAATACCATCTTTTCCCTCAGGGGGCACCTGAATATTGGCGAAATCTTGATCCTTATTGGAAGGGCACTGGCCTTCCCATGCGCCGCTACTTCCATCCAGACGGGAGCCAAAGCGCAGATCCTGATGACAAGGTATGGGGCGGTCATGAGTGCTGCTACTTGACTGTCACTACCATTGTTGGCGAAGACAAAATCAGGGAGCACTATGTGAGGATAAACCGATGGCCTCGGATGTCTGTGTCTAGGAAGCAGGACTGGAGCTGGGAATTATCAAACTGCCTTTATTCCTACTCCAGCATCCCCGATGCTGATAGGGAAGGTGGTACTGGGCCACTGTATGGACTTGTGTAGTTTTTTTTTTTTTTTTTTAAACTTGTAAATTAACCTTTAGGGCTTGCCGGGTTATCTGAGTTGGGGAATATTATGTATGGTTGGGCAGAGCTAATAAATTATTCCAAAAGTAAGGTAAATTTTATTTATACAGATGAAATATGCATAGTCATTGCACACATAAGGTTTACAAAAGAACACTTAAATTCTCGTAGTGGGATTTTCCGGTAGAGGATTAGTTTTACGGGAAACAAGGGGCTGGGATTGGGGAGGTGTTTTACATTCCAATTCGGGCTTGGTGTATTTTGGATAGGTTTCTTGGGCTTTTTAGATCATTAGGAGCTCTCTAGTATAGACTAGGTGTTTTTTTGTATACGTCTAGTGTACTTGATTACTCCTATTAATATATATAATACTTTTACTTATAAAAACAAAAAACATAAAAACACCTAAATATATTCTAAGATCGATAGATTAATGACATAAATTCATGAGCCTTGTTTCCATTAAGGACAATGGCTGAAAACCAAAGTGATATACCTCTTTCATTCTTCTAAGTTGTGGTTGCCAAATTGTACATTAAGGTTGTGTTTGTTTGTTGAATCAAACTCAACTCATCTCAAATCAATCATTAATAAGACTCATTACTTTTTTAACTTCCCATAAAAAAATTAAACTCATCTCAACCTATTTCATACATTTCAATCTAAAAAGTTAAACTCATCTTAACCTAAAAGAAGTTAAACTTATCTCAATAGAACTTTTTTTTTGTAAGTAAACTCATCTCAATAGAACTCGTCACACGTCTCAAATCGGTCTCATCCTGTGTACAACGTGAATTCGGTGTGCACATTGATTGAGCTGATCTAAACTTCATTCCGAGAGTAGTCGAATACATCCTTTGTTCCAAAAGTAGTCAAATTTGGATTAGGTGGTGGCATTGAGGATAGAATCAATCTGATTTCTGTGGAGGTTATTCTAAACTTCAGAACATTGATTGAACTGATCTTGATGGTTTTGTACCTCAACCCATAACGCAATCATGCAGCCGTTAGCTTAGGCCTCCGGCTCCCATCACTGCCAAACTCGGTGATTAACACCAAACTACAGGCAAACCTCCATCCACTAATGACTAGAATTCCATCTGTACATCCACCAAAATTGAGAGTTTTTCCATCGTCACAGTGCCACCCCCAGTTTCACCGTGATGATCCATTACAAGAGAGACAAAACTCTGGTTTACTTAACAGGGCCGATGGAATTTTACATTCCAGATTTACCACTGAACTAACTTCAGCATCCCTTGCCACTTGAATACAACAACGAAATTATATCACACAATTCACACCAATTTGCTTTACCCAGCATATCACTCGTTCACTCTCATTGCCACTACTCCAATACCGAAGAATATGTGCCAACTATTTTCAACCTTAATGCCATGGTATGATGAAACTACCCTATTATACCTTCCGGTCCTAATTTTATTGCAAAGATAAGGGGTAGGCGAACATAGGATAATTATTAAACATAAACTGTTAGTGTTTGCAAGGCAGGTAAACAAATAAAAAAGTTTCAAATATATGTTTATTTTCACACGATAGGGCTCTAAGCAACAAAAGAAACTTGCTTGAAGAGAAAACAATCCAGTCTCGATGATTAACATCAACCACAAAAATAACTGCAGTTGGAAGAGTATCACCAGACATCAGGTCGGAGTTCACCAGTCGCCGGAGGCACCCATTTCCCAGAGTTGTAGACATTTTCACCAACTTTCCAACCAGGCACGTCCTTCATCACTTCAGCCTCATATTCAAGATACTTCTTCCACTCTTTGACAAATCTACAGATGGCAGACAACAGACAGAATTAGTATCCTGAAATTTGGGGGGTGTAACATAGATGTCATGGGTGATGTTCCTTGATTACCTTTCGTCTTCTTCAGCTTGAAGAACAGGTAATATTGCTCTCCGGGAAGCATATTTTTCTTCCTTAAGTGCCCTACAAAAGGCATATATTTTAAGAATATAACACCATTTTCAAGGAAATTTCATTAAAAACATCAGGAGTCTTGGCCCCTCAGATTCCATCAAGTCCAGCGAAAAGATCCATAAGGTGAGTTGAAAGTAGGGGGATGTTTGGAAGTATTTCTCATCCTATCCCATCTCATTTCATCTCATCTCATTCCATCTCATTTCCTTCCCAAACATCACTCAAACACAAACACTTTCAAACTAATCATTACAACTTTTTCAAATTAATCATTACAACTATCCCAAACTTTCAAATAAAAAACAAAAAATAATTCAACTTTTTCAAATCTCAAAACAAAAATTATATTAAAAAATTATATTCTAACAATATTTTAACTTTATAATTTTTTTATTCAATTTTTTTTCTCTTTTCTAAAACCCAAAAAATACTTAACTCAAACTATCTCACTATTATTCACAAACCATCTTACTACTATTCACAAAATTCTCATCTCATCTCATTTCCCAAGCATTTCCTAAATCATCTTGCTTTCCTTTGTGTGTCTTATGCCCTGAAATCAGTTGAAACTCTAGAACTCCATGTATAGCCAATAAGAATGCACATGCTTGTTACTCCCCACAAGTAAAAGTTAAGAGGCAAAACAAATATCGGGGAACCATGATTAAAAAAAAAAATCCAAATCTTCACTTTGTTATTGCAATACATTTCCTTTCTTCTTTTGCTTTTCGTTGTTTGTTTTTCTTGGGTCCTTCGTGGTGTACTAGGAGGTGGTTTTGATGGAGTATAGTTTTGGGGTGGAAGCTAAATCGTTTGTGTTTAGAAGGAAGGGGGGAAATCTATTTAGTATTGTTGAAAAGTGTAGGAAATTTATTAAGGTTCTTTACCTTAATGCTGAAGCAGTGGTTTGGATGGCTAAGGTGATTGAGGAATGTCTGAGTTATTCAGTTAAAAAAGCTTTTTTCCAGACTAGAAGGGAAGGTAATAGAGTTTTCCTTATTCAACTCTCTCATAATTCTTTTGGAAGATTTGTTAAGGTGATTGAGCTGGGTGAGGGTAAGGGGAAAGGAATTATTGTAGTTCCTGAAGGGAGAAATGGTAGCGGTTGGTCTAGTTTTGTGAAGACAGCGGGTGAGATTGTTGGGTCTAGACCCTCTGTTTTTGTTCTAGAAAACAGAGGTTCTTTTGGAGATGAGAAGGAGAAAAGGTCTAGAGAAACTCCTTTCTTAGCTGCTGCGAAGAAACCTGCAGATGTTGATGTTGGTTTCAAAAAATAGGTGTGAATTGGTTGAATCTTCAGGAAGAATCAAGAAGGTGAGCTTGAAGGAAATGAACTGTCGTAGGACCTCTTCAATACAGGGTGACGATTGGAGTCCCAAGATGTGGAAAAAAGTGGGGGAAGTTGAGGGGTCTCTCTGGCATATACGGGCAGAACTAATGGGTTGGAAAGATAAAATTGGTTCCTTATTTTTTTCAGTTGATAAGGGTTTGGGTCTCTTGATGGTTTTGAGTAATATGAAGTGTGGGCCTAAATCTGATGAGCGTAAAGGGAGAAAGGTGTTTGGGCCTATTTGAGGCCCAGGAGGAAAGACCAACGAGGTGTTTGCCCCTGCAGGGTGGGTCGGAGGTTGGTGGGCAGTCCAGGGAGGTTTTGGCTGGTGATGCTAGGGCTGGGGTTTTGGAGGAGTGTTGTGATGGGGTAAAGGGTTTAGTTTCTTCTGTGGAAGTGGTGCCTTGCACTCTTCTAAATAATTCTGATTTACAGTTGGTGTTGGGGGGAGGGGAAGACTCAATTTCGTGTGAGCCAGGGGAGATTTTAGAATCTAATGAGGATAGTGATCCTGTCCCTTTGAGTTATTTGAATAAAGGTCTTGAATGGCCTTGTAACTCTTCTGATTGGGTTCTGAGGAAGGTTGAAGAGATTAGAGATGTTGTAGGGATTTCTTGTAATGGTTATGATGAATAGTTTAGAGCTCTTTTAATTGCTATTGAAGCGGGTCAACCTGATTTGGCCAAATCTGCTGCAAAATAGGAGAGGGAACTTAAAAGGTTGGAGTGTTCTATCACCTATAAGTCTAAGGATGGGAGTGTTTGGAGGGAAAAAGGTAAAGAAAGGGCTGTCGCTGGTTTGTCATGAAACCTAAAATCATTTCTTAGAATGTTCAGGGTTTAAATAATTATAGGAAGCGTTTAAGGGTGAAATATTGGCTACGTCAATGGAAGGCTGATGTTATCTGCCTTCAAGAAACCAAGCTGAAATTTGTGAATAAAGCTATAGTTCAGAGTTTTTGGAACTGTAGTAGTGTGGGTTGGGTAGAGCTGGTCTCTAATGGGGCCTCGGGTGGTATCATTTTACTGTGGAATAGGAGGGCGGTGGAGTGGGTGGATCATTTTGTGGGGGAATTATTGGTGGCTTGTCATTTTAAGAATATTGAGGATGGGTTTGAGTGGGCGTTTGCCAGGGTTTATGGCCCTAATGTGGATAGTAGGAGGGTACAATTATGGGAAGAAATGTCGGGTGTGTGTAATTAGTGGAATTTACCTTGGTGTTTTGGAGGGGACTTTAATCTTACTCGGTTTCCTAATGAGAGTACCGGGGATTCATATTTTTCAAGTGTTATGGCTAATTTTTCAGATTTAATTTTTTATTTAAATTTGATAGATTTGCCTTTGATGGGAGGAGATTATTCTTGGTCTAATGGTAGATCTTCTTCGAGGTTGGATAGGTTTCTGGTCTCATCTTCTTGGGAAGCACACTTTTTGGGTTTAATGCAGAAAATTTTGCCGAGATTGTGTTCCAATCATTTTTCCATCATGTTAGATTGTGGTGGTATTGTGAGTAGAAGAAGTTATTTTAAATTTGAGAACATGTGGCTTAAGGTTGAAGGTTTTGGGGAAAAGGTTAGAGGCTGGTGGAATTCCTATAATGTTACTGGCACTCCTAGCTTTGTTCTGGCTAGAAAGTTGAAATATCTTTAGAAAGATTTGGTGAGATAAAATAAAGAGTTTGGGTTGTTGGATACCAAGAGGAAGCAGCTTATGGAGGAGAAGCAATCTTTGGAAGAAAAGGAGGTGAATGGGTTATTATTGGAAGAGGAAAGAATCAGAAAATTATGGGTGGTTTCTGATTTGGAAAATTGAGCCTTGATGGAAGAGATTTCATGGAGGCAAAAATCGAGGGTGTTGTGGCTGAAGGAGGGGGATAGGTGTTCTAAATTTTTTCATCAAATGGCAAACTCTCTTTTTTTTTTATAAGTTTTTTTCATCAAATGGCAAACTCTCATCGAAGATATAATGCGATTGACGTCCTTCGTGATAGGGACAGGTTGATTACGGATCAAGAAGATGTTAAGGTCCACATTGTGAATTTTTATGAGCAGCTGTTTTCAGAAAATTTTTCTTGGAGACCAAAACTGGACAGTCTTGTTTTTAAGGTTAGGTTTGGAAGATTTTTAAAACACAAAATTCTCATCTTATCTCATCTCATCATTACAACTTTTTCAAATTTTAAAACAATAATAATATTAAAAAATAATATTTTATTCAATTTTTAACTTTCATCTCAGACTAAAAATTCTCATCTCAACATCCAAACCTAACCTAATTCTATAGAGCAGATGGATGCTGTGTGGTTGGAAGAGAGTTTGAAGAAGATGAAATTCTAGATGTGGTAAAGGGTATGGACAAGGATAAGGCACTGGGTCCGGATGGGTTCACTTTAACTTTTTTTCAAGATTGTTGGAACATTGTTAGAGATGATATCATAAAGGTGTTTGTTGAGTTTCATTCGTATAGGAGGTTTGAGAAGAGTTTGAATGCTACTTTCATTGCTCTTATTCCGAGAAGGCTGGGGCTGTGGAGATAAGAGATTTTAGGCCAATTAGTCTGGTGAATAGTATTTAAAAAATTATCTCTAAGGTGCCGGTAAATTGTTTGAGTAGGGTGATGGAGAGGATTATTTCACCATCTCAAAATGCTTTTGTGAGAGGAAGGCAGATCTTAGATTCTGTTTTAATTGCTAATGAATGTTTGGAGAGTAGGTTGAAGGTGGGGAAAGCTAGGACTCTTATTAAGCTGGTATGGAAAAGGCTCACAATCATGTAAGCTAGGATTTTCTTGTTTATTCACTGAGGAGATTTGGTTTTGGTGCTAAATGGAGCTCGTGGATTAAGCATTGTGTTTCGACTTCAAAATTTTCTATATTGGTGAATGGTGAACCGGCTGGTTTCTTTTGTAGTTCTCGCGGTTTAAGGCAAGGCAATCCCATTTCCCCCTTTCTTTTTGTTATGGTTATGGAAGTTTTAAGTAGAATGATTGAGAGGGTTGTGGAGGGTAGTCTGCTATCCGGTTTTGTGGTGGGTAATGAGACTAGGAATTGTTTAAAGATCTCTCATTTGTTATTTGCTGACGAAACCTTGATTTTTAGTGAGCCTGATTCAAATAATTTTCGTGTTTTAAGAGCACTTTTGCTATGTTTCGAAGCTGCTTCAGGGTTAAGAGTTAATTTGTCGAAGTCTGAAATTGTTCCTGTCGGTGATGTTCAAAATGTATCTGACCTGGCAAATTTATTGGGGTGCAGAATCTCTTCTTTGCCTTTGAGGTATCTTGGGCTTCCTTTGGAAGCCTCTTTTAAAGCTGTCAATATTTGGGATGGGGTGATTGAAAAAATTGAAAGGAGGTTAGCGGGTTGGAAGAGGATCTACTTGTCTAAGGGGGGAAGACTAACTCTTTTAAAGAGTACTTTGTCCAATCTTCCCACCTATTTCCTTTCTCTTTTTCCTCTTCCGGCAAGTGTTGAAAAGAGGATTGAGAGTTTATTTCGAAATTTCTTATGGGGAGGCAATGGTAAGGAAAAGAAGTTTCACTTGGTTAGTTGGAAGAAGATTTGTCAACCACTGGATCGTGGTGGTTTGGGGATAAAAGATTTAAGGGGTTTTTAATAGAGCTTTATGTGGAAAATGGCTTTGGAGATATCATTTGGAGAGTAAAGCCCTGTGGAAAAATGTGATAGAAGCGAAATATGGAAGTTTGTGGGGAGGTTGGTGTTCTAAAGCTGCCAATGGTGCTTATGGGGTTAGTTTGTGAAAATTTATTAGAAAAGGTTGGGATTCCTTATCCAATAATTTCATAATGAAGGTGGGAGATGGTAAGAGGATTCTTTTTTGGCATGATTTGTGGTGTGGGGATACTGCTCTCAAGCTGGTTTTTCCTTCAATTTTCAGAATTGACAGGGATCATAATGCATCTATTTATGATTCTTACTGCAGTAATAATAACCAGGTTGAATGGAAAATCATTTTGAAAAGGGATGTCATGATTGGGAGGTGGATGAAGTTAAGGCTCTGCTGGTTAAACTCTACAGTTCAAAGTTGGTGCTTGAAAGAGAGGATAGTATGGTGTGGATCCCTGCTGGAAATGCTAAGTTTTTAGTCTCATCTTATTACAGATTTTTGTCAAGTCATAGTAGTTGTGTTTTTCCTTGGAAAAGTATATGGAAAGTGAAAGTTCCCAGCAAGGTTGCTTTTTTCTGTTGGGTGGCATCTTTACTGATAATCTTAGAAGGAGAGGTCTGTCTATAGCTGATTGGTGTGTCATGTGTAAAAGGGCAAGTGAATCTGTAAATCATCTTTTCCTTCACTGCGAAGTGTCAAGATTCTTGTGGACTGAGGTTTTGAGTTGGACAGGTTTACATTGGGTAATGCCTAGAGAAGTGGAGGATTTATTGGAAGGGTGGAAGGGTTTGAAGGGCTGTAAGAAGGCAGTGAGAGTTTGGAAGATGGTACCTCTTTGTCTTATGTGGTGCATATGGATTGAAAGAAATAGGAGGATGCTTCGAAGATAAAGAACGCTCATTGGGAAATCTTAAGGATTTTTTCTTGAGTACTTTGAGCTTTTGGGTTAAAGTATTTGTAATGGAGGATAATTTTCTACACTTGTTTATTTTTTGCGTTAAGTCTCTTTTCGTTTGTGGAAGTTGTAGGTGTTTCCTTTGTATACGTCCTGTGTACTTGGGCTTATGCCTATTTCTTGAATAAATTATTACTTATCAAAAAAAAAAAAAAAGTTATTGCAATACAATAGCAGCAAACCCCACAATTGGGGCATCGAATACGCATAACAATAATTACTTGTTTATAACTTGTTAATATAGAGTTTCATATGCTTCCTTCTATCCAAGAGATAGGGTTGAATTAGAATTCTTGGAACAAATCACAAAAGTCAATATGGAAGTGGCCCCCATAGCCAATGGTGGTGTCTTTGGAGGGAAAGGAATGAAAGAAGCTTTAAAGATCGCACGCATACAATGGACAAGATTAGAATTTTCTCTTCAACACTTTATTCCACTAGTCAATTGTGATAGATTTCATTGAACCGAGTGTATCCATTACTTCCTTGTACTAGTTGTTAATCATGCTTTGGTATGTCACTTGTATATGTCTTGTGTACATGGAATACTCCTATTGCTCCCACAAATAAAATTCTGGTTTGCTTATAAAAAAAAAAAAAATCACAAAGTCATAACGTTGACTTTAAAGGGAGCTCCAATGACATTGTTTTAACACTACGATGACCACTCTGGTCCAACTAAAATTCAATAATAGTAAGCGTTTAAATTTCACTTTTTTTTTTATAAGTACAATATGGCAGATAATAGTCTAGATTTAAAATTCACTAAACTAGCATGCTAGGCGATGCTCTTGTATATTTTTCGTATACTTGGGCCGTTGTCTATTTTTATGATCAATACAATTTTGTTTACCGATAAAAAAGTGTAGATAAATTATTTCCATCAACGGAAATCTTTTTTATCAGTAAATAATAATTTTATTGAATATAGAAAATAGGCATAGTCAAGTAGACGGAACGTATATAAGAGCAACACCTATAGTTTCTAGACTAGGGATACAAGGAAGTCATGAACATTCATGCCATTACCATCAACAAAATTAATTCACACAACATGAGTCACTCAAACTTGAAATAATTGGAGAATCACTGGATCATTATCAACCCACGTAGCCGTGATTACCACTTTATGAGACCTGATTTTCCCTCCTAATCATGACATTGAGTGCACCAATGTTCTCAGATTACGTTCTTGCAAGTAACGATTGCACCACACATATACATGGAGTAATTAAGCACGCATAGGCGTTGCTCTTGTATATGTCCCGTATACTTGGGCTTTTGCCTATTCTTTTGATGAATAAAATCTCGTTTACCTATCAAAAAAAAAAAAAAATTAAGAGGAACTTCACTTGTTTTTCCTTGTGCAGGACAAGGAGATTACTGAAACTAAAGCCTAAGTGGACCCTCAGAAGCATCATAACATATGGCCGTTTATTAATAGTGGATAATTGTGATAAGGACTTTCCCATAGGGTTCTTCATTAGGGAGCTTCTGTTGGAATTGCAACATATGATGTTTCATTTGAAGAACTTACATAAGCCCCTCAGAATTTTGGGTTGGTAACCAATCAAACGCTCAAATCTTTAAATTTTTCAATCAAAACCCTAAAACTACCAAAAATGTTGAAATTCCGTAATTCTATAGGAACCATCTGGACACACATAATGGGTACTCTAAGGTGTGACCTCAGAATCATATCTAGTTTCAATGGTCATGACAGTGAAGAGACTGAGGATAATAGTTGAGAAATGCTGACCTTCGGATCTTGTTGCCCTTGCCGACCTGATACATGCCCCAGGAGAAAGCGCCGAACGTGGCGAGGAAGATGGCCACGGCGCTGGGGCCCTTGTTGGGAATTCTACGAGCGTATCGGACCGGAGGGAACCCACCCGGAGGAGGCCCGTCTTGGAGGATTGGCATGTCCTTCACGCTCGCCATCCCTGGCTTATTCCTTATCACTGCCTCCGTCATCTCTGGTCTCTCTCTCTCTCTCTCTGTGTGGGAAGAATGGAAACACGGGAGTCCTGAGGAGCTGCGTGGGTAGAAATTGGAGAAAGAGGACTTGGAAGAAATCTAAAACGCTGCGAGCAAATTCCTGTGTGGCGGCGGTGGGAGTCTGGTGGTCTGCTAACGAGAGTAAGGTCCGTTTGGATACGGTGTCGTCTGATCTATTTTAATATTTAAATACTATTTAAATACAAGAGTCAAGAGTAATGTTACGTACAGTTGTGAAGTGTGCAAAAATCGTACAGTCATTTTGAAAAAAAGTGAAATTCACTAATAAAAAATTAAATTTTTTTCATGTGAGTCCCGTATTTATTTATTTATTTTAAATAATTACACGACATTTGCGCATTCACGACTGTATCTATCATTTCTCTAAATACAAATACTTTTTAATCACTCTTTTTATACTTTTTTTATTTCATCATTACATTTTTTTAAATAATAATAATTTAATTTTTTCAAATTCTAAAATAAAATTAATATTAAAATATTATATTCTAATAATATTTAAATTTTATAATATCTTTATTCCATTTCATTTAGAAAATTTTTAATTCAAATTATTTCACTATTATAGACGAATCATTTCATTACTATTCAAAGATTTCTCTCTCATCTAACCAAACAATATTCTCAATGGGAGAAGGCAAGGTCACTAACTGTCACACATACAAATGATGGCCATATATGACATTGGTGAATTCTTTTTTTTTTTTTTTTTGAAACTTAGCGACCTTCATTGCATCATGTTGTTCTATGGCCTTCAACCGTTACAAGAGACAATATATATGAATTTATATGATCAATGTCTATAATTTCAGTACATAAAGAAACAGCTTGCTGAGCTAGTTGGTGTGCCACCTTGTTTGCATCCCTTTTGGCATATTTTATTTCCTATCTTGTATCAGCCAAGGCAGTTTTGACATCATCAACTAGGCAACTAACCATCCCATGTTGTTGTTTGTGTTGTCTCATAGCATTCACAACCTAACTTGAATCTCATTCAAACAAAATATTTTGCAAACTCATTTCTTTATACAAAATTGCAGCTAAAACCAATCCTCTAACTTCTGCAAGAGCAGGTTGTCTCTTATCGCCACTCCAACTCCTATCTTATTACCTGCCTCTTTTACAGTTACATCCCAGTTCGTTTTGAGCCAATTTGGTGATGGAGTTTCCCAAGTTGTATTCATCTATCGATTTGATATTGGTCTTGAACTACATTTCTATCTTTGTGCTTGTTGGAACTCTTCATATGCTTGTGTAGCTCAATTGAACACAATTATAGGAGGTAAAAAACTGCTTTCAAATATTATTTTGTTTCTTCTAACCCAAATTGATATTGTTATCTCTGCAAATAGATTAATATCTGTTTGGCCTATTCTTTGAAGCACTTGCATAAATATATACCCAAAGTCCTCCTCTGTAATTGAAGCTTTGTGAAGTTTCCTGCTTCCTAGCAGCCATACATCTTGTGCAGATGGACATGTCCAAAGGAGGTGGCCTGATGTTTCATTTGATATCTGGCAAATTGGACATAAAGGTTCTACGGTGATTTTCCTTTTGTATAAATTATGTTTGGTAGGTAGAGCATCATTGCATGCACGCCATTTGAAAGCTTTACCAGCATTTGTAGTCTTCATGATCCAAATCTTTATCCACAACTCTCTATGATCTACCTTTTTTTAGGATTCCCCTCTATTGATTTATTGCTTCTATTTATAAAAATGGTAGGCACTCTTTATCGAGAAGCATCCATTTGAAGTGTCTTTCCAAACCAATTTATTTCAAAAGTTGTTTGTGTAATAGGTATCTTTAAAATTTCCATCACCTCTACTCCACAGAAAACCTCTTTTAAAAGTTGTATATTCCACCACCCTGTTTGATTATCAATTAAATCTGCTACAACTGCAGATGCTAGTAGTACTTTCACATGTGATTGAATGGTACATGATTCTGCCCTCGAAATCCATTTGTCTTATCACACTTTTATTTTTTTTCCATCTCCAACTCGTCATATGATGCCTTCCTTAACAATATTAATTGCTGACCATATACATCTCCATGTAAATGAAGGCTTTGATCCTAGTTTAGCTTGTTGAATAGAAGTATGAGGAAAGTAAGTTACCTTGAATATTTTGGCTGCAAGTGATGTTGGATTAGTGAGTATCCCTAAACTTGTTTAGCCAAAAGGGCTGAATTGAAACTCACTAAATCTTTAAATCCAAGGCCACCATTTGTTTTACTATTACTCAAACTGTTCTAGTTTTTCTAGTGGAGTTTTGGCAGCTTTATCTTGAGATCCCCACCAGAAGTTTGACATCATAGTATTGAGCATATTGCACAGGAGCTTTGGTAACTCACATTTTCAACTATTCCTTGGAAAGCTCTGATTTTAGACTTGCCTATAGTTGAGAATCTAGTTTAAACAAGCCCACTCTTGCATACTTGCCCGACAAAACAACAGGCTGTCATCGACAAAGAACAAATGATTCATGCTAATATTTCCCCTTGCTAGTGGAACCCCTGAGATTAGTCCTTTCTGTTTTGCCTTCTAAAGTTGTGCAGTTAACACTTCAGTGCAGATAATGAATAAAAAATGTGATAAGGGACATCCTTGTCTTAACCCCCTTGTAGGTTTGAAAACTTATTGAGGAACCCCATCGAGTAAAACTGAGAAAGAAGATGATGTTATACATCTTTGAATAAACTCAGTCCACTTTGCATCAAACCACATCTTAACCATGGCTTCTTTGAGAAATTTCCATTATATTCTATCATAAGTCTTGCTCATATCCAATTTCAGTGCCATATAACCCTTTTGTCCATGTAGCTTTGTTCTCATTATGTGAAGTGTTTCATATGTAGCCATCATATTATCATAAATTAAGAGCCCAGGAACAAAGGCACACTGGTTTTATGAGATGATTGAAGGAAGAATCTGCTTCGAGCGATTAGCCAACAATTTAGTAGTGATTTTGTAGAGAATATTACATAGACTTATTGGTCTATACTCAGTAATGTTCACTGGATTGTTGTGCTTTGGTATCATCACTAGGTATGTAAAATTTATAGCTGTCATACCTTGCTCTAAGTTTATAAAAGAAATAATAGCTTCACATACCTTATCTCCCACCATAAACTAGTATTTTTGATAATAATAATAATAATAATAAAAAAGAGACCCCAAACCCATCTGGACTAGGTGCTTTGTATTGACCCATCCGGAAGACTGCATCCTTAATCTCCTCTTTTCTAAAAAGTAGTAGAAGCACTTCATTCATATGTTGAATGATCTTTTTGGTAGTTGCATTGAGAGAAGCCTCTATGTTACAAGGCTCAGAGGTTATAAACAACCCTCCATAGTACTGTGTAGAGGCTTTCCCAATTTGCCTAAGATCTGAAATACTCATTTCATTCTCATTAGTTATTCTCGAAATGGTATTCCTCTTCTTTTTTTGACTTGCACATAAGTAATAGTATTTTGTATTTCTATCCTTTTGTTGAAATCATGTCACCTTAGCTCTTTATTTCCATTTCAAATGCTCTCTTTCTAGCAGACCATCAATGTCCTGTTGTAGTTTTTTGATTTGCTACACTGAATCAGCTGTGAGAGACTATTGCACTTCTTGCAGTCTATTTGTTTTCTGCACTAAACTGGCTTTCGAGTCAAATTCCTTTCTGTAGCTCCACTTTTTTAACTCATTCATACAACCTTCAAGTTTCTTCTTGATTGTTGTTAGTCCTCAGTATTACTCCCAAATTGATGTCATGCCTTGGTAATTACCTATTCACAGTCTGTAAAAGTAGACCACCTATCCTCATATCTACACACAGGAGTAGTTTTCCTTGACCTATCATTCTGTTGACCTATTGACATTAAAATGGGGCAATGATTTGATGTAGAAAAGGCCAATACTTGAGTCTCTCCCCCACCAAATTCTTCACACCAATCAAAAGTTGTTGTAGCTCAATCTAATCTTTCTTTGGTAAAAGATTGGTCATTTATGTTGTTAGACCAAATATACTTGCCTTTTATTGATCCCAAATCACTTAGCTTGTAGTCTTGTAGCACCTTTATGAAAAGATTCATTAGTTTTTCTTCCCTTCTAGCCCCTCAATATTTCTCACCGTGATGTAGGATCTCATTAAAATATCCTATACAGAGCAACCTTTTAGGATCTTGAAGTTTGCGGTGTCTCAATATACCCCATCCTTCATGTCTTTTTTCTGTTTCAGGATTACCATAAAAGCAGGTCAGCATCCAAGAGAAGTCGATTTGATCAATCTATGAATTTATGTGTCTGTGTGAGTAAGTACTGATTTTGAGCTTGACATCATCTTCCCATAACAAAGTCATTCCTCCACTCTTTCCTACACCTTCAACTGAAAACAGACATTTGAATCCCAACCTTTGCTTAATAACTTTTAACTGATTCTTATGCATTTTAGTCTCTATAAGAAACAAAATGCTAGGCTTGTAGACCTTAACCAAAAGGCTAAGGTCACTAACTATCCAAGGGTTACCAAGCCCTTGACAGTTCCAACTTAAAAACTTCATTTATCCCGATCGGGCTTATTAACAGCCTCCGCCGATATATCCAATTTAGACACCATTACTTGTTTTTTGCCTCTAGCATCTTGGTTATTCTCCAAATCAAAAAGAATATTGTCTTCTTCAATCTTTCTTTTCCTTGTAAAATAAGGAGAAGAAGGTAGCATCTCAACACTATTTTGTCCCCTTGCCCTCCTCTTCCATTTATTAACACTTGTATCAGAAGCTCTCTGTGGTATGCTATTATTGTGCTAATCCTTCTTTGAATCAGTCCTGACACCATTACTTGTAGCTACCATTGTTGTTGTAAAAACTGGTACTGATTTGTCCATTGATTTGTTTTGTATTTTCAGAGTCAACATGGGTAGTACATTCAAACCATGTTTTCCTACCTTAATGTCATGCGTGTCTTCATTTGTTAAAGTCTTCACCATTATCTCCCTTCCTTCTGCCACTAAGCCTTCACCAGCTTGGTTGAGTCTCTTCTCAAGTTTGTCCTGCCCTTAAAACATCCCAGACTTAGTTATGCTTGCAATCTGTTGCCCTAAAGTATTGCCATAACTGGAACTTGTACCTGAGCTAGTAGCCCTTAACCATGATCCATACTATTAGGTACTTGTCACTTTGGTTGATTCCACTTTATTGTTCTGTCTAGCATAGCCACTCAAGGCATGGTTGATAACACCACATGTAAAGCAAAACCTAGATAGCCTTTCATATTTGAATTGCACAAAACCTTTGTGGCCTAACAGTTTCATCACTTTTTCTCTTGCCAAAGGTTTAATCAAATCCACTTCTATAAGAACTCTTAACCATTTCCCCAAGAATTTTCATTATAATTAGCATCCACCTGTATAACTTTACCAACAGTGGATTCTATTATTGTTCCAACTTCCTTATTCATGCATCCCAAATGTAAGTTGTGTAATTGAACTCACAAAGTAGTATGAGTGAAGGTTAATTCAGTCGGTGGAGTGAAACCATCAAATCTTTTTAAACACATCAGGTTCATGTCAAATATCAAGGCTGACCCTCCAAATCCTGTTTAAATATGCTTCAGATTGAAATTCAAATACATATAGATTCTCTCCCACTTCTATTATCTTAGTGCCCACACAGAATTTCCAGACCTTGAACATAGTGTTCTTGAAGGCATCTTGATTAATTTTCTTATCAGTTATAACTTTCCCCACTAAACAAAGTTTTCCTATTTCCATAGTTTCTTTTATTTCCTTCCCCATAATTACTATTTCATACCTTGCTTCCTCTATAAGAGAAAATTTGTTCCATAATTCTGATAATTCTTCTACCATCTAGCATCCAGTATCACTATCTCAAAACTTGAATTAATCACTATCTTAGGGGAGGTTTGGGGGTTGAGATGAGAATTTTGTGTTTTATTTTAAAGTTTAAAATATTATTTTTTAGTTTTGAGATTTGAAAAAGTTGAATTGGGATTTAAAAAAGTTGTATTGGGATTTGAAAAAGTTGAATTGTTTATTATATTTTGTATGGGGATTTGAAAAAGGTATAATGATAAGTTGAGATGAGATGAGAATTCTTGAGAATTCTTGCTCCCCAAACCAGCCCTTAGTTCTGGAGTTAATTGCTATCAAAAGCTTGCCTAGGCAAATAAACATTCCACTAAAAGTGAGGGAAGTTCTTCCTCCTCGCTAGAAAACGCCAGAAACGAAAGGAAACCTATTCACACATTGGTGAATTATATATGAACCAAATACGCAGGTTGTTTAATATAAAGGATAGTGATAGGCTTTAAATGGATTTATGTTAAAACGGACTGATCTGATAATAAACGATTAATAAACAAGTTAGTTATGAGTCAATTTGCAAAAATCACAATCAATCTTATAATTTATTTATTTGAATATTGATAATAAAATGTTTTATCATAAATCTAATTGTAATTGTGAATAATTTATATAGTCATTCTTGTATTATATATGAAATTATATTAATTGAGTTAAAAATTAAATATACATGTAGGGGAATTTTCCCATCAGGAAAGGCCCACAGGGCCTCAACCCAGAAACCCAGCCCAATGGGATTTTTACTCAAGCAAGGAACTAACTGTCAACTAGGGAGAGGCGCCGTTTAGTCGACAAGACAGCTCGGCCTAACACACCGGCGGCCTCCCTTAAGAACGAGATATGCACAAGATACATAGAAAACCCGGAGGACTCTCGATTCATCGGCACTAGAGCATCAATGACTCTGGGTTGAGGCTCAAGGAGCCATCCCACATTAATGACGTTGTAAATCAAGTCACACCCCATAATTATAAAGCCGACACAAAGCCACACCGCATTTAAAGACTCTGACAGAATGAACAGTATGACGAACTCAGACTCCATGAGAGCAGGCGTGATCAGCCTTTGAACCTATAGTATAAATAGCTGATCTCAGGTACGAGAAAATTCTCTATGATCCATAAATTTCCTCACTTATTTACTACACTCCAAGTGCATATACTGACTTTGGTATAAGAGGTTACCCACATGGTCTCGGGGCCTCTCAAAGCCGCATTACATTCTTCTTTGTGCAGGGCCTATTGTGGAAGACTTGAGTTGTTAGAGCTTGACCCAAGGACGTGTGAAACACAAGGTTAACAGTGGCACCATTTGTGGGATCGAGTTAGAACTCGCGTGTCCTTCGTACATCTGAGGCAATCCATTCCAGGTAACTCAGAGGATCACATAACCGACTTGAGATAGGGAGGTAGATCAATGGAGAACCAGGTGTGTAAGAATGAGAAAATTACAACAGGAGAAGACCAGGCAGGCAAAGACAGAATGCGATGAGTGACGGAGGAGGCCAGCGTTCAGCCCCTGATCCCTGATCGCGTAGAGGTCACTTGCGAAGTTTGGGACGAGTGGGAGCTTTGAAAGACTGAGCCAATTAGGCCGTTGGATCATGTTATCCTCCACCCAAACCGTCCAGAAGCTACGGTGATGATCGGCAGTGAGATGATGCAGGAAGCTCGAGATGCCATGTGATAACTCCTCGCTGAACACCTGCATGTGTTTGCATGGAATCATGGGGACATGCCTGGAATAGCGCCCGAGATCATACACCACAATTTAAGTGTGAACCCAAAAGTCCAAGGGGTGCAGCAAAAACGTCGAAGCATCAGTGCAGAGAAGAACTCTGCCAAAGCCTAAAAGGTGGACCAACTGCTGAAGGTGGGGTTTATCCAAGAAGCTCACTACCCAGAATGGTTATCAAATGTAGTACTAGTTAAGAAGCCGAGAGGCAAGTGAAGAATGTGCATTGACTTCACAAACCTCAACAAAGCTTGCCCGAAAGACAGCTTCCCGCTCCCCTGCATTGACCTCATCATTGACTATACGACATGTCATTGCATGCTCAGCTTTATGGACGCCTACTCCCGATACAACTAAACCCGTATAAAGCCTGAAGACGAGGAGAAGACCTCGTTTATTACGGACCGAGGATTGTATTGCTACAAGGCGATGTCGTTCGGGCTAAAAAATGTGAGGGCCACCTATCAATGGCTAGTTAACTGAATGTTCAAAGACCAAATAAGAAGAAATATGGAGGTCTACGTAGACGACCTATTGGTCAAAAGTGGGACCTTAGAACAACATTTGGACGACTTGAGGGAGGCTTTTGTGATACTACGGCAATATCAAATGAAGTTGAACCCGACCAAGTGCTCCTTAGGCGTCGAATCGGGAAAGTTCTTGGGTTTCATGGTGTCCGAACCAGGTATTGAGGCCAATCCCGAGAAGGTAGACCCCATCCTCAGTATGGCTTCACCACGAAGCATAAACAAAGTACAATGGTTAGCTGTGCGAGTTGCCGCGCTCAACAGGTTTGTTTCAAGATCGACTGACAAATGTCTACCATTTTTCAAAGTCTTGCGGAAAGCAAAACATGGGATGACGAGTGTGACTAGGCATTCGGAGCCCTAAAAAAATACCTCACAAGCTCTCCGTTGCTTAGCCAACCCGGGTGTGGAGAACCACTGACCTTATACCTGGCCATCTCCCACAGACGGCTTCCTTAGTACTAGTACGCGAGGAAAAAAGGATCCAAAGGCCGGTTTACTACGTCAGTCGGGCGTACTGAGGGGTTGAAGCCCGGTACCCCCGCATAGAGCAATTAGTCTTTGCATTAGTAACAACCACGCGAAAGCTACACCCATACTTTCAGGCTTACCCTGTACGGTGTGCATCCCACAAAACCCTAGTAAGTATTTGTCAACGGCTCATCTTGCCTGGCAGGAGGTGGAGTAGGGGTGCACATCGTAACTTCAATTACGCCGTTAAACTGGCGTTTAAAACAATGAATAATGAAGTAAAGTACGAAGCATTGCTCTCAGGATTGCAGGTGGCTATAGCCTTAAGAGCCGCCGAGATTGAAGTATGGGCTACTCTCAAGTAGTAGTAAACCAAGTATAGGGAGAGTTCACCATTAAGAGTGAGAAGCTAAGGAGGTATCTCGCATTGGTAGAAGCTGAACGGCCTCACTTCAAGTATTCCAAATTCAGCAAATACAGAGGACAAAAAAATCAAAAGGTAGATAAACTGGCACATGCGGCATCCGGACATGAAGACTCTACCTTGTCGAGTAACACGGTGGTTAGGACAGTGGAAGAGCCCGCTGTCGGGATGGAGGTTATGACCATACGACCTAGAACCCCGGACAGGGCAACAAGCATAGTCAAATATTTGGAAACTAGCAAAGTACTTGATAATAGGCATGAGGCAAGAAAAGTCTGGTATAAAGTGGCGCACTACGCCATGATTGAAGGAGTCCTGTACTGGCAGGGTCATTCAGCTCATCTCTTAAGATGTATCTTTCTGGAGGAAGCACAATACGTGTTGACAGAAATACATGAGGGACTCTGCGGGAACCATTCGGGAGGACGGACACTAATCGGGAAAGTGACGAGAGCGGGTTATTATTGGCCCCAAGCTCTCCGAGACGCCAAAAATTACGCAAAAAAGTATCAAAAATGCCAAGAGTATGCCCAAATTCCCCACTACTCGCCAGAGAAGTTAATGTTGATCACTTCAGCTTGGTCTTTCGCCTAGTGGGGGGTTGATCTGGTTGGCCCACTTCTTCTGGGCAAATGGGGGTCAAGTTCGTAGTGCTGGCGGTCGATTACTTCACCAAGTGGGTCGAGGCTGAAGCCTTAGCCACCATCACTGTAAACAATATCACGCGATTCATGTGGAAATCGATAGTTTGCAGGTTCAGCGTCCCTCACACTATTATCTCGGACAACGGGAGGTAGTTCGACTCCGATCATTACTGAAATTGGTGCCGAGACTTGGGGATCGAGTTTCGATACTCATCACTGAGGCACTTGCAATCCAATGGACAAGTCGAGGCAACTAACAAGACCTTGATGGGAATACTGAAGAAATGACTCAATGATAGAAAAGATGCATGGGCTGAGGAACTCCCCACCGTGCTCTGTGCCTACCGGGTCATGGTAAAGACGTCGACCGGGGAAACCCCCTTCACTATCACCTACGGATATGAGGCAATGCCGCTAGTAGAAATTGGACTTCCCACGTATATAGTCCAACACTTCAAACAAGAGTCCAATGGTAGACTGTTGAAGGAACAATTGGACCTGCTAGAAGAAGTCTGGTTGAAAGCAAAGATAAAGGCCACGTCCGGCACAAGAATGGCTGAGAGGTGTTTCAACAAACGCGTATGATGCGGGATGAAGGAAAACTGGTTCCCCACTGGGAGGGTCCCTACGTGGTCATCACCACAAATCAACCAGGGTCCTGTCACCTCGAAGATTCCCAAGGAAACAAGTTACCACACCCATGAAACACCAAGCACCTACGAAAAATATACTGCTAAGCTAACTCCCTTGTCATAATTTCTATACCTTCATATGAAAGATGTTGGACATAATCCAAATATGTATTTTGGCTTGTCTCAATTATTGATTTCAGGAGTATAATGTAACGAGAAAATCAGTTTGCACATTAGCAAGGTCAACGTCACCAAATGAAAATTTCAACAACTTACCTCCTTGCAAGGTGAAAAGGGAAGGGTAGGCCTAAAAGGTTGTCTTGGTCACCCAAAGATAAACTTACCTTTCTCGTAGGTGTCAATAGGAGGGAGCGAGTCCAGTAACATACTGCCCTAACAACTTACCTTCCAATGGGATACCATAGGGAAAGGTAAGCCTTAGGGTTGCCTTATCCCTCTCGAAAGGGGAGAGCGAGGTTAGCTTATGACTGCCCAAATAACTTACCCCGACCTCCGATGCGACGAAGTGTGGGATTATCGCCAGCCTGACCCAAACCTACCATTTCCTATGATGTTAATGGGCGGGAGCGAGTCCAGTAACATATGGTCCGAACAACTTACCTACCCAAGAATGATGATAAGCGAGCAGGCGGCTTAGCCTCCTCGTCTGGGAGAGCGAGACAAGCCTCAAGGTGGCCCAAATAACTTACACTGACCCCCTCACGATGAAGAAACGGTCAGCCAACTGTTGTCCGAACTTACTTCCCTGCGGGATACTATAAGAAAAGGTAGGACTTAAGGTTATCTTGTCCCTCCCACGACGAAGTGTAGGTTAGTCCTTAGCTACTCGAAGAAAAATGTTTACCTTACTCGTCAGAGTCAACTGGTGGGAGTGGGTTCAGTAACAGACTACTCGAACGACTTACCTACTTGTGGGATACCATAGGGAAATGTAGGTCTTAAGGTTACCTTATCCCTCTCACAGCGGAGAGCGGGATCAGCTTCACAACTACTCGAATAACTTATCTCGGCTCCTGCTACGACAAAGTGTGGGATCTGTGCCAGCCTTACCCAAACTTACCCTTTCTTGCGGTGTCAACGGGTGAGAGCAATTGCAGTAACATACTTCCTGAACAACTTACCTCCTTGCGGGATACCATAGGGAAAGGCAGATCTGAAAGTTGCCTTATTCCTCTCGCAACAGAGAGCCGGATCAACCCTACAGCTACTCGAATACTAACACCCGGCCCCCATTGCAGTGAAGAAGCAGACTAGCCGCATCGCTGTCCGAATTATCTTCCCTGGGGACAAAGTGGCAGAATGACATGAGGTATTCCGATATCTCCTCGACAGAAAGCGAGCCGAGTCTATAGACCACCCAAATAATAAAGAGAAAGACATGGACATTATCAACGACATCTACAGCAACGAGATCACCATCAACAGCTTACCTCCCCGTAAGGCGAAAGGGAAAGGTAGGCCTTAAAGGTTGGCCTATTCCTGCAGTAAGGCGGGCCAATCTGCCTCAGGACGAAGTGCGGGTTCAGTCTTTCGACTGCCCGACATTACTTTCGAGGCGGCATGGCACGACCGAACGTCTCCTACTTACCTTCCTGTGAAGATCAATAAGTGGGTTCAGCCTTATGGCGGCCCAGCCTGCCTCACGGTGAAATGCGAGTTCAGTCTTTCGACTGCCTGGGTGTTGGCACTCGTGCCATAACCGCAGCCAGTGGGTTACCTTCGGGAACGAGCCTTTGGAGTTTACGTGCCTCCGAGCTCCACAACCGCCTGAAGTGGATGGCTCCTTAACTACTTCGCGCGGATTACAACCAACACACTCTAACATTAACTGCAATCCGCATCAGAAAAAGAAATTTCACCAACGTCAATGAAAGTGGAGACGCCGAAAGAAAGGAAAAACCATGAGAAAACAGCTAAGGGACAAAAACAAAAGGAAAAGCAACGTTTGGCTCCCTACCCAGTGAAAATCAAGCCAAGCATATAGGCCGCACAAACAACAAAAGCGGGTGACATAAATATCATCATCCGACAAAGAAACGCAGTATAAAGGCCATCGACAGGCGAGGTCGTCGACCACGACCAGACGCTAGCGAGGTAGACCGCGAAGAATTGCAAAAAAAAAAAAAAAGGGCGAGAAGTACACAGTTTGATATATAAAATCATTTTATTAACTACACAGTAATACAAAAGGAAAATTACATCATGAAGTCAGATTACAAGGAAAAAGTTACATCGTAAATCTACATGAAGCCACTGAACTATAAAGAACAATTTACGCCAAGAAGCTCATACATCCCTCAAAACAACCTGCCATACCACCTGCTCCACGCATACACGTATAGGAGAAAAATCCTTGGAGGGTCCGGGACCGTAAACATTACTGAGACCTACTCAACGGCCATGAATGATGACCATATAACCATAGAACTGCACCACGGCAACCAAGTCCGATAGACTCAACTGTCCAGGTGCGACATGGGGCAAAGGCCTTCACCATTACAACATGTCAATAATTCTCGAGAAAGTCAACAGGGATGTTATGACGCAATTAATTAAGTTGTATGGTGGACACACGGTCCGGAACCATTGGCAAGGAAATATGTGTGAAAATTTCGCTTTCATAAATCAGGCTTGATTCCCGCAGAGCCACCACCAAGCCTCCGAAATGACCCGTCGACTATGGAAGATGGTGGCGGGGTCAAAGCATAATAAGCATAAGGGCGAGAATGAGAACAGGAGGTCCGGGACCCCAACAACAAGAGATTGGCTAGGAGATCCACCCGAAAAGTCTGCCTTCATAAAGTGGGTTCATTTCCCACAGAACCGCCGCCAAGGCCACTAGGGATGAGGCCCTTCCGAAGCATGTCGCGTCATTGCAAGGACACCTCGTGTGAAGAAAAGTCGCCCACACTCACGGTCCGAAGGTCACACTAGGGGTTCTGAAGGAGGAAGGTCTTCATCTGCTTTAGACCTTCGTCATAACCAAACCTCCATGCGTCATCACGGACCCCCCAGACATAGGAAAACTCATTGCGCAAGCCACTGAAAGTTGCTTTTCAACCCTCAAGCATTAGCTAGTTCATGGTCAGGGCGGTCTTAGCATTTAGTCTTCGTTGCCTCTCTTCCTTCAAGGTCTCCCTCTTTGTTGCCAGTGACTCGTTAGCCTCTTGACCTTAGAGTCAAGCCATTTGATCTGTCGGCCATCAGTGTCCCGTTGCTGATGAAGCTCCAGAACATCATCCTGCAATTGCTCTAGTTCCGACTAGCATTGGTTAAGAGATTGCTGCAACGTGTCCCTAGCCTCACAAGTTAGCGAAGCCTCAATGCGAAGCTGATTGACCTCCCCTTGGGACCAGACCAGGTCGACTAGGCGTTCCAACCCCTATAACAAAAGGTGAGTTAAAAAAAAATTTAAAAAAAAAAAAGGAAAGAGGGAAGGAGGAGAGAAAGAAAGCGGAACAATGTGCGAGGAAAGTTTACCCCGATAAGTAGCTTCATGGTTTTCCCCTCCGCTTTACGAACACAATCTACATGGCCATCAGAAGATCCTTGGGAACCTCCCCAACGACTTCCCTGTCGTCACCAGTGACACTAATGACTCCCTCATCGAGAACCTCACCCACCGTTTTCGTTGCAACATAAGGGTGAACGGCTTTGGCCATAGAAGTTGTGTCAACAAAAACTCTCTGGGCATGTGACGCTGCGCAATGCAGAATGGTAGGCGGCGCCAACTCTTTGGACGCTCTTGGGGGCGTAGAGAGACGAAGCACCAACACGAATGGCCCCCCAGGAGGAATGGCAACGGCAGTACTGTCCGAGTCAGTGGGAGGGGGAGAGATATTGTGAGGTCTTTTTCGTTTCCCCACAACCAGTGGGCTAGCAGGATGACAGGGAGCAGGCACGGCGGTCCGATTCATGGGAATCCTTGAGTCAGAGCGCTGACCGGTGGTCCGATTCATGGGAATCCCCGCCTCTGAATACACGTCGTTTGAATGCGCCGCCAACCAGGACCTGACAATCCCCAGTCTCACTCACTGTTTTTAATCTCGTACCGTACAGGTCGGTACGATCAGTATTTGCTGTATCGGCCACTAGATCGGTACAAGTACTACTAAATGTATTCGTACCGGCCCAAATACCGGCTGTACTGGCCTATATTTCAACCTTTAGTTTTTTTTTTTTTTTAAAGCTACAAGCTCATTTTTTGACTTCCACTTCAAACTAGATTATTTATAATTTATATATATGTATTTATACATAATTTATTCATATATAGACTATTATTTTGGAATATCATTTATATATATATTTATATATATAATTTATTCATATATCGACTATTCCGAAACTGTACTAGTACCAAAATATTTCGTTCCAGTGCCTTGACCGGTATGGCGTCCGGTACGGTATTCAAAACATGGTATCGCTTCCTCACGGGGATTTGGTTCGGGGGCGGCGAATCGAAGCGTCAGAAACAGTGCCATAGTTGGCACATACAAAGAACAGCCGCCTAGCGGCCTGCCCAGCAAGATATTCCCAACTGTTAATTGGCAAAAAGAAGAACTTGTGGTTATATCCATTCACCACCTCATGCCGCTCTTCTATCCGAGCTAGTTCTTGAACAGGCTGGAAGTTGTACATGCGTCTACCCTTTCGCACTAAATTATGGGTAATAAAGAATTCACGGTCAGGTCAAGATAGTCCGACCCGGACTCCTCCAAGGCACGACACCAGATCACACAACATGAGACCAAGATCCTTCATGCAAAGGGGAGGAGCTAAGCGGGCGCCAGCTCAAATAAATCAAGCACTTCACGCACTGGCCGGGGAACTGGCAACCTTAGGCCACATGAGAACATTGCAGGATACACTGCAACTCTGGTACCATAGCTTTCCTCGTCCACCGCTCCACTGGTGGGAGGAGGCACTTTAAGCTCCAGCTTTGGAGGGATCCTGTAAGTCGCTTTCAGTTCTTCTAATTCCTTCGAAGTAACTATGGACTGCCAGAAAAAATCCTACAAAATCATCTGTAAGGGAGTCACCTTAGGCAGTAGTAGCTAGAGCTGCTCCAGAGGTTGCTACATGAGCACCGGAGCATGAAGATCTCTTTGGGGCCATAACGACAAGGAGAAATTTATGAAAATACTTTGGAAGAAAGATAAGAAAAAAAAACTACAGGATAACATAACAAAAGCAGAAATTGCGATGGGCCATTCAACTGGAGGGGAGTCCCTATATATATAGACGGGGGAATCCCCCTTATCGAGGCGTCATAACTTCATGTATCTCACACGTGTCCCACTCAAATACCAGAATCTCTCGATCAATGTAATTGCTGCAAAGCGTAACCATTGAAATGAAGTGCAAATTAATGACTACAAAATACACAGACGTGGCGAATAAGCTAGAAGGGTGTCATTGGACTAAACGTGGCTAACGTTGTGCTATCATATGGAAGGAATACAGACAGTCACTCAGCATGCGGCCAGGCGAGCCGGGAACTCAATCAGGAAAGGCCCACAGGGCCTCAACCCAGAAACCTAGCCCAATGGGCTTTTAACCCAAGCAAGGAGCTGTCAACTAGGGAGAGGAGCCGTCTAGTTGACAAGACAGCTCGACCTGACACACTGGCAACCTCCCTCGAGAACAGGATATGCATAGGATACACAGGAAACCTGGAGGACCCTCGATTCATCGGCATCAGAGCATCAACAACTCACATAAATTGGGTTGAGGCTTAGGGAGCCATCCCACATTAATGACGCTGCAAATCAAGTCACACCCCACAATTATGAAGCCAACATGCTACACGCATTTAAAGACTCTAATAGAATGAACAGTACAATGAACACGGACTCCGTGAGAGCAGGCATGATCAGCTCTTCGAACCTATAGTATAAATAGATGATCCCAAGTACAAGAAAACTCTTTTTGATCTCTAAACTTCCTTACTTATTTACTACACTCTAAAAGTATTTACTGACTTTGGCATCAGAGGTCACCTGACCCCAAGGCTATCCTCTCAAAGCCGTATTATATTCTTCTCTATGCAGGGCTTGCTGTGGAAAACCTGAATTATTGAAACTTGTCTCAAAGGTGTGCAAAACACAACGTTAACAATACAAGTCACATTTATATGAAACGAGTTAAAGTGGGTTAAATGGATTATGTCTATGTTAACCCAATCAAAGTTAATTATTAGATGGATTAAAAGAATTGTGTCATGTCACTCGTTATTTATATAGTTTGTGTTATGATTTTAAGGTTTAATCCATTTAATTAAACTAGTCGTATTCGAGTTGACTTATATAGTCTATCATGACTTGATATATCACGAATACGATCCGTAAACACAAATTGCTACTCTTAATCTGTTTGCCTATAATCATTTGGTTAAAAGAAACAAATTTTTAAAAGATTATACGAATTGTTTTGTAAATTCAGGTACCTTGATATAGTTTGATGAATTAGATCCTATGTTGCCTATAAATAATTATTTCAAACGAAATTATAAACTTATATGTAAATTGTACTTTCTCTAATTATTTCGTATCAATATACGACAACCAAAAAAGATTTTCCTTTCCCCGGTCATGGTCTAGGACTCCAGGGGACTTGATTTTCAAGTGCCACTCACTTGACACTTGTCATGGTTTTCAACCCTTTGATTGATACTTAGATCATGCTTAGTACTGAAAGTGTTTTATTTTATTCCATCTCATCATTATATTTGTTTTAATTTTTATACAAAATATAATAAATAATTTAATTTTTTTTAATTTTAAAATAATAATTATATTAAAAAATAATATTATAATAATATTTTATTTAATTTTTAATTTTTATTTAAATCTATTTTATTTTATCTCACTATCCAAACTATACCAACCTGTAATTGACGTGTGTGAAAACTAGGTAGCGTTTGTGCTCAGCTATGCTGTTTAGAATCTCTTTATTGATTCTTTTCTTCAGAAGTTTATATACTAAAAAAAAAAAAACAAACTATTTTTGTTGTTCATTCACGTACTAGACGAGAAGTTTTGTCCACACAAAAATAATTTTTTTTATAAAAATAAATCTATAAATTAATTATATAGGTTTTTATATGATACTTTAACTTTATTTTATGTAAAATATTTATCTGCGTAGTAGCTAAAGTATTTTTCTAAACATAAATTCACAAGTGTCTCTTCATCTCTCGATGACTTTTCACGGTGGCTTTTCTCAATCTAGCTGCTAGAAAAACATGTGATCGGACATGGTTAGGTTTGGAATTTTGGATTGAGAAATATTCTCAATTTATTTTATTTTATTATTATAATTATTATAAATTTTTATATAAAATATAATAAATAATTTAATATTTTTAAATTTTAAAATAATAATAATAGTAAAAAATAATATTATAATAATATTTTATTTAATTTTTAACTTTCATCTCATCTTAATTCATTATCTAAACCTATCCTCAGTAAGTTGCATTTTTAGGTGAAGTATAGATAATTAGTTGAGATGAGTTAGGCTAAAAATTAAAAGTTAAATAAACTATTGTTAAAATATTATTTTTTTAATATTAATATTATTTTAAGATTTATAAAAGTTGAATTGTTTATTATATTTTGTGTGAGAATTTTAAAAAAAAATTATAATAATAAGATGAAATGAGATGAAACACTTCTTGTATCCAAATGAAATCTAATTTTTTTTAAGCATTTGGATAATGAAACTATTTAGGCTGCGTTTGGATGTTAAATTAAGTTGAGATGATAAAATATTGTTAGAATATTATTTTTTTAATATTATTATTATTTTGAAATTTGAAAAAGTTGAATTGTTTATTATATTTTGTGTTAGAATTTGAAAAAATTGTAATAATGAGTTGAGTTTGATTTAGGATCCAAACGTACCGTTGCTTTTTAAACAAATTATAATAAATAATTTAATTTTTTTTTTAATTTTAAAATAAAAATAATATTTTATTAATTTTGTAACTTTTATCTCATTTTATGCGATGATTTATTGAGATCTTTATTGAGAAACGGCTGGAAGTCTTGGAAACGCAAGATCAAGCGGCATAATCTTTCACGTTGGTGCCAGAAAACAGGGGTTATTGAGACACGATTGAATGAATTTGTCGAGTGTTAAGACACGTTTACATGAGAAGCATGTAAATTTTGTTGACAGAACTAATTCGATGAAATTTGTGTTTATTTCATTCGTGGAAGAAGGCAACACATATCGTGTATGCTTTTGCCAGCGCAATCAACATATTTGCATTAGCAAAGATAACGATGAACAGCAATGTGGATTCGGGATTTTCTTTCTCTTCTACCAAACATAGTTTTGGAAGTCATAGAGAAACCTTAAACCACGTCGAGTCAGCGGACTGCGGGTAAAAATGCATTCCCCTTGGCCATTCCAATATTATAATTAAAATATTGAGAAAAAAAAAAAAAAACNTTTTTGTTTTTCTCTTCTTATGGGTTTTGCAGGGTCGCTAGGAGCGGCAGCCAGCAGGTGAGACAAGCAGTTGTTGGATTTCTGTTGACTGTTAAACAACTGCGATTATCCGCGTTATTGATTTAATTGACCTCTCTGTGTTGTGCGCGCTTGTGATTTAGATTGGTAGTAGATTGAGTTGGAGCAGGAACTATGCGGCCAAAGACATTAGATTTGGGGTGGAGGCCCGGGCTCTTATGCTTAAGGGTGTCGAAGAGCTCGCCGATGCCGTCAAAGTCACAATGGGTCCTAAGGTACTTCATACCTAGCTCACGATATCATCCCATAATTCACGTCTCTTTCTTTTGCCATATAACTCGTATCTCTATGTGATTTATAGATTAAAAAAGTTTATTATGGCGTTTCTGCTTGTTTTGGGCCCAAAAAATTATTCTGTCCTGTAAATATTCCTCGCTGGAGCTTTTTATTTGGATCTCTGGGTTTGAGTTTACTAATTGATCCGATGCTGGAGGTGTTTGTTTTTTTAGCGCATGTTTGGAATTGCAGTGGTAAATATAACTTATAGCTTTAGAGCTTATAGCTTAAGTAATAAGTTCTACTATTAAAAAATTATTTATTGTTTGGTAACTATGTGTTTAAAACACTTTCAAACATAATATATTTGTTTGGAAATAAATTAAAAAAATATTTTCTGATATAGAAAAGACAATCATTTGATTTTTTAAATATTATGATCATATCATTGAACGTTTAAAAGTTATAACTATCTTAAAGTTGTATGTGTATTTTCGCCCATTAACAGTCTTTTTAAAATTCGAATTTTGTTCTGCATTATTCGGAAAAGTACGTTTGAGGAAAAGCACCAAAATGATGATTTTCCTTAAACGTACTTTTTAGCTGATTTGAGATTAAAAAGTACTTTAATATGTAATTTCTAAACAATCTAATTTTTTCATTAAAGTGCTTTTAAGGTTATTTAAGCACTTTTTAAGACTCCTAACGTAGTCCCAAACAGGCCCGTAAAATCTTAACACGCGTTTGGATTCGTGTGATTACGACTTTTGGAGAAACTTTTGAAATAAACTCTCTGCATCTGCTTTCTTCAGAAGTATTGAATGCAGCTTATTGCTGTGCTCAAGC
>QEOT01005917.1:2242-39314 GCA_003123785.1 Pterocarya stenoptera
ACTCCAGATATCCTTCTTCGTGCATCTCAAGCCTTTTTATAGGCTTCAAGGAACCTTCAGCTGCAAAGGCCAGCTGCTGCCCACGTGAATGCACGTTGAAGGAGTTTGCTGCTCTGTTTCCAGCGTGATCCTGCTGCTGCTCACGCATGCACTGCCAGCGTTCCTCTCCCTCTTTCTTTTCTTTTCTTTTTCTTTTCCCTTCTCTTTCGTTTCTGTCTACGGCCAGCTTTTCTCTTCTCTTTTATTTTTTTCTTTTCTTTTCCGTGTGCGTCTCCATCTCTCTGCTCCTCTCTTTTCTTTTCTTTTTTTTTTCTTCTCCTTTCTTTTTTTCTTTCTCCCGTTTCCGCACTGTTGTTTCCATCGCCCCGCATGCGTCCGTCTCCATGTGAATCTGCTGCTGCTTCTCTCCTTGAGGTCAGCTGCTGCCCACGTGAATGCACGTTGAAGGAATCTTCCAGCTCGGCCCCGTCTCTCTTTCTCTTCTTCCTCTTTCTTTTTTTTTTTTCTTTTTCTATTTCCCTCGCCCCGCATGTGTCCGTTCATCCGGGTTTTTCTTTTCTCTTTTTTTTTTTTTTTTTTTTTTTTTTTTTTTTTTNGAGACTGGGCAGTCGAGGCAATGGTTCTTGGTAGTGGTGGTTTCGTGGAGGAGCCTGAACGCATGCATGGAGTTTGCATGCACTGTATAACCCTGGACGGAGGTTGAAGATGACGAAAATGACTTGTCGTTTTCGTCTGTGAATGAAACGACAAGTCGTTTAGCAGAGGACGAAATTCAATTACAGGGTAAAACGACAAGTCGTTTTCATCAATTGACTAAACGACCTGTCGTTTAGCATACGACAGCTTTGGCTCTTAGAGGTAAACGACATGTCGTTTTTCCGTTTAAGAAAAACTACATGTCGTTTAGAGAGATCTGAAAAATAAAAAATAAAAATAAATAAAAAATAAAAAAATAAAAATAAAATAAAATAAAATAAAATAAAAATTAGACAAGCAAAATTAAATAATGATCACATAAAATAAAAATAAAACTAGACAAATAAAATAAGATGAAGAAACTAAAATAAATAAAATTAAACAAGAGATGAAAAATAAAATTTAAGAGTGTGTTGTGCATGTGAAGAACTTATTGCCCAAATAAATCACAAGTTATAAAATCAAGCATAAACTATGCTTTTAATCAATTTAATTCACAACTTGGATTTATGCCTCTTAATCAATTTTTTCATCTAAAACCAATGATAAAATAATAAAACAATTAAAAATATATTGGTTTTAAATGTGTAAAATATGCAATAATGCAGCTCAATCAGTTATGCCTTTAGTCTTGAGTAAGCCATCAGATAACTGTATAGTGGATACAATTTCAATATTTCTTTTAGCCATCAGATCTTTGGTGGGAGAGAAAAAGACGGAGATGAAGGGAATAAGATGGAGAAGGGCGAGGGACCATTAAGTACTGATGAAGGCATACGGTTAATAAAGTGACAAGCAGTAAGAACATCATCACTCCAAAATCATTTAGGAACATGCCTGTGTAGTAAAAGTACTCGGGTTACATCTAACAAATAACGATTTTTGTGTTTTATCAAAATGCAAAACTTGATTTTTTTTTTTTTTAAATTGGGTTTTAATTTCTTTCCAAAAGACTTTAAATATGGAAAGAAGCTCAGATCGTACCTTCATCAGAAACAACCATGTCATACGAGAGTAGTCATCAACAAAATACTGAAACTTGTCTAATACAATGTTGATTGGTCCCCATATATTAGAGTGAACCAATTCAAAAGGACTATATTGGTCCCCATATATCAGAGTGAACCAATTCAAAAGAGGTTGATAAAAAGAAAGAGAGAGAGAAATAACTAATAAAAAATGTATTTGATGTATGAATAGTTACTTTCAAATTTGGAAATTACTTTGAATGTGACTGTCGCTAAATTCTATATATTTGGAATTTGGCTAATCCATTGTGATCACATTTTATGCTTTAATAGCTAAATACTCAATGGATTTAGCTTTTAGCTAATCCATTGAGGATGCTCTTAGTGGTGAGATTCCACGAACATTTGCTAATCTACAGAATCTGTATATAATGTAAGATAATTAAATCAGTTGAAAAACATGTAAAATCTGAGTATGTTTCCTTTTTGAAAAAATATTTTGTTTGTCACAGGCTAGGATCGAACAATGAACTCACTGGTCGGATACCTAACTTCATAGGGAATTGGTTAGCACTTAAAACCTTGTAAGACGGTATTATTAGATCTTTTCTTTTTACTTTTGGTGAATCACACTTAAAAGACAAGCTAGGCTTCCAATACAATGCATACTCTAATTGAAAAACTGTTTAAATATAGAAAAATGTAGGCTGTACTTGTCTGTTGCACATGAAGTTTTTATGTTTGCAGTTTGCAATCTGCTATTTCTTAATGTTTTTGTAGGAGGCTTCAAGGAAACCTTTTTGAAGGTTCGAAAGTACCTTCATTTTCCAATTTAACTTCTTTGACAGACTTGTGAGTGCCTACATCTATCAGTATTTTCTTCAAGTTTAATTACACTTTTGTCCACTAAAATTTAGCCAAAGAATCAATTTTCATCCCTGAAATAGGAAGTTTCGATTCGATCCTTGAAAAAACTAGTAGACAGTAATGCTATCTCTTAGATTATAAAAGTGTTTCATCATCCTTCTACCACTCATATATGGCTTCCAATTCATGTACAATGAAACAAAGATGACATTGCTAGCTTTTAAAACCTCAAGGCATAAAATTAGCACTTCTTACATTTCAAGGACAAAAACAGATGCAGGCTAAATTTTAGGAAGCAAATGTGTATTCAGAATGTTGTTTATATGTTTTTGATCTTTGAGGCTGATTATCCCTTGTATGCTTTTAATGTAGGAGAATAAGTGATATATCTAATGTCAGTTCTTCATTAGCATTCATTAGGGAGATGAAGTCTCTGGCAATCTTGTAAGAGTTCCATCTTATAATTAACTGTTTTTTAATGTTGTGAGGCATATTGTATTTTTGACTTGACACTTTTTTGAGTACTGCAAAGGGAACTTTATCGGAAGCTGAATGGCCTATGGCTTTAGCCATGGGCCAGCCTGGACAGTAAAGCTTTTTTTTTTTTTTTCAAAGAGAGGGAGATCACATGTCCAGAAATGACCCCCACCCACTTTTATTAAAAAAAACTCTCACTTATGGCGGAGGAATACCATGGTAACAAAACTACTCAAATCAAGAACAAGACCCACCCCATAGAAATTAACGTCTAATGTATGGGAAACCCCACCTATCCAAACGTAAAAGCCCTCTAAGTCTTCCCGTGCCAAAATTTTCTCCAAAAAAATCCAGAAACTCACCACTCGCACCGGATTTAGCCAAAAAATCAGCAACAATATTCATCTCTCTAAACACCAATTTAAATTGAACACCAAGCTCTCGAACCAGACATTGCGCTTCCTCCCAAAAATCCCACAAGTACCAATAATTACACGCACCTGAAACAAACCATCCCACTACAACACTCGAATCCGACTCTACCACAACATTCATCAACCCAAGTTGCTTACACATCCGAAGGCCATCAAGTACCGCTCGACATTCCGCAATAGTATTAGTGGCTTGCCCATAACAATGAGCAAACCCACCCAAAATACAACCAATATCATCCCTAACAACTCCACCTCCACCAGACATCCCAGGATTACCACAAGAGCTCCCGTTAACATTTAGTTTCACCATCCCCACCACCGGCATTGCCCACAAAATAAATCTAGGCATTCTACTCACCAAAGGCACCACCAGACAATTTAATTCTGATAATACCACACCATCATGGGGACCTATTTTCTTGAACTTCCTCACCTGACCCAAGGCTTCTAAAATAAAACCTTTAACCATTCAAAAAACAATCTTCCAATCAAAGTTCAACCCCTCCATACGAGCCACACAACTAGCTCTCCAAAGAGCCCAAGAAATAAAAATAGGGATAACACCTCGTAGCCACTGCACTTGTGAAAACTGAGAAGCACGGCACCACCATAAATTCATTACTCCAGCACAAACCTGTGTACGAGGTAAATGAATTTCGAAAATGGCAGCAAAATAATTCCAAACCTTTCTAGGCTCCTCCCCCTCACAAAGAATATGATTTACAGACTCAACTTGGGAAGGTAAACAACAATGACATTTCGAAACCATAGGGATACCAAGATTCTTAATTACCTCATCCACCGGAATTGCACTACGACGTGCACGCCAACAAAAGAATGACATCTTTTTAGGAACCGAAACTTGCCACAACCATTTCTTCCAAGGACAAATATTACCATGAATTCTCACAATATTCCAAGCTGATTTAGTATTAAAAACACCATCTATAGAATGTTTCCATACCAAAACATCATGACCCTCGCGAATGCGAACCTGAGAATTCAAAATTCTGTCGACAGTTTCCTCATGTACAATTTGACGTAGCATCTGAATATTACAAGCCGCCCCTTCAAATATATCTCGGACCTTCATTCCTCCATCCCCCACCACCAATTGCCGATCAACTATAGCCCCATCATCCAACCAATTATCAAACCAAAAATTCAAAGAGCCATCACGAACCAACCATCTTGAGTTACTTAACACCAAAGGGAGAGCCTGAATCACTCCACGCCTAAACCGAGAATCCCTTGGGCTTGCAATCACCAAGCTAATATGCAAGTTACCAACATATTTAGTCCGAAAAAAATCCGACCAAAGGGACCCTCCCTTTAATAATTTCCACGTAAACTTCATAAATAATTAACTTTGTACCTCGGATAAAGCACGAATACCAAGTCCCCCCTCCTCTATTGGGAAGCAAATATTCTGCCAAGAGACCCATCTTCGCTGTTTAGTATCATCACTAGAGCTCCAAAGGAAATTAGAAAAAAATTGTTTTCAGCTTTCCAAATTTCCTTTAGGCAGATTCATCACCGATAATAAATGAATGGGTATGCTACTAAGAACATGCTTGATAAGAATAATTTTACCACCAAATGATAACAATTTACTCTTCCATCCGGCCAACTTTTTTGCACCCTAGCCAACAAAGGTTCAAACAATCTCATAGTCATACGCCCCACATGTAATGGGATACCCAAATATGTACAAGGCCATGCACCCTCTATAAAACCTGACAACCACTTCAACTGCTGTTTCCGACCCCATGGAATGTTAGATGAGAAAAAAATAGAGGACTTTTGTGGGCTTACTAACTGATCCGAGATCTCTTCATATTTATGAACCGCCTCCCTCAAATTCCAAATAGAAACTTTCCTCCATTAGAAAAAATCAGCAAATCACCAGCATATAATAAATGAGTAATACGCACACCACCACAAGCATTAAAATACTTAACTCGCCTTGTGAAAAAGCTTTATGTAGCATTCTTGAGAGAAGTTCCTCCGACAAAATAAATAGATACGACGACAATGGGCCACCTTGACGAAGTCCACGGGAAGGCTTGAAGAAACCTTACAACAACCATTAAGCATAACTGAAAAAACAGGAGAGGAAATCGCATTAAAAATCAGAGAGCACCACTTTTCTAAGAAACCCAGCCTCCTCATCACCTCCAACAGGAATCTCCAATTTACACGGTCATATGCCTTTGCCATATCAATCTTCATTATGACACTACCACCTCTAGTTTTACGATTCATGCCTTTGCCTCAAATTCTATTTGAATTTGTTCTGTATAAGGGACACTTAATGATGGTAGAGTAGTCGCTATGAAGCTACTTTCATTAGCATCTCACCAAGGAAAGAACCAATTTGTAACCGAGATTGTTACCATATTTGCAGTACAGCACCATAATCTTGTGAAATTGCATGGTTGTTGCATTGATGGAGATAAAAGACTTCTTGTTTATGAGTATCTAGAGAACAGGAGTCTTGATCAAGCATTGTTTGGTAAGAGAATAATATGTTGTTGAACTTTCTATCTATTTTTCTAACAAGTACAACAACTGTTGAATTTATTATATATGGTTCGCACGTGGCAGGAAAAAGAAGTTGAGTCTTGATTGGCCAACGCGTCTCAATATATGCATGGGCATAGCAAGGGGTCTAGCTTATCTTCATGAGGAGTCTAGGATTCGAATTGTACATAGAGATGTGAAGGCCAATAATATTTGCTCGATTATGACTTTATTCCCAAAATTTCAGATTTTGGTTTAGCCAAACTTTACAATGATAAAAAAGAGACACATAAGCTCACGCGTTGCAGGGACAATGTAAGATCCCTCATAACTATATTTCTGGGTTAATTATATTTTCACTCAGTCATAAATTTATAGTCATTGCAACTCAGATTTGTATTTGAAGTCAATTGCTAGTTCCCCCTTACAAAAGCCTGCATTAATGTACAGAAAACGGCACACGTGCTACACACTCCTTATATCCCTTGTGAAAATGTCTTTAACACGAAATGGAAGACTAAATTATGTGCTTTTCTAGCCTTCCACCAAAAGGCATGTTATAGAGGGGGGTAGAATCATGGCACTTCAAATACTGCCCCCTATACATAAAGTTTCCTAAATGATAGCCAGACTTACTGGTTGCTACCACACCAATCTCTCTTCCGTCACTCTCTCTTCACCTTCTTCACAGTAGACATTCATGGCCTCCACACCTACATCAAACTTGAAAACCTCAAATAAGATGCCATCCCATCTGCCATTATTTTATCCCAGAAATCCAAACCAAGCTCCACTATCCAAAACTACAAATACTTGTCTAGCAAAAAAAAACTTTGTACCAAGCTCGGCCAATCATATTCAATCATGTCTCTTCATCGATGAGTATCACAAACCTTTTTGTACACTCATTTGTGTGTCTTTCTTTTTTACTGTCTCGATTTTTCTTTGGGTTTCAGAGAGTTTGGGGTTCCTTCTAAAAGAAATTTGTGTTTTCCTTCAGTTTAGGATTTGTGGCTGTCTATATTATATTCTTACTGCTTGCAAAGGTCACATTCAGGAAACTGGCATTAAGGCAATTGGAGAAGCTATGGAGTATGCTTCCTGAGGGTTTGGTTTGGAACGGATAAGCTTTGAAGCAATTTTTCAATGATTTGGAGGATAGTTTGCTAGAATAATTCCTTGTGCGAAGAATAGGTCATTAGGTTAACACTAGTGCTTTGGATTAATCTGTTATATATTCTCCTAACTCTCTTCGTAGTCATGAGAAGCTCGACATACTGGTTAATTAATACACCGGGGGGGAGGTCAAAAGAGAAATGAACCATCATGTTGTCTATGCGAAAGCTCCCAATCGTGCCACATGATCATAAAACATATCACTATCATGTGCAACTCTCAAGTGTAGTAAAATCACATTGTCAACTATAAATAATGGTGTTTTAGGACTATTTCCCTCTATGTGCAATTTCATGTGTAGTAACCTTTCAAAAAACATGTGCCTACTAAGAGATTATGATTTCTATTTAATTATATAAAAGCTGAGTTTGAGACATCTGAGTTGTCATTAAAGGCAATTTTTTCAGCTATATAAAATACATGGGTCATAGCTTTCGCAATTTTAGATTACACGTGTCCAACTACTTTCTACAAATTCAAGAATTGCATTCCTAGGTTCCTTCCGTTTTATTGCGTCGGTTCATCTACAGATTGGTTATTTCATCTTCTCAACTGCTCATGCAAGGTGGAAGGAAAACGTCAAGCGATGCAATACTGCAATTCCAACTATCTTCTATGGCATTCGTACTGTAAAAATCGCAATTCCATTTTAATAAGGCACCAAGTGAACAAATGGCAATTGTCGTGTGGAAGCGAAACGTCAAGTAGCGCAAAAGAAAATAGACTCCACTATAAAATGAAAACCAACGTTGGATTGCTCTTCCGATTCCATACTGTCGTCCTCTCTTCATTTTTGGATTTCCATTTTTTGCTTCTACCTCTTCTACTCATTCTTCTCCTTCCATGACATCCAATATTGGCGGTTCTTTTCACGGCGGTGCTACCCCTTACCGATCAAGGTGCTTTGATTTCCACTTGATGCTTCTCTGCTTTCGAAATTTTGGGTTCGGTTATTTCGCAAGAATTGACAGTCATATTGTGGGGTTTTCATCTTCTTCTTTTTTAATTGGATGATTATTGTTAACGATGACTATGTTTGTAAAAGTGTTCTGCATTTTTGGGTTTGCAGAGAGGGCCTTAGCACGACTTTGCAGAGAAGGAGCCTGTATATCTACCGATTTCTTTTTCATTTTCCTGGAAAGGGTGTCCTGAATATTAGGTGGTTGGCAATGTGGAGGCAGTAGGCTTCTAGGGTGGTTGTCGCAATAGGTGGAGGTTGTTGTCGTGGACAAGCGGCAGCGTAGAGGGTGGCTGGAGCAGCATGGGTAGCGCTGCAAAACTAGCATAAAACCAAAGAAAGAAAATAAAAACAAAAAAATAAAATTGGATAAATAGAAAAAGAAAATAACTAAACAAATAAAAATAAAACTAGATATAAAAAATGAAAAATAAAATATTAAATGTGTTGTTAGCTAAACAACAACATATTCAGATTTTACATCGCCAAGAAATTATGGGTTGTCAAAAATCAAGGATTAAGTGGTTAAAAGAAGGTGATTCTAATACGGCTTTCTTTCATGCCTCGTTAAAGTGCAAGAAGAGGAATAAGCGTATTGATAACATGCAGTTGGAGGATGGTATTATGCTTACTTCGGAAGATGATGTTCACATGGAAGCTATCAATTATTTCCATGAGCTTCTGTCTATGTCCGAGATTTCCTTAAATGAGGAAGTTATGAGTTTGCTCACACCGTCCATTTCAGAGGTGGAAAATTGTCTTTTGTGCAGGTCCCCTTCGATGGAGGAGGTGAAGGAAGCGCTATGGTCGATTCCTCAAGATAGTAGCCCAGGTCCGGACGGCTTTTCGGCAAGTTTTTTTCAGCATGCATGGGCTATTGTGAAGGAAGATTTACTCCAATTGGCTACAGAATTTTTTGATGGGATGCCTCTCCCAACCTATCTTGTTGCGACAAATATTGTGTTGATACCAAAAATGGATAACCCGGAAAATTTTTCCAAGTTCCGTCCCATCAGTTTGTGCTCGATGGTGTATAAGGTGCTCACAAAAATTATGGTTAGCAGATTGGCGCCGTTAATGGGAAAGTTAATTTTCGAAGAGCAAGCGGCTTTCCTGAAAGGGCGAAACTTTTTTGATAATATTGCGATTGTACAAGAATTGGTACATGGAATTAATAGACGAGTTCGGGGGGGAAATATTATGATCAAGGTGGATATGGCCAAAGCATATGATAGGGTCAATTGGAAATTTTTGTTGGAAGTAATGAAGAGATTGGGTTTCTTAGAGAAATGGCGTGATCTTGTTTTTATTTGTATCTCTTCTCCGATGTGTTCTATTATGATGAATTGGTTGGTTAAAGGCTTTTTCAAGACTTCTTGAGGACTTCGGCAGGGTGATCCTTTATCCCCATATCTTTTTATTTTATCTGTAGAAATTCTTTCTCGGATGATTCGAAAGGAATTTACCAAAGGTATTAAGCCATTCAACCCCTCTGGAGGTATGTTGGTTAGTCATTTGTTTTATGCGGATGATTTACTATTAATTGCTAATGGAGGGAAGAGTTCGGTTAGGAAGATTATGGAGATTTTTTAGTGCTATGAAGTCATTTATGGCCAGCTAGTGAGTCATGTCAAGTCCTCTATTTTCTTCTCTAAAAACTTTGCTCTCAATAGGAAAGTGGATATACTGCAGGTCACGGGTTTTTTGGAAGGTAAGTGACATTGTACTTATCTTGGAGTTCCTTTGCATGTGGGAAGAAAGACAATTCGTTTATTTGATCCGTTGCTCCTTAAAGTGCAAAAAAAATTGGCGGGTTGGAAGAGTAGAATGTTGTCCTTTGGGGGAAAAATTACTCTTATCAAACATGTGTTTAGTAGTATGCCCATTCATATTTTATCAGTGATGAATGCCCCAAAGGTGGTGTATAAGGCTTTAAATGCCATTTTTCAAATTTCCTTTAGGGTTCGGGGGAGGAGGTAAAAAGAAGAAAATGGGTGGCTTGGAAAAAAATTTGTTTGCCTGTGGAGGAGGGTGGTTTGGGAATTCGAAAATTAGCTGAAGTGCAATCCTCTTTATTTATGAAATTTGCTTGGAAATTGTTGGTTGGAAAATCTTTATGGGCTGAGGTTTTTAGGAAAAAATATATTGGTAAGGATCATCCGGGGTCGGTAATGAATTTTCAGAGGGGCTCCAGATTTGGAGGGGTATTCTTTCTATGCTTCCTGTGGTGATGATAAACACAAGAATGTTGGTTCGGAATGGGGACCTTAATTTTTGGTATGATAATTGGTTGGGTGATGGAGCTTTGGCTGATGTTTTTGAAGTGAGAGAGGAACCTAATCTGAAAGTTAGAGATGTTTATACAAAATCGGGGTGGAATATATCTAGGCTGGCAGTTCTTGTCCCGATGGAAAGTTGTGAATAAAATATTGGCTTCTCCGACTAAGCTTAGACATGGTTGTGATATGCTTGTATAGAAGCTTAATAGGGAAGGAATATTCACCACCAAATGAGCCTGGGAGTTTATTCGGCAAAAGGGGAATTCTTGTATTTGGAAGAAATGGCTTTGGCATAAACATGTTCCTATGAAGATGTCTTTTGTTTGTTGGATAGCTCGGCAACAAGCCTTACCGGTGGATGATTTAATTATGAAGCTTGGTATCTCTCTAGTGTCCAAATGTAACTGTTGTACCGTTCCGCAGCATGAAACGCTTGATCATGTTCTGGGAGAAGGAGAATTAGCAAGGACAGTTTGGAATTACTTTGCAGCTGTTTTTGGCATTAGATTGCCGCAGGTGAGAACTTGGTAGGGTATTATGAACATCTGGTGGCTTCGGGCTTCCAAGGCATCTCAAGTTGGTCTTTGCAGAGGTATTATTCCTCTTGTAATTTCCTGGGCTATCTAGAAGTGTAGATGTGACGTTCGTATGGAGAATCAAGTGCCGATTTGGGGAGTTGTGATTAGGAGTGTGAAAGCTGTGTTGCTGAATATTTCTAATCAGTTTGGTCAACTAAACAGGTTATCTGGCAAGGATGAATACATCCTGAAGGAACTTAACTGTCAATTGCTGCCGCTGTCTACGAAGAGGCCACAACGTGTTCACTGGTTGCGACCGTCTTGTTGGGGGGGGTTTAAACTCAATGTAGATGGAGGATCGAATGGGAATCCGGGTCCTGCAGGTCGTGGGGGCATTATTCGGAATGAGTATGGCTGGGTTGTGGTAGGATTTGCGCACTCATATGGTGTTTTGACCAACACGATGGCTGAGGGTCTTGCGCTACTTGATGGTTTACGTATGGCTCATCTTTTTGGTATTACAAATGTGCTGGTGGAATCGGACTCTAAAGTGGTGGTGAATTGGATTAAGAATGGTGCTTGTAACTTTTGGTATATGTGGGATTTTTTGGAAGAAATTCAATATTTATTTCAGACTCTTAATTGCCAAATTTATCACATTTATAGGGAAGCAAATATGGTTGCGTATTTCTTAGCTAAGGAAGGTGCTATAGGAAATAACATTAATTTGTATGGAAGGAATATTGGGCTGGGACGATTGCGGGGCCTCTTGCACATGGATTTTTTGGAATTGCCTTACTTTCGTAAATAATGTGTTGGGTCATGAGTCTTGTTTGTTACCACGGTATTCCTTCGCCATAAGTGAGGGATTTTTGAATAAATTTGGGGAGGGGTCACTCTTAGACAGGTGACCGCCGACTCTTTATAAAAAAAAAAATCACAAGTATTAAAATTAAGAATAACTATGCTATTAATCAATTTAAATCACAATTTGGATTTATGCCTCTTAACTATTTTTCTATCTAAAATCAATAATAAATCAATTAAAAATATATTGGTTTTAAATGTATAAAACATGCAATAATGCAGCTCAATTAGTTTCGCGTGTGGCGTTGCTGCGTGTGGGAGTGTTGTTTTCCGACGTGTAGGGTGCTGTGAAAGGGCAAGGGTGTCAGAGCCTTCTCTTTCATTTCATTCTAGTAAATCAAAACTTCCCCATCTTCGACGTCGACCGGTTCAGCGGTTTTCTCCTGGTTCGAGCTGAGACCGAACTAGTCGACACTGGTTTTGATAAAATTCCATCGCTCGCCGACCGATTCCTTGCCGGTTTTGACCGGTTCTGTGATTGGCCTGTCGGTCTGAGTTGGTCCCGGCAGGTTCTTCAGTTTTTTGTACAACCCTATTAGCATATAATTTTAAATTCACTTCACTTAGATGATCCAATATGGGGTGGTTAATCTAATTGACAAAGGAAAAGTGGAGTTGATAGAAGTACAAGTCCATCTCTTGGTACTAATTGAGTTGCCTATTGATAACTATTGATCTCACATTTGATGGAATTTTTTTAGGAGGAGTTAAATAAATAATTCTTGTAGGAGAATAGATGGTTAGCTTTCGTAATATTTAGGCACGAAGTACTTTGAGCGCATGATTGTTGCTTGTACTCTTTTTGGTACAGAAAGAGAATAAATGCTACTAGTACTATTTTCATGCGACCTAAACCAACTATCTATTTAAAGATATCCAATGCACCTAGTCGTTGTTATTGACAACCTATTGAATAAAATGGGCTCTTTGGACACTATTGACAATCCTAGAAAAATGTACTCCTAAGAGAGATGATGATCTGGTTGTCTTAGATTATTAATTATCACCTAATGAGTGACTTTCCATACTATGAGGTAGTGGACACGAGTTTATGAAAAGTATCTCAGACTTCATGTCTTGTGAGATTATTTACAAGAAACATAGTTTTTAGGAACTCATATAAAAAATTTATTGACAATTAATGAGATGATGAATACTAAAGAATCTATTCTTTCCTATACTATTTGGTGTTTTTATTATAGTTTGATCATGGAAATTAGAGGTTGAGATTTCGTTAGAGGGTAAATATGGCTTATTTGATTAAGTGAGTTTGTGATGCGATTTGGACAAGTCATTAAAAGTAATGGTTAAACTATTATGATTGTCCTTGGACTCAAATGCCCTAATTGCTTTACCCTTAATAAAGCTAAATGGTGGTTATCTCACATGTTGTTGTTGAGTATAAGAGACACATACGAACCCCTGAAGTCCCAAATTAAATTTGTTGAATAATATTTGTGGTCACCTTGTAAATTGTTAAAAGTCACAGTTGTACTTGCTGATAAGAATTTAAGGCTTATATCATGAGTTTGACCCTAAGTGAGATTCACAATGAATCATTGACTTCATGGTTATGCAAAGGCTTTTTATATATAACGAGCCTATAATCCGTGCAAATGCACGAACTGTTATTTATGCTGGATTTTATAGATATATATTTAGATATTCGTCTGTTGTAATATCTCTGCTTCGTTCACCATCAACACACTTTCTTGCTACACTTCCCATATCATCCATTATGATTTGTCTTCTACGTCGCACAACTATGTCATCACTTACACTGTCACTACTTTGTTTACCATCACGACGCATTCTTCCTCCACTTCCTATATTATTTATAATCATTCGTCTTCTACGATGTGCTAGTCCAGCATTTTTCATTTTACTGAAGAATAGAAATAGTCACAATGTTAAAACTATTAATTTACTTAAGTTATAAATTAAATGACTTATAACTATTTTATTAATAGTAGTGGTACAAATCATTTATAATCATTCGTCTTCTACAACATGTTAGTCTATCATTTTCCATTTTTTTATAGAAGCATTTTCCATTTTTAATTTTATTGAAGAATAGAAATAGTCACAAACTTAAAACTATTAATATAATCCAAAAACATATACACCAATGGTCGATCTCTTTCACGGTTGTTTTTTCGATTTCTCATATCTTGAGAAAAATACATATACTGGATATATCTTAAAATTCAAATGCATATCTAAAAAATATAGTGTATAAAGAGAAGATGTAACGATTAGTATAACTTCATATCATTCAACTCACAAATAAATAGAACAGTAGTTCTAGATACAACCGGCTCATGCAACCTCGGGGTAACCAGCTGACGCTAGCATAGGAAAAATAAAAAAATAAAACGAAAAGCGTACGAAAAATGGGAGGGAAGAATTCATTTCAATAAAGCATACATGAAAACGTGAAGAACAGGGTACCTGCGTTCCGCACTGCGTCGCCTTTGGTGATTAAAAATTGTGAACCATAGTTATGTTTCCTTGTGGTCTCCGTGTGTGAATCTTGTCCAGTTTTATGCTTTTTTTTTTTTTTTTTGGTCCATCTCTATTGGACCAGTTTGACAGAGAAAAAGGTAGATCTCATCGTGAGCGTGAAGAACTGGTTGATCGATCTTGTCATTTTTGTAGCTTCGTGTTATCTCCGTGGCTTCAGGTAATATGGAAATCATCGACCCCTCATTTTCGTGTGGGTGTCTCGTCGTGACCATTTTGTTTGCTGTTGAGTTTATTTTTTTGGTTGTATTTGGGCATTTGCAGGTGAGATTCAAGTGTGGATTTGGCTCTTGAGGTTATATTTTGGTTTGGTTGTATTTGGGCATTTGAATGGGAGGTTTATCGTCTTCAATAAATGATAGATGGTCAAATATCAACCCAGTTTTTATTGCAAATTTGCTTGCATCTGCTGAAGGGGCTTCATGTCTGGGTTGGTTGCATTTATGGTGTGCTTTACTTCAAAGCTTATTATTTTATCTTTCTGGAAATAATGCTCCACTGGTAGGCGAGACAGAGATCAACTGTTGTTGTCTGAGGTTGTCTGGAGCTGGAAGTGTGGTTGGGTTTAAGACTTGAGTTGCAGGTTTCTAAAGTTATATGCATGCATTTGTATTATTTTTTCTTTTTAAGAAAAAGAGTTTATTTGCAACTCCTAATACATTAGTATTATCAAATCCTTCCGAATCTGCTAACATAGAAAATATTGATTTCTATATAATCATAATAAATGCTATAACACTGGCACGAAGAAAAATTATTGTCTTAGAGATACAGTTTACATCCTTAGATCACCGCTTTTATTTATTTTTTTATTTTTTGGCTTTAATTAATTTATTGAAAAGGGAAAAAAAATGAAATTTCTCAATTAGGTTTGTCTAAGTTTATGGATAAGATTTAAATCTCTATATATTGGTAGGTAATTTGCTTTTTAAGGAAGCAACTGGAATGGATTTAAATCTCTATATATATGGTCAGACGCCTTCAAAAAATCTACATATATTTGGTCACTTGATGGTTGCAAATGACTGCCCAAGTAAAATTGGGAAAGGAAAAGAAAAATCATAATGGTTACAGGCACATGCTGATGATTGCACGAATGAAGATCTGGGTTTGCTAAAATCTTAATATATCCAACTTCTAGTAGTAAATTTGCCCATATATATGCTATTAAGGATGAGATAAAAATATATATTCAACATGACATTTAGTCTAAATTTTTTTGCCTGACATGTAGTCTAAATTTTTTTTGCTACAGATACAATTTGGCTTGGATGGATCACAACTGATACAATTTGAATTGGATGGATCACAACCAGTACAACTTGACTTGGATGGATCACAACCGGTGTAATGAGATGGAAATATGTGGAAACATTCTGAATGTAGAAAGTAGAAGCTTGTCTTGCTCATGTAATGTTCTTATGGATAGCTTTTTGTATTGACTGTAATATTCTAATGGATAGCATTCTGCTGTAATTATGTAGTATTTTTTGAGCCAATATTATTCTGATGCAATTTACAAAAAAAAAGGAACATGAGTCACATTGATTTTTGCACAAGTTCTTGATAATTTACAAAAGAAAAGTACATGACACATTAATTTTTGCACAGGTTCCTTCCAATTTACAAAAAAAAGGAACATGAGTCACATTGATTTTTGCACAAGTTCTTGATAATTTACAAAAGAAAGGTACATGACACATTAATTTTTGCACAGGTTCCTTACAATTTACAAAAAAAATAAAAGAACATGAGTCACATTGATTTTTGCACAGGTCCTGATACTTTAGAGTTTCATACATGGATTTACAGACCATGACACAACAACTACAAAAGCCCAATACAACCTTCCAAAATCACTTAGATACTACTAAGTAACATGACACAACAACTACAAAAATCCAATACAGCCGGAGTAGCATGCGTGAACTCTTTAGTTCAACTTGCTGGTCCAGAAGCACCATCTCTCTCTTCTCAATCTCATCTGCCCTCTTACGCAGCAACAGACTTGTAGGAAGGATCTCCACGGCTCAAATTCTCTAGCTAAAAATATACCTGTGGAATATAATAATACAGATAAAAAAGAAGCTGCAAATGAATAAGTACGCTTAACTAGAAGATTCAGCTCCTAATACCTAGTCAATATGAACCACATGTGCATTCTATAAACCCCAGTGGGGGAGCACACGAGATCTATTCTATTCTGATGATGCATCAATCCTGCATGCCATGGTATGATCCTAGATAACAAATGTGCATTATATTGACAAATTGAAAAATGAATTAGAGTTGAGGCAAAACAAACTTAAACCACTGTAAATAACAATTTGAATTATGCGCCTACCTAGCCTAGGGGCTGCCTTTTGTATTCTCTTTTAGTATTCTGTACATGGCTTTGCCTATTCTTTGATCAATATAATTTGTTTACTTATAAAAACAAATTAACAATTTGAAGCTATATTAATTTACATCCTTTTTTTGTCCACAACTGATTTTTTATAAGTAAAAAACAATTATTAAAACTTAGAAAAGGGCGTAGTCCAAGTACATAAGATGCATACAAGAGAGAGTCCGTAACTGATGTTACAGAAACACAATTAGTAATTTATGCCCCCTACAGCATAAATTAGTATTTTGAGCTTGAGCTCTACTTGGGCTACATTTTTTTACGGGGCACTTGGGCTACCTTGTCCTAATCAAGTTGAGCCAAGCAGAGCTAGAGCTTTGAGATTTTTTCCACAAGCCAAGCTCAAGCTTGCTAGAAATCTGGTTGAGCCAAGCCTGAGAAGCAAAAAGTTCATACTGTTTACACCCCAATGCAAAGCTCATTACCAATAAATAGAGTGCTCAACCAGTCAAAATATGAGACATACATGCTTCAAAAACTATGAGACATACATATGAGACATACATGGTCCCATAGAGCACTCAACAAATGCGTGTGCCTAGCCAGAGAGCATGCAACAGCCAGCAATGAGAAAGCTCAAACAGTCAAAATATGAGACAAAGTTTTCCCAAACTGCATAACATCAAGGATCTTTCAACGGGTGCAGCAGCTAAATATTAGCATGTAGATATTTGCCGGAAACATATAGGATAGGGGTGTTTGCCAAGCACTCTGGGCATTAAGTAAAGGAAGTAAAATATTATGGCAAGGAGAATGTTCTTCCAATTCATGGATACTCCACCAGTGCCTAGCCAGACTAATTTAACTATAAATTACCAACTAGGAGGGAACTGAACAACAACTTCAAAATCAAAAGCTCAAAATGCTAATTGTTAACTGCAATACCAGCAAGTACATGTGGAATAAGCAAGAGGAGTAATCCCACAGGAAAATAACAATAGAGAAATGTAGTTCTTGTGGGCTGAAGTTCAGAGTCAAGGGTATCAAAACAGATACTTATTTTAAATCTCAAAATACTAAAAACTCATGGTATTGCCTTGCGAGCATCACTTTTCTGATGGAAAATCAAATGGTGCCCTCTTTTATTAGTAAAGATGTATAATTGCAGGACCAATAGTAGATGCTAATTTGTGTCCGTGGCTTACCTACGGTGGAGATAAAGGTCTATGGTCTTGGAGTTTCGAAAATTCCCCAAAGTAAGCATGTAGATGTTTGCCATAAATAATTAACCGGTGTTTGAAAACACTAACGTGAACTAGGAAAGATGAGAGAAAGATAATTGATTAAAAGAAAAAAGAATGGAATACTCATGTATATCAAGATATCTTCTCAAATCGCAGAGACCAAAATCTCTCAATAAGTTCCTATATGCCTGTAAATTTCTAGCCCTACAATCGTGAAATCTAAATGTTTTTTGTAATCGAAATCGAAATAAAAATCGAGGAGCTACGAAGTCCAAAACGACGATCATCTTAAATGAAATCTGGAGGAAAAATGCTGAATACAACCGGTGTGTTCCATTAATTTTCGTGTTAAATCAAAATCGAAATAGAAATAGAAATCAGGGAGGTTACCTCAAGGCCTTCCTTCCGTGTCTCGGTGGCTAGCTTCGAGCTTCGTGTGTGAGCTGCCGTCGTCGTTTTGGTCGTTTTGGTCTTAGGGTTAGGGAGAAGATGATCACAGTCAGGCACAGAGAAGAGAGAAGGGGGAAGCCCTCGAATTGTTTTTCAAAAACGAAGTGTTTTGCTCAACTAAGTGAAACACACCGTTTCACTGAGTTGCACCTCCCCCATTTGGCCTATCGGTTTTCAACATTCTCTTAAATAAAACACACCGTTTCATTTAAGATGATCTGGCTGTTGCAATTCGGTTGCATGAGCCGGTAGTATAAAACATTTTTCGTTTATATTAGTTCTGTGGCCAAACTCTTTCTGAAACCGGAAGCGGGAATTCCAAATTTGAATCCAAGTTCCGACCGACAATGGCAAACATACGGAGATCGAATCAAATTAAGGAACTTCAATCCACTGTCAAATCTTTCCAACGCAGGGCCAAGAAATGCGAAATGGAGGAGAAATCCGAGATGCGCAAAATCAAGAAAGCGCTGGAGAAAGGCAACGTCAACGGCGCCAGGATCTTCGCTGAGACCGTCATCCGGAAGCGCTCTGAACATTTGAATTTTCTCCGCCTCTGCTCTCGCTTTAACGCGGTCGTTTCTGGCCTTGACGTCATGTGCGATTTGAGCAGTATCTCCCTGGGACAGAACATGTCCGCGTCAATGGACAGGTACGAAAATCTGTTGTCCGAATTTATGCGGATCCAGGTCGAGCACATGGAGCTGGAAGGCCCTACCTTCCTCTCGCCGCCGCAGAGAGATGTCAACAGCCTGATGCAGCAGGTCGCCGACGAGAATGGCATCGTGATCTCCGTGGATCTGCCTCAGCCGGCCGCGGACGCTGTTCCGGCCTAGGAGACCGAGAAGGTCGACGAGGACGACCTCTTGTAATAGAATGGCGGATGTTACCATGTGTATAAACACTTTTTTTTTGAGTCACACGTACATAAACAATTTGAAGTTCTAGAGACCATTCGGAATAAAAAAGGTTGTGGAATCAGAATCTCCTCTGTTCATGCATTCCACCACATAACGTACTAGGTCAATTTTCTGAACAATATTGCATTCATGTGGTATGCATTTAGGTATTCTCGCAATTCTCTTCTTCTCACTGGTTCGACCATTTTTGTTTTTCCTTTTTACTTCTTTTGTAATAAACAAATACAATAACTTAGACAGCTGCACAGAACTGAATAACCTCAACCTCCACCCTCTAAGGAGAAGGCGATGCCATTCAATCCAAGGGTTATCGGCATTTTGAGAGGCACGTGCACCCCTTCTCTCTATCCTTCTGGACGTTCATGGCTTTTTAAAGCTTTGGCTTTTGTTTTTTTGTTGTTGAGTTATATCACTCTTGTATGCTCTTGCCCACGACATCCTTTTAGTATCATGTCATGAAAGAAACCCTGCCTATTCAGCTGGAGTCAGTAGGGAAGGGTTGGTTCTAGAAGATCTGAAACAGTTATTGACCTTCTGAAAGACTATAATGATGTTTTTTCCTTTTCCTACGATGGTATGCCTGGTGCCTTAGTGGCATAAAAAAATATCAAAGAGAAATGAGAGAAGCTGCTGAAGACAGGATTTATTAAAGCCACAGAATACCCCAAGTAGTTTACAAGAAAATTAAAAAAAGGGTAATGATATCTTTACCACCATTTCACTACTCTTTTACTACTTATATCATATTTGAAATTTTTTATTTTTTTATCATTTTCTTTTAACTATTTTTTTAACATCCTTAATCATTAAAAAAAATTAAAAATATATATAATTTTACTAATAATTACTTCCTTAACCATTAAGTAAAATAAAAAATTAATAAAAAAATAAAATAAAAAAAGAATAGTAAATCATGAGTAGTAGAAGGGTAGTAATCCTATCATTTTCCTTAAAAAAAAAACAGACCTTGAACACATGCAATTTGATTTCATATTGCTAATCCTATCATTTTCCTTAAAAAAAAAAAAAGAGACCTTGAACACATGCAATTTGATTTCATATTGCTAAGGAAAATAAAAACATGACATGAAAATAGGAACACAGAAGAGAAAATAGTCACAATCTCTTAGTGCTTTCTGGAAACAGCCTTCAATAGAAACTTTAAAACGGAAGGAGCTTTTCCTTTATTTTTGGTGAATAGAACGATGAGGAGCAATTTACACTATAAATGCTTCATTCTGCCTTTTGTGAGAGCCACAGCATTTTGAACATTTAGCTTGAGAGGTCTATTAGCAAGTTAGAAAGGTCGGTTTGAAAGTGAACAAAACAGAACATCATGGAAAATGATTTCAATATGCTTTATGTGGTACATTTGGCATGAAATAAATTATCGGAGTTCTAAAGACAAAGGGAAATGGAGAATCTCAAAGCGTTATTCCGTAACACACCATATATACTTGTGTATGGCTAATCACTCATCCGCTTGTTTTCTTTCAACCTTCTGCTTCACTGATTCAATTTTTATTGAACTTTTATACAGATTTTCGGCCTACTGTCAGTAACACACCTCCAACCAGGAAGAAGAATAGGACCGGTCTCATTGTGGGCATCACCGTTGGTGGACTCATAAGCTTTCTTGCAGTTTTGTGCATTCTTCAAAAAAGAAAAGGGCGTCACGCCAACAAAAATGAAGGTAATGCAGAAAGTCTTTTGCAACTATAGTTGTCTGTCTTCTCAATTGTGGCGGGGTCTAAAGATTGAAAACTTTCTTTGCTATGTAAATCAGATCTCTTTAATGATGGGTGTAGCTTTTGGTGCCATGCAGGTTGTGTTCAACCCAAAATGGATGCACTTGTTACTTTAGTTTTGTGGTTTGACTCACTCTTTTGGAATGCCACATCACACCACTATATAGTGCCAGGAAATAAGAGATCCATAAACTTTAATATCTCAGGCCATAACTTAAAATTTTATTGAACCATAGTATGGAATGCAACAAAATAAAATGAACACTACTAGGTCGTGGTCTCAACTACTAGTTCTAGCATGTCAACTCATCCTCATCATCATAATAGAGAAGTGAAGTTGAGTTGTGGAGTTCAGAAAAGGTGTAGAAGAGGACAAAAATAGAGGGAAATGTGAAAAAGGAGTCTGTTACTATGGACTGCCTGCATACATGTTTTATACTAGATTAACTATAAGATAATTACAGAAATAGCCTCGAGTTCTAAGAGTAACAAGTTCCTATATAAAATATGCCACTCAAACACTCCTCAAGCTGGAGCATATAAATCAAACATGCCCAAGTTGTGGATAATTGCTGAAATGAGGCATGGGATAATGGTTTCGTGAGAATATCACCCTGCTGGTCTTCTGAGCTAACAAAGAGAGTCACATAAATCTCAAATAAAATGACAACCGACTTTGATATGTTTAGTACGGTCATGGAAGACAGGATTGATAGCAATCAAGATTGCAGCTTGATTGTTACACTGCATCTGCATAGGAGTATGAACATCAAAACCCAAGTCACAAAGGAAGGAGCGAACCCATAACATTCGAAAGCAGTATGTGCCAAAGTTCTATATTCAGCTTCAGCACTAGAGCAAGCAACAACATTCTGAAAGATATGGTTGCACTCAAAATTGATGAAATAAGAAAGCGAGACCATCAAGATCTAGATAAAATAAGCCGTCATTCTCATGCCCGAACCAATCATCGTTTTGGTCTTGAGATCTTGAAAGATACAAGAGATAGGAGAAAAGAAATTTCACACCATAAAACTTTAGCTAATTGACTAACAGAAAGCAAATTAAAGGGAAAATCTAGAGCATAGAGACTAGATGGTAAGGATAACGAATTGGTAGGATGAAGGACACCTTTACCAAAAACAGGCCGAGAAGAGCCGTGGGCTAAAACAATTTCATGTTCAATAGGAATCAAATTAGGAAAGAGAGATCGTACACCAGATATATGTTTGTTAGCTCCAGAATCAATGATCAAGACGAGGAGGAATTGGCCACACATGTAGCATTACCTGAATCAGCTATGTAGCTGTGGAAGAAGGAAGTGCAGTACTCAGGCGCTAAATAAGTCACTAAGTTGAGTGGTGAGTACATTATGGGAATTAAAACCAGAAGTTGTATTCCCAGAAGAGTAAGAGGTGAGTTGTGACTTAGTGGGTCCACATAATCTGGAGTGCCATACTCCACCCAACAATATGGCTGAGTATGATCATTACCATTACAACAATCGCATTTCTTGTCACCTCGTCCACCAGTACAACCACCACTACAGGAACCATGGCTTCTAAGGCCACCATGAAAACCACCATGTGGGCTACCGCGACTGATACTATTCGAAACTAAAGCTGAAGACTCCGAGGAGGTGACGGTGGAAATTTGCCCCAAGGGTGAGCGCAACAATCGAGAATATGGATTAGCAGCTGTAGGTAAGGTCTCATTAGCAAGAATTTGATCTTTGAACCCACGTAGATTAGTGTCTAAACTAGATAGCAAGGAAAGAATCATAAATTCTTCCCAATGATGTTTTTGTTGCTCCAAATCAGTAGTAAAGTGACAATACTTCAACAGTTGATCGCACAAATTCTTAAGATTACTATAGTACTTGGATAGTGGTCTCCCAGAACAATTATGATGATATCCCAAACCAATTAACTCGAAAAAATTGAATGGTCTTAATTATCTAGCTTGGGCACATGCTGTGAAAATCTTACTTTGTGGAAAGTGAAGATTGAAATATTTGACGGATAATCCACCTGCCATGGAAGATGAAACTTATCACGATTGGATGAGCAAGAACTTAGTTGCTCTGGATGGTTGCAGCATAGTATGGAGCCTCAAATTGCTACCACAGTTGAATTTTGTGATTCTTCCCAAAGGATTTTATGCAACCAGACCACACGAAAAAAAATCCAGAATCCAGCAAACAACAAACAAGGCATCAACTTCCAAACAACAGTCAGAAAATCAGTACCTATGACAAGCCGAGCACACCAAATCTATAGAAAAATCCAAAAAAATGCAACATATCATCAAACCAGCACAAATTGAGTGTTTCTATACCCTATTCAGCTAAAATAGAAGGAGACTCGTGCAAGAAAAACTTCAAAATAGCTCCATATTCAAGTATTTGGTTTGGGCTTACTAGTTAAAGTCTAAGGAACCCAAGTCCATTAGAGTTGGCCATTATCTGTCTTTACATGGGTATGTGTATGTGTGTGTGTGTGTTTATGAATGTAATGTTTTTCATTACTAATCAAAGAAAATGACTACGGAATTTCCAGTATCTACTTTTTTGATTGTGTAATTCAACCATTTCCATGGTGTGATGTCGATAAACAGTATTGTGAAGCTTGGGTTATCTTTCTCATATATGTTTTCTTCTTTGAAACTCCCAATAATTTTCCAAGAAAACTGGAAATCTAGACCTTTTCTTTCTTTAAAACCGTATACTACACAGTCCTTACAATATTTGCAAACCGAAGCACTATTTGCGGATACTGTTCACGAGTACTGTTCTAACGGAATTTATGCTACATAAAAGTTCATGACGCAGATAAATAGTTCACAACCATAACCTGAGTTTGTTTTGAATCTGCAGAGCTCCTAGGGCTAGATGCCGCACTGTACACTTTCAGTTACAATGAACTAAAGACTGCCACAGAGGACTTTAGTACTTCTAATAAACTTGGAGAGGGAGATTTGGACCTGTTCACAAGGTAAGTCACTGTTCTGGAGACCATGTCAATGATGCAAATTTGACTATCCAATATGAAGGTGGTATTCATTATCATCATGCAATTGCTTGCAACTAGGTAATTACGGCTTGCAATTTTCCTTTTTATTTCTCTTCTTCTTACCCATCTCTCTCTGCCTGCCCCCACCCCTCAAAAGAAAAAGGTCAAAATGAAAGTGCACCCTTGTTACCACCAATATTGTGAGCTTCTGATTATCAAGATGTTGGCTATTGCAATATCTGTACATTATCATGTTAATTATGGCATACACCATTAAAAAATAAATTGACATCCAAATTGGAAGTCTTTCTCTACTATTAGCTTCCATGCCCATGTATTCTTGTCTAAACATGCATTTTCTGCTTGTGGCTAGTTAAGAAGTAATTGAAGTTCAGAGTCTTCTGTACTTTTTAAATTCTTAGCTATGCTAGAAAAGTTCACAATGAGATAACAAATAGACGTATTCTATCTCTTTTCGTTGGGACATTGTCCCAGATACCCGATGCCAATAAAAAAAGAGAAAAAATGCATTCCATCTCTTTTCACTTTTTGACCCAAATTTTGTCCCAATTCAAACTTGTCCTAGTGAAGATACGACGAAAGTCTGTTACACCTATTTTAACATTTTCCTTTTGCTTGGGGCTTAAAAGGTTTCCATGGTTCTTTATGACCAAATGTTCTCCACACTCCATATTCTGCGAGGAATTTGGTGGGGGAATAAATCCATCTTTGTGCTGGAATCATTACCGAAATCATCTTAAAGCTTGGTTTAATCCCCTGTATTTCCTCTAAAAATTAATGCAAAAGACACGAATCAATCTCATCAATTGCACAGAACTTTTAAAAACAATATTTTTGATATGAAAAAATCTACACAACCGTCTACTATTCACAGAACCTCCACACACCACACTTTTTTTAATTTTTATTACTTTTTTCTCTTATCAAATATTTAATATATGAATAATGAATAGAATAATTGAATTAGTTTAAAAAGAATAAATTAAAAAAAAATAAAAAATATATTAAAAATTTTAAAAAATGTGGTGTGTGGAGGTTGGGGAGGTTTTGTAGCATTGCTCGGTTGGTATTCAAATGATACGTCTCTGATAATCTGCTTTTGATTAAACAATACTTCATCAAGCAACTCTTTGTACTTGGAGAAATTTTCAATGTTTCTGCAAGGTCAAGGAAGTGCTACATGTTCACTCATTCAGATTTATTATAAATATTAGGAGCAGCACTATACATCTTTGCATATGTAGATTTCTGACAACCAACAAGTCATAGATTAAAAATACTATGAAATTAGAATCCCAATTTTTGTTTTTAGTGGTATGACTTAGTACCAATACCTTTTCCACACCCAAAAAGGCAGTTCTTCAGTTCTTTCACATATTTTTTCCATCCACATACAATTTCAACTCCAAATGTTTTGGAGACAAGNAGTAGATTTCTGACAACCAACAAGTCATAGATTAAAAATACTATGAAATTAGAATCCCAATTTTTGTTTTTAGTAGTATAACTTAGTACCAATACCTTTTCCACACCCAAAAAGGCAGTTCTTCAGTTCTTTCACATATTTTTTCCATCCACATACAATTTCAACTCCAAATGTTTTGGAGACAAGTTTTCAATTACTAGTAACACATAATGATCAGAGTTTGAATAGAAAAGGAGAAGAAGAAGGTAATTCTTTATTCATGTAAACATTATATTATGTAGAGATCAAAGGCGACCTAATATTTATTACAAAAGATCCCTCATATACTTTTGTTACTTGAAATATAATTTTCATGAAAATACTTTCTATAACAGTCCCCTCAAGCTAGAGCATAAATCGAATAGGGAATTACTTGGCATACTCAGGAATCATGCAAAAAGAATTGTAACATTTATGGTACAATATAAGAACTCGTCTGGGACTAAAGAAATGTATGTGTCATTAAATAGAACAATTTAACAATGAAAAATTGCATAATGTGGGGAGAGTATTTTAGAGAGAGAGAGGGGGAGTTGCAGTGGGGTGGGGGAGGGAGAAAGCGAGAGAAGGGGGAAAGAGATGGAAAATAAAGAAGAAATATGGTGCATGTGAGTGTAGATGGATATTTATTGTATGTCATATGTGGCAAAATCCTATTGGCTGGTGTGAAAACTGGGCGTTCACCCATTCGGTTGGGAGCTTTTCCCTTTGTAGAAAGCTTGTGTAGACATAACAATTCTCGTTTATATAAGCCCAGATTGGACAGGTGACTTCTGATTGACTACGACATAAGAGCACATGTCAGCTAACTGGTCTACTGACTTCACGAATGATGTAGCAATATCCCCACTAAGTATCTTGTCTCTAATAAGATTGAAATTAACTTCACTGCTTGGTTTGATTTCCTACCATAAATGGATGTGCAGATTTGATATGCATAACTTGATTTTATTTATGTCCAGATGTCTCGAGATCGAATCAGTGGAAATTAGAGCATGATATCTTTTTTGTAAAATGATACCTACAACTTGAATTTGACATGATAATATAATTGTTCATGAAGAGTGTTTGTTTGCCTCAAATTCCATTTGAATTTGTTCTGTATAGGGGACACTTAATGATGGCAGAGTAGTCACTGTGAAGCAACTTTCATTAGCATCTCACCAAGGAAAGAACCAATTTGTAACCGAGATTGCTACCATATCTTGTGAAATTGCATGGTTGCTGCATTGATGGAGATAAAAGACTTCTTGTTTATGAGTATCTAGAGAACGAGAGTCTTGATCAAGCATTGTTTGGTAAGAGAATAATATGTTGTTGATCAACAACTGTTGAGTTTATTATATATCGTTCGCATGTGGCAGGAAAAAGAAGTTTAGAGTCTTGATTGGCCAACTTGTTTCAATATATGCATGGGCATAGCAAGGGGTCTAGCTTATCTTCATGAGGAGTCAAGGATTCGAATTGTACATAGAGATGTGAAGGCCAGTAATATTCTGCTCAATTCTGACTTTATTCCCAAAATTTCAGATTTTGGTTTAGCCAAACTTTATGATGATAAAAAAGAGCCACATAAGCTCACGCGTTGCAGGGACAATGTAAGATCCCTCGTAACTATATTTCTGGGTTAATTATATTTTCACTCAGTCATAAATTTATACTCATTGCAACTCAGATTTGTATTTGAAGTCAATTGCTAGTTACACCCTTACAAAAGCCTGCATTAATGTACAGAAAACGGCACACGTGCTACACACTCCACTCCTTATCTCCCTTGTGAAAAATGTCTTTAACATGAAATGGAAGACTAAATTATGTGCTTTTCTAGCCTTCCACCAAAAGGCAGTTTCCTGAAATGACAGCCAGACTTACTGGTTGCTACCATACCAATCTCTCTTCCGTCACTCTCTCTTCACCTTCTTTAAAGTAGACATTCATGGCCTCCACACCTACATCAAACTTGAAAACCTCAACTAAGATGCCATCTATCTGCCATTATTTGATCCCAGAAATCCAAACCAAGCTCCACTATCCAAAACTACAAATACTTGTCTAGCAAAAACCAACTTTGTACCAAGCTCGGCCAGTCATAATCAATCCTGTCTCTTCTTCGATGAGTATCACAAACCTTTTGTACCCACATTTGTGTGTCTTTCTTTTTAACTGTTTCGATTTTTCTTTGGGTTTTAGAGAGTTCTGGGTTCTTTCTAAAAGAAATTTGTGTTTTCCTTCAGTTTAGGATTTGTGGCTGTTTATATTCTATTCTTACTGCTTGCAAAGGTCACATTCAGGAAATCGGCATTAAGGCAGTAGGAGAAGTTGTTGAGTATGCTTCGTGAGGGTTTGGTTTGGAACAAATAAGCTTTGAAGCAATTTTTCAATGATTTGGAGGATAGTTTGTTAGAATAATTCCTTGTGCGAAGAATAGGTCATTAGGTTAACACCAGTGCTTTGGATTAATCTGTTATATATTCTCCTACCTCTCTTCGTAGTCATGAGAAGCTCAACATACTGCTTAATTAATACACCGAGGGGGAGGTCAAAAGAGAAATGAACCATCATGTTGTCTATCTATGTTGGTCATTGGGCTTGGACCACCATAGCTCAAAAGAACAATCCGAAAGTCAAAGCTGTAAGAAATGCAAAGAAAGGGTACAAAGCTGACATCTTTAGATGATGGGCTTGGCACTAAAGTCTCAAGTTCCTGCAGCTTTTTGCACAAAATAGATGGCCACCAACACCACCAACATTGCCACAAAAAGTTTCATCTCTAAGTGGGAAATTAGTTTTGGAACCTTTCACAACCACTCAATGATATGAGTTTCCAAGAAAAAGCTGCAATGTTGTTCGGAGGCGTCAATGATTTCGAAATTGACAATCGGCTATCCGATGACAACGAATCAAAAAATGACACATTATATATAAGACCATGATCTGCAAAGAAATAAGCGGAACTGTAATAGACTTCCCATTAACCAGATGACTATCTAATTGTTTTAATAACCTGAAAACTGAATAGTTTTGATAATATGGAAACCAAACGGTTTTAAGGTAAAACTTAACTTAAGAAAATAAAAAGCTGTGAGTGACAAGAAGTGCAAGAGACAGCTAATGAAGTGGGTAGGTAATAAAGTGCTAAAACAATGGTGGAAGTGTAAATGTGTTTGTTCTATAATTAGGGAATAATAAACTAACTAAAATTAAAATTAAAATGCTGAGATGGCACAATATTTTCAGTTTCTTGAACCACAGAGTCGGGAACTGCTCTTTCTTGGTTATTTCAAAATTGATGGTAGTTTACATTGAAGTCTGAAACTTCAAATTATGGTTCGGGTTGGACTGAGTCAATGATATAGGGTCAAGAAAGAATGATGCGATAGGTCATAGAAGTTTATTTTTATTTGTGTTACTTTTTCAAACATTTATGCATTAATTGTTAATTGATTTAGTGGATATCTTGCACCAGAGTATGCCATGCGTGGACACCTTACAGAGAAGGTGGATGTGTTTTCCTTTGGTGTTGTGGCTCTGGAGATCATTAGCAGCAGGCCTAACTCTGACAAAAGCTTAGACGAAGAGAAGTTCTATCTACTTGAATGGGTAAGAAGATATCACAGTATCCTTATTAGATTCCTCTGTCTCATTTGGTAAATACTGATCCTTTCAAAAGTTCCAAATCATCTCGACTCTGGGAACCACATCAGACATATGATAATCATGGTTTAGACTCTCCTTTCTTTTTGGATTTAGACGAAAAATGATGCATTATTTTGTAAAGAAAGTAAAGAGGCAATTCTGCACATCCAATGAAATTATATTTATTTTATTTTCATAGAAGTTCATGAGAGTCCAGTTATGTGTAAAGCTTTTTAGATTTCCAAGATATGACATAATTGCTCTGTTAATTGCTTATTATATACCTATTTGCAATTTATGATGTCCATGACTTTTGAAATTTACCCTGACTTTCTTTCTCAATGTTTTGAAAACCTTGATTTCACCCCAAAATCCATCTGTCATGGGGTCATTCAAAAAAGAGTGATAGGTCATGCAGAATAGAGTAGCTTATTAGAATATCACATAGACTTGCTTTTATCTTCTTTTTTTCATTTTGGTTTGTAGTATCGTAGATATACCTTGTTTATATGCTGTTGTACATCCATGAATAAAGTAACTGACTTATCTAGGGAACAGCTCAATTCCCTGAGCTTTTGAAATTGCTTGATCGGGGTCTGAGACTCCTAGTGCTTTCCTTTCTACGGGATAGCAAATTTTGGTTGGGGTGCTTTTTTTATAGTATTAGCAGATTTTGCAAAGTAATGCATTGTATCATAACACTAAACTGAGTTCAATCTAATTTTAAGCTGAGTCTAACATCCAAACACCCAACTCTCAAATTACTAAACTCATCTCAACTCAAAATCTCCTTACAACTTAACACATCGTTATACGTGGGACCCACAACCTTTTTCAACTTCCCATAAAAATTACCAAACTCATCTTAACCTCCAAACACACTTTAAACTCAGTTTAGATGGGCCCCACATAACTCCCTTCATTCCTCAACTCACTATTATTCATAAAGAACTGAGCTCAGCTCAGCTCAACATCCAAATGCAACCTAAGAGTCATGACATATGATTAACTTCTATAACTTTTCTAACAGAGCTTCGTTAAGACGCGACACTAAATTCACAGAAGAGCCGCAAAGCCCCAATAGTTGTCTTTAACAAAGTGCCTTCCACAATTTATTGTGCTGAAAGTAGTGTTTTAATACTTCTTGCCCTCGAAGTCAAAATGATCGAAGTGAAACTTTCCTGACAAAAAAAAGACCTGAGTATTTCTCATGTCCAAAGCTATTCCACTAATGGATGTTGTCCTTTTTCTGCATCCTAGGCTTGGCATCTACATGGAAACAAACGTGATATTGAACTGGTGGACTCTAAATTAGCAACTTATGGTGAGGAAGAAGTAAAACGAGTGATTGGAGTGGCTCTATTGTGCAGTCAAGCATCACCAATGCTAAGGCCATCAATGTCGCGTGTAGTGGCGATGCTTGCAGGAGATGCTGAAGTGAGCACTGTAACTTCAAGACCCGGATACTTCACTGATTGGGTCTTCGACGATTTAAGCAGCTTTACGGGTGTTTTTGAAGCGAAAGGAACTGAAACCAACCCATACAACTCTACAGCTAGCACAAGCATGGTTGATAACCTGGAGCATTCACCGGTGCGTGCAACTATTCCTATGCTTCATGATATTGAAGGATAATAGATGAGATTTGGTCTTTCCTTTATTTATCTTATTCTTCTCTGTTCCCTTTGTTTGTATTGACAAATATAAAAACAATTTGTGTTGTACGTTTTCAGATCTTGTATGTCATTACGTCTCAAGAGATCTAATCGCTTGTAAGATGATTTCTATATTTAGTTGGATTTTAAAACTTCCTCTCACCCCTAAAGAATAAATAATCTCAATTACGCTTGTAAATTCAAATAGAAACAAAGCAAGAAAAAAAATATGCTTGAGAGTTAAGGGTGGTTTTTTTCACTTTGTTTCAAGAAAATAATGAAGAAGTTGTGATTTCCCTTCTTATCGAACTTCATTGCACTCTTCATAGGTGAAATCTTTAGAAACACCATGTCCCCCATCCTCGAATTCTGGCTCTCATCCACATTGTCTGTCACAACTCTTTGACAACTTTGAATTGTCATCTCATTTTTCATTTGATGAAAGCAATTTTTCTTAGTATCCTAAATAAATTTATGGGCAATCTAGTTGTCTCTCACTTAACTTGGTCCCCAATAAAATGGCTTAAGACATCTGCGTCTGTACAGTGCCTCGTACGATACCATCGTAATTGTCACCTTGAAGCTATTATATAATGTGTACTCAATTAAAGTAAGGTATTGAATGCAACTTCCCTTAAAAGGTGGGAACCCAAACCAACTAAACAGAGCTTTCTGAGTCAAGTAATGCTATATATCAAACTCTTATCTTATTTTGATCATATTAAATAATATATGGTACATTCATCACCATTAGATAATAAAGAAACATGTAATAAATGATTATTTAATAGTGATAAATGTGTCATATCTTAATGGAATGAAAGTAAAATGGTAGTATAGTATATAGAATTTTCTTTATGACTCACCGCCTCTTTTATGAGTGGAAAGCCATACTAAACTACAGCCACGGCTTCTTGTAGGTGTTCCCACGGCCATGGCCCCCTAGCATTAACTTGGGGGCTAAATTTAAGAACAATACATGAGCAATCATAATTTACACAGTTTTTTCTAAAAGACTTCACCTCCGTAAAGCCTAAGGCCCCGTTTAGAACTTGGATTGAATTGAGTTCAGTCTAATTTTAAGTTAATTTTAATATCCAAATACTTAATTCTTAAATCATTAAACTCATCTCAACTCAAAATCTCTTTACACATGAGACCTATAACTTTTTTCAACTCAACATCTCTTTACACGCAGAACTCACAATCTTTTTCAACTTTCCATAAATAAATCTAAACTCATCTCAACATCCAAACACATTAAACTCATTTTAGGAAGACTCCACAAAATTCATTTTATCATCTCAACTCACTACTATTCATAAAGAACTTAACTCATCTCATCTCAGCTCAACATCCAAACAGGGCCTAAGCCATTATAGATATATTTTAGCCTAAGGGGTCATCTTGAATTTGACTAAACCAATGCCAATACTATATGAGTAGCTAAAAAATAGCTAAGTTTTCTTTCTTTGACACACGTCGAATTTAGGCATTTCATAAGTAAAATAAATGAGTTACAGACACTCTAGCTATAAGCATTAGTATTATATTAATTATCACTCGCTTGCTCTCAAAAAACACAAGCAAAATGCACTTTCCGAGGTTGATTTAGAGCACCTGGAGTTCATTCATCAGCATAATTCTGGGAGATGGGTCCAATGAGGAGGTGGAAAAGCTAAGGAAATTCGCAAGGTACATCGGGCTGCTGTTTCAGCTTCAGGTGGTGGACAATATCCTTGACATAAAAAAATCAGCGTAGGAATTGGGGAAGACGGCCGAGAAGGACTTGGTGGCGGATAAGGTTGCGTATCCAAAGTTACGAGGCATCGAGAAATCGAGGGAATTTGCCAAGAAACTGAACAAGGATGCCCAGAACCAGCTCTCTGGATTTTACCCAGAGAAGGCAGCGCCATTGATTGCTTTGGCGAATTACATTGCTCACAGGCAACACAAGTCTTAGGTACAAGACTTGTTTCCTCAAAACGAATAAATCCTAAACAAAGCTTGCTGCTTGTGATGCTTGAGCAGAGGATGAGAGACTAATAGGGTGAGCTTGTGTTGTATCTAGGAACATTAATTATATACTGTAGGGACAACTCAATTATATACTTTAGTCTTTTGTTTTAGGCAAAAATTGTGCATTTACATCGTCCTATGCTCTGCATTGATGGAAAAGTTGCTTGGAAGAGTTATTAATATACTCTTGGAAATTAGCTCAGCTAGTTCGGCCTTGAGTTTGCTTCCCAATGGTTATCAATTCAAGTCCCCTTAAGACTACTGAGGTTTATATGATCTTTAACTTCAGGGCCCCATGAGATTAGTCAAGGTGCGCTCAAATTGGCCCGGACACCCACGCTTATCAAAAAAAAAAAAAAAACTCTTGGAAATTACTATTTGCTAGATTTTCTGGCAATGAATCAGCATTCAAGTATTAACATTCGTCCACAATGATCCCAGTGGCAGCTGCAAATGTTTTGTGCCATTGTCGCCTACTTTTCTTGTTTTTGTTTTTCATGATCCGTTTGCAAAAGGATGATAATGCTGCTCTATTTACTCAATGGCATCCAGATCGATAGTTTCCACCCAGTAAGTGCTGATCAAACCGATAGGTATTATATAAGAGAGGGAAAAATAAAATAAAAGTGTTGTTGCCGGGGATCGAACCCGGGTCACCCGCGTGACAGGTGGGAATACTTACCACTATACCACAACAACTTCTTGTGAAATACTCGAAAGATTATAGATATAAATTTTTTGGATTCTTATTAGCCTTGCATGTTGCAAAATAAAAGAAATTCAACTTCTTAATAAGAATGAGACAAAATTAATTAACTTATGTTAGGTTTGGATAGTGAGTTGAAATGAAAGTTAAATAAAATATTATTAGAATATTATTATTGTTTTGGAATTTGAAAAAATTGAATTATTTATTATATTTTGTTTGAAATTTTGTGAAAATTATAATGATGAGATAGATTGATGCCCCTTTCAATCCAAACTGAGCCTTAACAAGCAAGTACTGTAAGCTTAGCAAAACAAATATGCCATTATATTTTTTAAAAAAATTACTCATCATCCCTACACCACACGCCTGCATTTATTTTTTTTCCCTTTAGCAGATGTGTGATATAAAAATGATGAGTAGAAGAACTCTTATATTTATACTCGTCTAACCTATATAAAAACTTTAGAAAATCTGTTTAATCATTAAGTATTAGTTTAAATTCACAGATTATGATTATCTAGAGTTTTTAAATTCACAAATATGCTACCTTATCAGTGCATAAATGGTAGGCTTTATACACGTTTCAATTCACAGATCATGGGTACCTAACAAATGAAATGGTTTTTTCTAGTACATCAATAGCAGTAATAGGCATAACAGCACTATATTTATCAATTCAAATGTAATAACTATCCGGTCAAAAAAAAAAAATTACAACAATCCAGTGATAAAGGAATTAAATAATCACAATATTACTAGACAAACAATTCTACAACAATAAGATGAGCTCCTCACATATTACCAATATGTACGTCGAAAAATAAAAAATATTACCCCCTAATTAAGCTCAAGCATAGAAATATAAGAAATCTCACCTTAGTCGGCAGTTGTGACGATTGGCAACCAGGTGGCAAAAACTAGTGACCGGCGCGGCAACATGGGGCTGATGGGCTTTGGGTGTTTTTCATGGGGCTCTGGGTGTGAAGGCCAAATGGGGGTTCAGGGTGGAGAATGTATGCCGTCTACATAAGGAAGGGACTCAGGACTGGGAGAAAAACATTTAGGATTTAATAACCCTTACATTTAAACGATATTGTTTCAATACAAGTACTTTTTTTAAAAATAAAACAAACCAAGTTGCTTGAACTGTGCCCTTTCACACAACTCGGTCTACTGGATGGGTATCTAAACGATGCCGTTTGAATGGTGTTTGAGAAAAAAATGAAATGGGATGAGATGACAAATTTTTCCAAATATCCTAAGAGAAATGTGCTTAAGTCTTGGTTTTAATCTAGTATCTCTTTATAAATGTTAAGGATTATGTGCTTTTGACGATATTTGACTTCCTAAAAGAATATTGTTTTAGTGATATTTAGCGAAGATAAGGCGAGGAATTTGAGTAAAAGGTAGTCGCGAGGGAGAGCTATCGAGCGAAGGGAGAGATGACGAGTTAACAGTTGCAGTTATTCTGAGCACTTATAATTGCATCTTTGACATATTGGAGTAGCAAAGTAAGCTCTACGTACATCAGATGCAGGTTCAACCATTACCTAGAGATAAGTGGGTAATTTAGATGGTCCTCCTCCTGAAGAGTGAGGTATTGTCTTTACTCGGAAGCAAAGCTAGTCTCTAGAGTTTTTGTGGCAATAATTGCAGAGGGACATATGGAAGCCGAACTAGAGAGGCTATGGAGAGGTTTCACATTAACAGATCAGGAAAAGCAAGGATTCAAAGTCACAAAAGATGAGGTCGAAAAGGTGGCAGGAGACAAAAAGTTTTATCTGTTGCTCCTGGTGGTTGCTGAAAACAGGTAAATAAGGAAGCTTTTAGAAACACTATGTCGAAAATCTGGGGTCCAGTTGACTGGATCCAATTCAAGGAAATGGGTATCAACAAATTACTTCTGGAATTTAAGCTAGAACAAGACAAAAACAAGATCCTGCAGGGGCGTCCTTGGACGTTTGACAGATTTCTAGTCTGCATGGAAGATGTAGATTGGACAATTCCTCCAAACGAAATAACCTTCTCACATGAACCCTTTTGGATTCAAATACACAACATGCCATTGGGGAGTATGACTGCAGATATCGGTTCCCAAATAGGAGCCAGTATCTGGGAGGTGTTGGAGATAGACACAGATAGTTCAGGCTGTGCATGGGGCCAATTGTTACGTATGAAAGTTCGCATCAATATCACAAAAACTCTGGATCTTGGCAGACTTATGAATATAGAAGACAAAACTCTATGGCTCCCATTCAAGTATATGAGAGACTACCAGCCTTGTGCTTTCACTGTGGCGTCATAAAACACAAGAAGGAAGGATGTACAAACTTAACAAGTCGTAGCCATCACTCCCACAAACTCGAATATGGCCCTTGGCTTTGAGCTAACACCCCAAAACTTGATAGCCTAACCATGAAGCGTTACGAGGGAGGAGGAAAGGGAGAGGCAGAAACCTCTTGGCGGGAAAAAGGTCCAACAGAAGATAATATTCCGGGTCATAGGTACAAAGTACACAATCCAGTGGACCCTCCCTCTGACAGGGAACAGATAGGGAGATAACTAAGGACACTGCTCATGAACAGAGTAGTTACTCAAAACAGGACCAAAAAGGGTATGTTTTTAAGGCTACCCTTACCAAGGAGCTTGACTCTTCTCAGGAAAACAAGATCACACAGAGCTCTGCTGCAACTCTACACCAGGCTAGTCCCGAGGTCCATGGTTTAGCTAAGGAGAGCGGATATACTGCAGTGGAAGAGGGGAACAACAGAGGAACAAAGACTCACCTAGACAAGGCCCAGAAAGTCTCAACCCCTCCTATAAACTCAGGCCCATCGATTGCTAATCAGGTGAATTCACTTAACCTCTTCCTAGAGTCACAAATTAAACTTCTTAATAATCCTAATAAGACCACCTGGAAAAGAAGAGCAAGAGACCAAACTCTAAATGTAAGAGCAGATGAGAAGGAGGACCTTGTAATGAGGAGTGATGAGTTACCTTTGAAACGTAGGGGGAATATCACCCTTTCAGTGTAGATAATCATAAAAAAAGAAGAAATAAAAGACACAATATGTGGTTATTAAACAAGAGCAATGGTTGAGGCTGCTAGGCAGCTCCACCAACAACCATGATTTGTTTAAGCTGGAACTGCCGAGGGCTTGGGAGCTCTCGGACAGTTCGAGAGCTTCACCTTTTGGTGAAATCCAAGTTCTCTAGTCTCATTTTCCTTATGGAGACTAAAAGCAATAGAAACAAGATTGAGCTAGTCAAGAAAAAGCTAAGAATGGATCACAGTTTTGTGGTGGATGGTAGAGGGGCTAGTGGCGGATTGGCTTTTATTTGGAATGACTCAGTTAGTGTAAACCTGCTCAACTATTCACAAAACCATATGTGGCGCCCCCAACTTCCATGTACGGACAAGCACGGAAATCGAGACACCCGGGATGATGACAACATGGTCACGCACCCCAACAACACGTGCCGAGTGTGTGAAATGCAACACGTGTACAAAATAAAATGCAGCGGAAAGATTAGGTCAGATAACTAAGTACCAGAATTTAA
>QEOT01005917.1:51582-61755 GCA_003123785.1 Pterocarya stenoptera
AAATTTATGTTTTGGTTGATCTGTAACCATGTGATCTTGAGTTTGAAGCTTGAATCTGTTTTAGGACACCTTTTAAAACAATGTAATGTTTTTATTTGAAGATCAAATTTTATAAATCATGGATCAAGAGGTTGATCAAAACAAGTTTGAAACAAAAATCTGTTTTGAACTTAGAAGAAAAAAATCACAATTTTGGCCCCTATAGAATTTTAATGGTGTTTAGTTTTAAATTTTTCTGAGTAGATATTTGTGTTTAGGATAAAATTTACATGAGGTATATAAATTTTGATGATTTTTAGAGTTAGGATGCAAAATCCTTAAGTTATGGGTAAAATGGTAGTTTTACTCTAAGTTTATATTTTTCCTTATTTCTAATTTTTAGTGATTAAATTCTAACTTTTAGAAATCATTACTTTTAGTTCCTCGTAATAACGCTTGAGTTTTTTCTAGAAAATGTGAAGACCAAGGTAAGTTAGCTTTTAACTTACTAGCAGTTTAATGTGTATGAGTGATAAGTAAAGAAACTGCAGTGTATGTGTGTATGTTATAACATGTGTCATGCCAAGTCATTACATAATTATCTGTTACACAGAATTTATTCTGTCACAAGTTAATCATTTGTTACACAAGATATTCTGTCACGTATTGCTATACATTATAAGTATATCGTGTTAAGTTAAGTATGCCATTTCATATAATATTCAATATTGCAAGTATGTCATGTTAAGTGTGCTGCTTGTTATATGTTATGTCATATTACGAATGTTTCTATCTCAAGTAAGTCATATCTTTTGAGTTATGTTCAAGTCAGTTATGTTTATGATACTCACGATGTAATCACTATGATTGTCTAAGCATCTCCATTTGTAATTCACGCGAGTTACTTCTGGCGAAATCATTTTGATTGTCAGAATTCAGTTCAAATTCAGTTATACAGATACTCCTGATGTAATCATTCTAATTGTCAGAGTATTACTAGGTACTCCTGGTGGAATCATTTTGATTATTAGGGTACATGATTTAAAATACTCATGATGTAATCATTCTAATTGTCAGAGTATTACTTGATACTCCTGGTGGAATCATTTTGATTGTTAGGGTATGTGATTTAAGATACTCATGATGTAATCATTCTTATTGTCAGAGTATTACTAGGTATGTCATAGTATCTAGGGTATGTGATTTAAAATGCTCATGATGTAATCATTCTGATTATCACGTCAGAGTATTACTAGGTACTCCTGGTGGAATTATTTTGATTGTTAGGGTACGTGATTTAAAATACTCATGATGGAATCATTCTGATTGTCTGAGTATCTCTGACGAAATATGTTGAGCGGAATCATTATGATTGTTTACTATTCTTGACGAAATGACTGGCGGAATCATTTTAATTATCAAAATTCAAGTCCAAGTTCATGTTAAGTAAAGAAGTCAGTTCAAGCCATGCAAAGTTAAGTTTCAGTTCAAGTTCAAGTTTATGTGAAGTTAAATGTCAAAATTCAAGTCCAAGTTCATGTTAAGTAAAGAAGTCAGTTTAAGTCATGCAAAGTTAAGTTTCAGTTCAAGTTCAAGTTCATGTAAAGTTAAGTTTCAGAATTTAAGTCTAAATTCATGTTAAGTCAAGTTTCAAATCAAGTTCTTGTCAAGTCAAGTCTCAGTTTAAGTCTAGTTCAGTTTAAGCAAGTCAAGTTCAGTTCACGCTTTAGTTTAAATTATGTCAGTTATGTTATGTTGTATATCAAGTTATGCTATGATTATTTATGATTTTGATTATGCATTCATACTTTTACTGCCATGCATGTATCATTAACGTGTGTAAAGGTTTTTTGTTAACTTGCTGAGATTTGTAATCAAATCTCACTATGGTAGTCCCAACTACTATTCCCCCTGAATGGTAAATCTTGTTACAGGATTTGAAGGAGAACCGAAAATTGACCAACTGGAAACGGTCGACTAAGTGACGGTGCGATGTAGATGATAATACAGTAGTTACCTCAGATTACTACTTGTATTTGTGGAGTTCAATTTCCAACACTCTTTTGATTGCAGCTGTTTTGGATTAGTGGTGTAATCTCAGTTGTTTAGTATGTCATTATGTATGAAATATATTTAAAGTATTTGGGATATTTCAATTTGGTGCATAGTATTGCTAAAGAAAAAAGAAAAAAATTATCCGCTGCGAATATTGCATAATACTATATGCATGTTAAGAACATTGCATTTTATATGTCATGAACGGGGGCAGGTAACCTTGTGTTGCATGTCTCAACGTTTCAAATGTCCGTCCGATCCCAAGCAAAATTTGGAGGCGTCATAATATATATACTAATACTAATAGTCTAATATAGACTATAGTTATACTTATACTAATATAGTTATACTAAATCACTATAACTAATATTATACTATAGTATTAGATATAAATCACTATAACAAAATATATATATAACTATACATAGTATTAGTATTAGTATTAGTAAACTATATAGTATTATTATGATAGTATCACTATAATAGTATAATATATAGTTAGTATTATAATATATACTATAGTATACTATATATACTATATATTAATATCACTATATATATATACAATTAATATATATAATATATTATATATACTATATAATAATTGGAGCCTGGGTTGCTTTTATCTAGTTTTCTAAACGGCGTTGTTTAATGGGGATATATATACATATATATATATAGAGAGAGAGACGCTACAGGGAAGTCCCCTATATAGCATGAAATGCACGAACATGCCAAGGTGGATAAGTGAGGAAAGCAAATAAAACAATTAAAAAGTAAAAAAGGCACATAAATTTTCATACTTTTTGCTTTTCTCTCTCTCTTTGCTTTTCTCCCTCTTTGTATCGTTGGTTCATCTCCTGCACAGCTTCACAAAAACAAACAAATAAAACTTCTCTTCTCTTGCACTAACGTCGATTCGTCCATCCACAGCATTGCAACATTTCTCTTATCTTGGGTAAAATACGTGTGTAAGTGATTTGTAAACATTTTTTTATTTTTAGAAAATTTGAAATTATCCTCTTTGCATTTTATCTTCACTTATATATGTACTTAGTGATTTTTAACTAAATTGATAGCATCCATTTTATCTTCATTTGTATGTGTATACTTTAGTCCTTCTACAACTTAAAAAAATTTGAAAAAAAAAATATAGAGCAGCAGCCATGGGCAAGAATTGCAGTATTTTTTTTTTTCTTAAGGAAATCATTTTTATGTATATCCTCAAATTTTTCTTAAAAATTTGCACTATTAAATAAAAGTCATGAGCACAAGAAGACAAAACAAGAAAATAAACTGTATTATTATCAAAATGATTAGACTCCACCTCCCTATTTTTTTCAAAATACTATTTCTGATCTTTTTGGTCAAGTAGTTCGAGACATAGAAACAAACCCACACAGGGAAACACATGCTAATATAAAACCTTAGGGATGCGTGCTATGCAGATTGTTGGTTATCTAATTGTATGAAATAAATTACTAGAGTAATGAGGAAGAGTATTTTTGGTTGAATAGCTCAAGGGGCGGAGAGGATGACTCGTCAAAGATATCCTTGACGGACTATTCAAGCTCTATGAAGGAAATGTCTTTTTAATGATGTTGTGAATTTTTTATTTTTTATTTTTAAATGTTTATGATGATTAAAAAAATAAAAGAAAAAGAAAAGAAAAATAATGGGACTACTAGGCAGTAGGGAACATACCTTTGCACGTGGACGTGATTACAATTGATATTCTGCGGGCGAGTGTACGTTCCAATTTTTTCTAAGACGTGATTAGTGAAAAACTGTAAAATCAGAGTTAAAGTCCGAAGACGTGATTAAGGGCTGCCGGTCGACCACAACGACAGGTAATGGTACTGCTGACATGGGTAAAATGGTAAAATGGAGTACTGTTGGTTTATGCAAGGATAAAAGGGAGTTCTCTGCTGAGATGAGTTTCGTGCTTTTCGTGCCTCTCCCGTTCGTGCGTTCTAGCATTTTTCATATATATATATATATAACACTACGGTTACATGCCCCCCCCCCCCGCGGCGACCATCTCTGCTTTGCCTCTCAAGTCCCTGAGTCCCCGCAGCCGTCTCTTACGCTCAGCCCCTCTCTCACGCCGTCAACAGCCCCTCGTCGTCAATACTGTTGGTCCGTTCTGTTCTCCTCCACTTCCAGTTGTTCCCGAGGCTACAGAATCACAGATATTGTTTTCCCCTCTCTCAGGGAGCTAATCGGTATTTAAACATATATATGCTTTTTAATTTTCAAAATCTTACATTTACTTCATGAATCATTTCAATGTTTCAATTCATTGCTAATTGATTCATTTCATTTAGGGTTTTTATCGAATTTACAGATTAAGATTTAGGGTTTTTTACAGATTTCGAAATTTGATTAGGGTTTATATTTTATAATTTTGTTGTATAACTCCCCATCAAGCTGAATCTGTATTTTATAATTGTGGAAGGTATAATTTTATATTTTATATTTTAGGACTTAGGGTTTATATATGTTGTATAGCTCCCTATCGAGGATGAACATGTATAGTTCCCCATCCAGCTGAAAATAGCTTGATTTCTTTCCCTTATGTTTTTATGGATAATTTTGTTTGTTTGTTCATATATATTTGTTAGTAGATTTGAACCTGATAAATTTTTTTGGGTTGCATGGATGTCAATCAATGATTCTACTGTTTTGGTTTTCTTGTGTGTTCTATGTTTTCTTAAATCATTACGATGTTTTCTTGCATTGTATGTATTCTCTATTTGAATTTTCTGTTATTGCATTGATGATCTTTCTTTCTCTATTAATCTTTATTCTGTGTGTATTGATATAAGAAACCCAGAAGCTTTTTCTCTTGTACTATGTAATGACAGGTAGATTATTTTGTTGAACTGGTATCAATATGTGCATAACTACATCTTGTAAAAACTTTAATGAGCTTCTGATTTAGGGTTTATTTTGTTGTTACAGATTTTTTTTCTATCAGATTTTATATTATTATAGCAGATTTTTCTATAGCAGTTTTTTTGTTATAGCACATTTATTTATAGCACAATTTTTATGGCAGTAGATTTTTTACATGGGAGCAGTTTTTTTATGGCAGATTATTTTTATGGTAGATGATTAAAATCAAAAAACCAGACCGAACCGAACCGGTAAAACATGAAGTACCAATTTAGAAGATAACCGGTATATAATCAATTTTTAAAAATATAAAACCGATACATATTAATTTGATCATAAATTTTATCTAAAACCGAACCTCGTTACACCCATATTTTAATCCCCTCGCATTTGTGATTCAATCGCTTTTGCCGGCTGCTACTATTTAAGTCGTCATCTTCATTTTTTGTTCATAGGAATTGAAGAATAAGGACGAAGGGAATAATAATAAGAAGAAGAACAAGGTGGGATGTCGTACCTGCTGCCACACCTGCACTCCGGATGGGCTGTAGATCAGGCAATCCTGGCCGAGGAAGAGCGACTCGTCGTCATCCGTTTCGGCCATGACTGGGACGAGACCTGCATGCAGGTTCCTCTCCTTCTCTCTCTCCCTTTCTCTCGATTTGTTTTTGAGATCTATTTCATGTCAGATGGTTATTCAAAATTCGGGGTTTAACGCTTTTTTTTTTTTTGTTACTAGATGAAATTCATCTATCGTATTTCACTAATTACGAAATCAGAAACCCTATTCTTACATAACACGTATATTACTAGTATACCCACTGTATTGTAGAACAAAAGAACTGAAATTTGTATTTACCCACAGTATTGAGTGCGACTTTGCTATAAATTTTTGTAATCTTTAGGTTAGTGGGTACTGCTGGCAATGGAGAACTTGTTCTTGTTTAAGTTTTTTGTTCGTCTCTTCATTATTGCGATGCTTCATTGCTCAACAAGGCTAATACTCATGGTTTTTCAATTTTTCTAATTGCTAGAGTTTATTCGTCATTTGGTTTGTTTAAAAGAACTACCGTTATTGTTTAATGTTATTGTTTAATAGGAAAGATTGCTAATCTAGATCAGTGTTTTTGTCTAATCTCGCATAAAAGGCTTTAAACTTTTTCACTTTGCTAAAAGTTTTCTTTATATCGCGTCTGCAAGTTTTGTTTTGCTTTAGATCGTTTGAAGTGGTAATTTTTTCACATGCCACACCATACGCGTCTACATACCCTATACAAACAATATGCTTTTGTAGTTAATTTGGTGGCTAGGGGAATTTGGGGAACCACTGTCATGGTAAATATTTATTTGCATGCATTGATGGGACATGATGTGGAGTCCGTTCTAAACCAGCAGTAAGGTTGAGGGTTGTAACAGGATGACAGCCATCAGCCAGTATGGAATTCGGTCACATTATATGAATGGATCTTTTTGGTTGAAATATGACTTGATACAGCCAATCCCCAATTTAATTGGGCTTAACAGTTGTATTCTAGAGTTTTATATTGAACCTGTATACTTTATTGAGAGGGCTTAGAGTTCTTTAGATTCTCTGGCCTGATGCCCAAGGGAGACGCAGACTTTTTGCTTGATAGAAAATGGAGTACGAATTTGGGTTGGCAACTCATTTTGAAATACAAACATGAAAAAGTCCATTAGTTCTGAGGGCACTACGGTACTAAACACATGCTGTCAGGTACTGTGGGGTTAAATGACTAGGCAAGCAACAGTAATATAATTGTTTTTTGGAAAACGCTATATGCAATCGTTTGGGCACACCCCTTGCGCATGAAACATAATGTGGCAATATTAAATGCTGCATTTTGAAACCAGCATTTATCCCTTCTTCTCCCTTCTGCAAAATCATCTCCCCTTCTTTGCTTCTCCTCTGCAGAATATGAGAGCACAGCCATGCCCTCTCCCCTTATTCTCTTCTCCTCTACGAAATCAGCTCCGATTTTCAGCTCCCCTTCTCTTCTTCTCTGATCTCTGAATCAGCCACACTCAACATGAATAAACTGACCCAGTTGGATGTTGTCACTAAGAATCAGATCATCATGCTCATCAGGGAGAGATACATAAGTGGCATGAGAGGAATCCGAAACCTTGAGATAAAAGCCTTTGTTTTGGGAACAACTCACCGCCTGCAAGCACCGGAACAATGCTCACAACTTGCAATAGCAATGACCTGTGCTCTCCAGCAACCTTGATATCTGTGTTCATGTGCTGCAGAAGTCTGAGGAGGACACCGGGAACAAGATTGGCCAAAACAGAGTCTAGAGAGCCTGAGGAGGACACCAGCAACCTTGATAGATCAACTCATGTGTGGGAAAACTTTTGGTTGGGCATGAAGTCTTAATAGACTAGAGTCTAGAGAGCCAAAACAGAAAATACGGAAGGGTAAAAGGCACTTTTCTGGAAGAAAATATGGAGAGGGGTCTTGAGAATTGTTTGTACACAGGAGGGAGAGAAACAAAGGGAGAGAATTGTTTCTCTCCCTCCTGTGTACCTGGGTTTGGCCTATTTCTATGAATATAAAATCTATGATTACCTATAAAAAAAAGAGAATTTTTTGTACCAAACGATGTGCTGAAAATTTGCAGGAAACAGAGAAAAAGGTGCAAGGGGTATCATCGATGTCAGAGAAGACAAGGGGAGAGAAGACTCTGGTTTCAAAATGCCAAAACACAGCCGCACCATGTTTCGTGCTCAAGGGGTGCGCCAAAATGATTGCTTATAGCGTTTTTCTTTTTTTTTTTTTTTTTGGTAAAAATAATACCCCCAGGTGAATTTGAATCCCCGCTGCCACTAGTGTAATCTTTTAGGAGGTGTCATTTGATTTAATACAAAATACATGATTTTTTGATGATGTGGAACACTGAGGCATGGCTCTTACAATACAAAATAGAGTTTTATAATTCTTTGATGATTTTCTAAGTTCCAAAAGCCTAAATGGAAACAATATTTTTTGAAATCATTATCCCTTGCTCCATCTTTTCTGTGTGATTGATTGTCAGTGCTGTATTTTTTGGATGAGTAAATGATCCTATTTCTCTTTTAGTTTGTTGTGAAAGCTGTCTTTGTCCTTGATTAATGTCTGATTTTGGTCCAATTTATTTGTTTTGGATTTTAGATGGATGAAGTGCTAGCATCTGTTGCTGAGACACTTAAGAACTTTGCTGTACTCTATCTTGTGGACATCACCGAGGTGCCTGATTTCAACACAATGTACGAGCTCTATGACCCATCCACAGTCATGTTCTTCTTCCGAAACAAGCACATTATGATTGACCTTGGCACTGGAAACAACAACAAGATTAACTGGGCTATGAAGGACAAGCAAGAGTTCATTGACATTGTGGAGACGGTGTATCGTGGCGCAAGGAAGGGTCGTGGTTTGGTTATTGCACCAAAGGACTACTCCACCAAGTACCGCTACTAAGTCCACATGCAAGTTGAAGCTGATTTGAAGTTTGTAAGATCATATGTCGAAACCTAGCTGCATTGCATTATTTTAAAAAGCTGGAGTTATTTGAAAACTTGTTGCTTTGAACTTTAATTTGAAGAAGTCAATGATCACAAGGAGGGCTTTCTATATGCTTGACAGAACTCCTGCACATGTACCAAGAAAGTGCTCTTTAAATGAAATTAACTACTACCGGCCTTAACTAGCATTTATTATATAAAATCGATGATGTTCGTATATGAGTTTAAGCAGCATGTCTGAACGGATATCGAGTCAACGAGAAGTTCTAAACTAATATTTAGGCTGTCCAAAGCGTTTACTTGCTTTGATTGAAACAACAATCTGGACATTGACCAGTGCTCCCGTTGCAGTGAGCATGCGTAAGTATCATGTTAACCAGTCTGCAATGTTCTAACGATGGTTGCTCAGAAGTACCAGACTTGACTTCAAATTTAGCTTTGAAGTTGATCATCCTGCTTGGAGAGCTAGATAGGACTCGTAGGAGGATGTTCAACAAAGAGTTTTGGCCCTAGATCAAACCTTAAACCTTTCAAATTTGAGGTCTTTTGAACCCAAGAAACTCTGAAGTACCACCGTTGTCATTGAAGCCAGGAGAAGCAATGTCAATAAATCAGCGGCGTTCCAAGTCTGCTAGAAGATTAAAAAGAAAAATTTGTCAAACAGGCCCTAGGCTTTTAGAATATAGAATCTTTTGGTTAAATAGAGAAGGCCTCGTTTGTTTTTAGATATGAGATAAGATGAGATGAAATAAGATTAAAGTTGAAAAGTTGAATAAAATATTATTAGAATATATTTTTTAATATTATATTTATTTTAGGATTTGAAAAAGTTGAATTGTTTATTCTATTTTATATGGGGATTTGATAAAGTTGTAATGATGAAATGAGAGGTTTTCAAAGTTTTCAAAATTTTAGGTTTTGGTCTTAAAAACAAACAAGGCCATATCAAAGGTCTCTATTTAAGTTAAAGACCACATCCAAGTAAAAGACTTAACAATGGTAAATAAATATAATGAACTTCAGCTCCAATCGAAACTACATCAACAATTAAATAGAAATCCTATGGGTGCGAAAAATTTAGGATAACCTGGTTAACAAGGAGTCATGTGAGCACAATATTCTTTTATGAACAAAGCTATCTGCAGTCGGGGGGCGTAACTGTGGGGAAGTCGATGCCCACGTGGAAAATGAAACGGCCTCGTTTGGACAGTGTGACTATTATGAAACAAACTCCTGAGAGAAAATCTGAGACCATTGAGTCCATTGACAGAATTAGGGACCAACGACAATAGTGTATCGAGAGCCGCGATAGTACAAAAGCATCTACTCTGATCAAAATTCTTCAAGTGGCTAGCGTTTGTTACGAACCTAATAAAATGTCTGAGACTGCATTTGGAGGTCGACATGAATGGTGGCGTCATTAATTATGATAATGTGAGAACGCCCAAGATGTTGGTTAGTCCTGGGAGCTACAAATTTTTTAGAGAAATGAAACAGAATTAATGGGTAGTTTTAACATCTTTCTTCGTTTCCTTTTCGGCCATCAAATTTAGAGATTGGAAGCAAACGAAATTGGATTGGACGTCTTTGAGAATTGTGGGTCTCGTCAATGAGAGAGAGAGAGAGAGAGAGAGAGAGGTCAGGGGATCAGAAGCGAACGAAGACCCACGAAGACGAGAGACCCCTCCCTTCGAAGAAGAAGAAGAGCTCTGAATG
>QEOT01005918.1:0-26242 GCA_003123785.1 Pterocarya stenoptera
GAATGTGTTGGTCAAAATATTAAGTAGGGAATCGTGATCCCGTTTGATATGGCCGTTTGATGCTCCGATCGCACGCTATATTAATCGTCTCTCCATATATATATATATACATATTTTGATCAGAACGCTAGAAGTAGTCGTACATGATGTACATAAAGATGCATCGGAATTTTTAGATAAAAAATATTCAATTCAATTATTAAATAGATTCCCCGATAGCCTTTGAATATAAGCAAACAATTGAAAATATACACATTGACCAAATAATTAAAACATGAGGCGGCTCTCCCATATTGTTTTTGACATTAGTATATACTTATTATATATACTGCCTCGCGCGTACAAGCCAGGCCGTGGGATGGAAGAGAATCCCTTTTTCTTTCTCTCTTTCTAATTTCTTTCTTTCTCCCTACTTGATTCATGAACATCAGCTGTTTAAGCTTGGTTATTACTTAATTTGTCAACATTTTTAATGGCTTTTCAGATACAAAAAGGTCATGTGTCCTGGCTCCTGGTTAAAATAAGAGCCAAAATTTTGTCTTTTGGAAAAAGACATGCCGTAATCGCCTTTTTGTGCTTTCATATATATACAAGTTCTGATGTATATACTGCTCGTTTGAAAAGAGGTAAAAGAGGGATACCATATATATTATCTGATTCGCAACCCTTGACATCATTAATTAAAAGATGAAAATAATAATATTCTTTGATCAATTTTGCCACATGAAGCTAATATTCAAGCATAGTCAATCAACTTCTGATCTAAAGCTTAGCGTGGAAACTATCACGCAATTACAAATAGTTATTTAAGAATTAATATACTAACTATCAAGAGAAATATTGTTCTAGATTTGTCATCCCTAATCAAATGGATGATGTGGTAAATTGAAGCTGCTTTCCTACGTGAATGGAAGGTTTCAAAGCAGCTACTATGAAGAAAAACCAACATCGTTGAGCACGACTACCATGATTAAAAACAAGCAAGTTCCATTTTCCGACAAGATTACAACATCCCAACTCAACCTATCATCTTCCATACATAGCCTGCATTTCCATGCATATTGATGTGGTTTAGTTTTTCAATGGAAGGAACTCAAAAAACTGGAAAGGTGTGAAGTTGGCATTCATGGCTGAATCCGATATCTCAGTTTCTCTGTCGTTAATGTTGTCGTTGACATCCCTGATGCTCTGAAGAGGGAACAGTTGAAGGGTTTGTGAATCCCCACAGCTATCTTCTTCATTGCTGACACTGTCCAAGAGGTTAAGACTACTTTCTCTGTAGGGTGCCATAAAGATGTTCAGGTCACGAGTCTTGATGAACTTTTGGTCAATTGTTCTTACTGTTGCTGGGGCCTTAGTGGTCGTAGTAGTAATATTAGAAGTAGCAGCAGCAGATAAAGTAGGGGTGTAAATGAGGTGGGTGGGAGGAGCACAACAAGACAACTGCATCATCTGCAACGTGGCATTCGTTTCCACAAAGTTTCTTCTTTGCTGTAATTCTCCTTCATCGAATTGGATCCACCCATCTGTCCTACATTCTGCCAATGCTGCTGCTTTTGCTGACTTTTGGACTGAAACAGATTCCTGAAAATCATTATAGACATTCATCACATGATCAAATCTTCAACTCTGATATTTGATAATTTGTATTATATGTATCTCACAAACTGAAAGTAACAATTTTAATTAATGTGGCACTCCCTAATTTAATCATCTTAAGATCAAAGTATCACTTCTAAGGACCAGGGCCTTGGTCCATAAGAAGCCAACATAGAGACAGTACCAGTGCAGTAGGGTTAGCATTGTCCTTTCAATATCAAGTTGCTCATTTCTATAGAATTTCAAGTGGGTGCCCTAAAACTTGCCTAAATGACATGAACAAGCACAAGACCCAAAATCTCAGCTAAGTTTCATAGCAGCATCCCGACAGAAAGGAAGGAATCCAGCTTTTTCGTCCTTTTCATTTCCCAACAAACAAAGCTTTTCTTGGTTCCCTAGCGAATATCTTCCCATACTACTTTTTATGATAAACTCAACATGATCTAGTTCCTAATCATATGTAAATGATCCCTACTTAATTGATTCTTACTGACTTTCTAGAGACTAAAAGCATTCCAAGTTGAAAAGGGAAGGATTAGCCTATGTAGAAAGACAGAGACAAAGGATGGTAGATATAGACCTCTGCCAGAATACTGCAGTTCGTATAGGGTGCCCAGTTCTTGGTCTGTTCAACTTCAAAGACTGTCCTCATGCAGCCTGCCCCTGAAGACAAAAAGAAAAACAAAATGAATACAACTTTACATCTCGAAGAACTATCAGAATAGAGAAAAGCAACAAAAATCAAACATCTCTAACAAGCCTAGGGAGGGTAAAAAATCACCTGCAACAAATGGAATGGAAGATGCCAGCATAAAGACCAGACGTAAACTTCACGTGGCTGTGATTGTAATAATAGTAGAGAGACTAAATTAAGTTAATGATTATAGATGCATACCTAATTCTTTCCTCTCTAAGTTTTCAATATCGCAGTGGTGCTCGTCGGAAGCCGATTCCATTTGACGACGGCGTTTCTGCCTCTCTCGCGCCTTGTGATTTTGGAACCAGTAGAAAACATTCTTCCCTTCAATCTTACCGTGTCTTCGAAGCTGTGCGGTAATATGCTGAATTTGCTCGGCCGAAGGAGTCCGCGTCCCACGTCGATATAATTCTTCCAGTGCCCTCAACTGCTCTGGTGTCGGATTCCACCTTGAGCTCACTACAACGGGTGGAGTATTGTACTCTCTCTTGTTCTGTTCCGCCACAGCTGTTGTAACAAACAAGCATATGAAACGCAAACACAGGTATCAGCACACACACTAGGAAAAAGCATAGTATACGCACAATAAAAAATAAAAAAATTTACACAAATGCACGGCAGTTTACAAACACATACTCAGATGGTGACATTGTGAAAAAAAATCGGTGCCATGAAGACGGCTCAAGCAAGATGGGGTGGTTGTTGAATTGTTGTTGGCAGATAGCAAAGGCCTTGGAATGAGAGGCCGGAGTTTCCGGCCATTGAATGAATCAGGAAGGTTGAACTCCCCATCATCACTATAACCCATCATCCCCATCATCTCTCTCTCTCTCTCTCTCTCTCTCTCTCTCTCTGTGTTCGTAGAGCAGAATGAAGGGGTCTAAATGGAGAACGATGCAATGAAACAAGAAGCGTAGGCGAGTAAAGTGGCGCTTTAAATAGATCTCGTACGTACCCTCACTTTCACTTGAGGGTATCAAATTTTGATATGATGGCCGATCAAGAAAGAATGGTTTTGGAGTAGTGGAAATGTGGGAAGAGAGCATTCAAGGAATTGCATGGGAGTGGGTTATGAAATAGGAAATAATCATGTACCTCATAGGAAGTCGATATATAAGATCTACCTCCTAGTCATATGTGTTGATACTTTTAAAGAGACCTATTGTTGAAAATGGGTTATTATATTGATCAGCAATGTTGTAGTTGGGCTGAAATAGCAAGTATTTGAGTTTCCCACATTCGGAGATGGGGATTGATCACTGTAAAAAAGAGAAAAAGGAGAGAGCTAGACAGGCGATCGAAAAGGAAGAGAGAATGGTGTTGGTTTAGTATGGAACAAAGCAGGGAAGACATGAGGTTGACTAGGCTATTTAGAGAGATACAGAGGGGAAAAAAGGGCAAAGGGGAGGGGAGGGGAGGGGAGGGGGAGGGGAGGGTGGTGGGGCTGAGAGCCTGAGATTCTGAGAGGAAGCGTGGAATTCTGGGAGGTTTTTGGGAGTAGCGAAAGAAAAACGACGTGACGATCATGAGGGTTATCATAAGCCTCATCACCCTCTATTTACCCCCCATTACATTTATGGCTCACCTCACGTCCCGTGCCTTTCATACTTATTCTCAATCCGAACTGCCTCTAGAGGGTGATGACGATCTCTCCCTCTTTCTGCCCTTCCTTGCCCTTTTCTCTGTCCATACATACAGTTCATGCACCCTCTCTCTCACGTTCTTCCAAAACAAACGTTAAATTAGCTGTATATATGGATCTGCTGCTTCTGCTTCTCACATTCTGCATTTTACCCTTTCATGCATACGTACTCGACCTCATCTTACATATTCACTAGATCTCTGATCCAATCCCATCTACTCTCCATTATTGTCGAATAAAAAAAAATTTACTCCATTCTATATATAATATCTTTCACAAATATTATATTAGTGTGCTGTATATATAGTCCTTATCTAGGTTAAGATCATACGGTAGCTAGCTAGGATGATGTTATACCTTTATATGCTATTAAAACAACTGTCTTTGTTTGGAATCTACCTTTCCTGCGCTTCCTTTTCTGAATAAATTGAAATTTTTAGGGTTTTTCTTGTTGTTTTGTCCTTGTCCTGCTACTTGCAGCCATCTCACTTTCCCCCTTCAAAATATATAATCCCTTTGGTCATTATGATGGAATGACTCGATTCTGGAGTGTTATAAGTAGTGTACGTACCTGGGTGCAGTGAAAGAATTTGAATGCCATAATTGTTTAATTATATCTTTATTGGATAGGGGACCTAGCTAGCTAGGACTACTGCATGCTGAAAGCCTAGCAGTCTATGTCTGTATCTTTGAAATTTCTGTGTGATACATTTTTCCACAAAAGTACGTGAAGCATTCCCTTTTTCTCTTCAAATAAAATATAAGGAAAAAACGATTGTTGCTTAGAGTCAATTGTCAGTAAAATATTGGAGATTTTGCTTTTAATGAATGCTATAAGTTTTAAATAAATAAATTTTATGTAAGTTTTTTTTTGTTTTAATGTAAAGAAAAAATCTCACTAAAAGAATAATAAATTTTTTTATACTTTATGAAGTAGAACTCCTTTTTAACAAAAGAATTGTGCGGGATTTGTCTACAAAGACTTATAGAAATCATTGTTCATGAATTAAAACTCTCAAATAAGAAAATAATATTAGAGAAGTATTTTATCCACAAAAATATAAAATAAAAAAATCTACTCATAAATTTACATAATTTGATGTAGTATATTAAATTGTAAAATTATTTTTATTATAAATATTCTAATATATAAACATGTGACTATGTTTATTTTTATAATATCTATTTAGGTAACAGTATTTCTCACAATATTATATATTTATATGTTGATGATCAGTACGTAATATTCGTGTTTGAAAGCATAAAGGAATGTTTTCTCCAAGATTACCGTAGATTGTGCTTTGACTTTACAGATTTCGATACGACTGACTCGAAATTTACCCAGAAAATAAAGAAGAGAACCCAAGCCAAATACGGTAAAAATGGATTGAATTGAGGATTACGTACCTACCGTGAAATGTAAGCATGCAGGTTGAAGCTAAGGACAATCAAATTAAACACGTACGTACTGATCGATACCGAGCTGCTGGTGATCAGAGGCAAGCTAGCTAGCTAGATCCACGTACCAACAGTTTCTCATAGGAACCACCGTACCTCCAGCTTGTTGATATATAGGCTTTTGGTTGGGGCTGGCTAGCCTTTTTAATTCGTTCCTGGACAAATTAATTTATATATATATATATATAGCGGTATTATTATGCCGTCTGAATAGTACTTAACAATCGTTAGTTTTTTTTTTTTTAATATATTTAAATAATTTTAAAAAATAAAAAAAATATCAATACACTTAAAATCATTTCTTTAATCACTAAATAAAAACAAGTTGTCAAACCGCACATTTGAATGGTAAAACTTGGAAGGCAAGATAGCTTTTTCCATGTACATAATAGACCAGCTAGATCAGAGGTCAGTAATAGAACTAACTAAAAAAGAAAAAAAAAATTAAAAATAGTGGAGTCTCAAGAGAATGTGGTTGCCCAAAACAAGCTGGTAAAAGAGGTTAAGAAAATAGGACATGTCATGTAGCGCACAACCACCACCACTTACAACTGTGGCAAATACATGTTACTATTCACTACAAGAAAATTATTTATTTGTTACCAAATTGATTATTTCCTGCTAAAATGAGTTAATTTTTGTCTCAAATGGTCATTGTCGTCGCAAATAATGTCTCAATTGTCCTTTTTTTTGTAGTGACTATTGGCTTTGGCCTGAAAATGATTGGGTCTGTTGGAGTAGTCTTGGGGTAACAAGTATGAGTTATTTGTGATGAGGATGATTATTTACAATGAGAATTGCCTCATTATAATAAAAAAAGAAAAAAAATTGTTATTTTCATTGCAAATAATGAATCATATAGAAAAACATTTCTTGTAGTAAATTCTCTTAATTGATATGGCGCGTGTAAAGGTGTGATGAGCTAGCGGATCATCATATATAAATCGGGTATATATCAAACGCCATAGAAAAGGTGGGGCAAAGCTACCAATATGCATGGTGCTCATGAGACATAAGGGAGATCGAAGCGGCCTAGAAAGAGTAGAAAAACTGTCATAAGAGAGTGAGCAAAGCTTCTCCCTTCCTACTATGAGCTGTCATGAAAGACCTTTGTGAGAGGAGATTTTTATGCAATTCCAATTTCCATATCCCAAGTATATATAACACTATGTGCACATGATCTAGATCACCACAATCATTTTATGACTCTTTAGTAATTTGTTAAAATAAAGAGTACTTACGTGAAATTTGAAAATTCAATTAATGAAAACTTTTAACCTTTCGATAAGGTAGCACTGTCACATTTATTATTGGTACTTTATAAAATGAATATTATACGTGTATCATTATATTTCAGTAAGTATAAAAAACTTAAGAATTCTCGGATGATCTCCATTAATCAAGTCGAGTCATGATCTAGAGATGATGAGGATATATATAACTTTCAAAAGCTAATTTCTTGATTTGATTCACATGATGGTCTTTCGTTTTTATTGGAAAAGTTGCATATATCGTTTAATTAACTCTTTAAAATACATGCATGACAATGAAACTAGACATGCATCATAAACAGTGCTTTTGTAAACTTGCCCTTTTTTTAAGAAGAGTACGATACTCTAATTTTATTAATAGACCTTACTTATGACGGAGGTAAATCGTGATTGACAATGGGATGATTTTATCTTAATTTCAAAAAGTCTTGATATATATACTTTTCGGGTTGCATGGAGATGGTCATCTTTTGAACTTTTTGAGTGCAATATTTTTTGGAAATCAGAAGTCACATGCTAATTGTTCTCTTTCTTCTTGGATACAAGGTTTGTTTCCTTGCTCCTGAGCGTACTAACTTCCCTAAGGACCAGGGGAGACTCAATACAAATCGAGGCCTAAGGTGAAATTTAAGTCAATAATTCGTAATTATAATATAATAAAATATAAAATATTATATAAAATATTTTCAAAATTTTCAATAAAATGAGATTTTATTTAAAATCTTTAAATACAATTTTTGTGAATTTATATTTACAACAACTTAAAATGAGGCCTCAATACAGATTTTGTGCCTCAATTTAACAAGATCTTAACAAAATTATTTAAAATATCAATAATTCATTGTATTACTTATAAAAAAATTTCATTGTATTAAATATTAAATTTAATATTATGGGGCCTTGCACACATTGAAAACTATAAAAATTATTTAAATTTTTATTTAATGAAATGGTTTTTTTAAAATTAAAATTAAAAATAAAAACACCTTATTTTTATTTTAAGGGGCCTCACATAGGGTGGGGGCCTTAGGCAATGGTCTAAATGGCCTTACAATTGAGCCGGCCCTGCCTGAGGTGCACCGGAACATGCTTATTTGAACGATGTGTAGAAAAGCTAACTTGCAGTTCTTTGGTATTGTATTCATCTTAAATAGAAATTACAAGTGTGAGTAACGGTTATGTACAACTAACATCATGGTTGTCTATTCTGCTATACATGGAATATAATCACTGTCTATTGTGCTATACATGGAAAATAAGAAAGTATACAAAACAGAGTAAAGAATTAATCATGAGAGGAAATCATGGGAGAGAGGATCATGGTTGACAGATCGTATCTCTTCATCCCCCCTCAAGCTCAAGGCGGTATTGGATTGATGAAGAGCTTGCTTTGATTGGGTAGAAACTTTGCAGCACACAATGGTTTGGTAAATATATCGATTATCTGAACCAGAGACATGTTCTAATGAAAGAATACACGAGTGACTTGTTCCCGAACAAAATGAACATCTATCTCAATATGTTTCGTGCAATGATGGAAAACGAGATTCTTGGCCATGTTGATAGCACTGATGTTGCCGCAATATAATGTAGGAGCAAGGATGAAATACCCGATGCTTTTCAGAAGGTGCATAAACCACATAAGTTCAGCAATGGTTGATGCCAACGCACTATATTCTTCCTCTGCTGTGGAACGAGACACGGTAGCCTGCTTTTTAGCTCCCTAGGATAACAAGTTATCACCCATATAGATAGCAAATCCAATTGTAGAACGTCGATCATCCTTGGAACCTACCCAATCCGCATCACAAAAGCCACGAAGTGCAGTAAGAGAAGCTTGTACAAAATTAAGATCAATATTAAGAGTTCCTTTGAGATGCCAAAATATACACTCAACAGCAATGAAATGAGTGTCTCGAGGATTTTGCATGAACTGACAAATATTGTTGAGTGCATAGGATATATCAGGACATGTCAAAGTGAGATATTGCAGTGAACCAACAAGGCGCCAATAGTAGGTTGGATCAAATAGGAGTGCACCCTCATTGGCAGTCAACGAAGTACCAGAGGCCATAGGAGTGGAGACTAGTTTTCCACCTTGCAGACCAAATTTCTGAAGTAGAGAAAGTAGATATCTGGTCTAAGTGACAGTGATGGTTGACTCATTTCATGTAATTTGAAGTCCTAAAAAGTAATGAACATCCCCAAGATCCTTCATGTGAAAAGCAGTAGAGAGGTGAGAAATAAACCTGCTGATTTTTTAAGGAGAGCTCCCTATTATAAGTATGTCATCGACATAAATTAAGAGTAATATTATATAAGAACATTGACACGCCAAGAAAACAACGATTGATCATAGGGACATCTAAGGAAACCCATTTGCTGAATATAATTACTGAACTTCATATATCAAGCTCTTGGAGCCTGTTTTAATCCGTAGAGAGCTTTATGTAGTTGTCAAACATAATGAGAATGCTATGAGTCTTCAAAACCAGGTGGTTGAGATAAATACAAACGCTCTTGTAAATCACCATGAAGAAAAGTATTACTTACATCAAGTTGTTTGATTGACCAGCCTTGAGATAAACCAAGCATGAGGATCAATCAGATGGTACCATGTTTAACCACTGGACTAAATGTTTCATCATAGTCCAAGCCAGGAAGTTGTATGAAACCACAGGCCACTAGTTGAGCATTATACCATTCGATTGAACCATCAGATCGTGTTTTCATTTTAAACACCCACTTGCTGATAATAAGGTTCGTGTCTGGTCGTTTAGGCACCAAAGTCCACGTGTTGTTGCTATAAAGAGCATTAATTTCAGCTTTCATGGCTTGCTGCCATTGTGGATCAGTGAGAGCTTGCTTATACGTTCGAGGCTCTTGTGGTTGGTTTGCAAGATCAGCTAAAAAATAATGTCTTGAAGAGAAGAAAACTTTAGGCTTTAATGTACTTGTTTGAGCCCGTGTGATCATATGGTGAGTTCGACATGGAACAGATTGTGAGATATGCTCAATTGCTGGAGAAGACAAATCTGAAGCATCTTGAATGATATTGTTAGTAGGAAGCTCCTGGCTTGGTACCGACTAAGGCATTGATGCAGAGTTTGGAACAATAGGAGATGAAGTATGCACATGATCAACGTGATTAGCAGCTGTAGATAAAGAGTCCGATGTAATAGATTGCAAAGTAGCAATTTGAAGAGGCTTGGGAAGAGCGCGAACTTTGAAGGCATGAAAATTAGATTTAGTGGACCCCTGTGTAGACCTGAATGGAAATGTTAATTCATCAAATGTTACATGCCGAGAGATATATATACGCTTGTTTGCATGTTAAAACATTGATACCCTTTGTGATGTGTAGAGTATCCCCGGAACACACAACAGATGGATTTATAATCCAATTTTGACCTTCCAAAAGGAGTAAGTAATGGGCAACATGCACACCCGAAAACTAGTAGAAGAGTATAGGATGGTGGTGATCTAAAAACAAATTCATAAGGAGACTTTTTACCAAGAACTGAAGTAGGAAGTTGATGGAAAAGAAATACTGTAGTGGTAAACGCAGCTGTCCAAAATTGTGGCGGAATGGAGGCATGGGCCATTAAAGTTAAACCAATGTCCACAATATGCCGGTGCCAACGTTCGGCCAATCCGTTCTGTTCTGGTGTCCCAGTACATAAGAATCTGTGAATAATGTCATGGGCTACAAAATAAGCTTGTAAACTTTGGTTAACAAATTCACCGCTGCCATCACTTTGAATTATTTTTCCCAAGTATTGAACTGGTTAACCATTCGCTGAAGAAATGTTAGAAATATAGTAGCTACATCAGATTTATGAGCTATAAGAAAGTGTCATATGTATCAAGAATATTCATCGACAAGGATTAAATAAAATTGAAACCCATCATAGGAGGGGACTGAGGCAGGTCCCCACACATCGGTATGAAGGGTATGTAAAAAAGAAGTAGCATATGTCTCTCGAGATTGAAATGGCGACTTTGTTGATTTACCCAAAACATAGCTTTTACAAAATGAAACATTTTTATTCAGAGATGGTAAACATAAAAGTTGAAGAATTCGAGATTGAGGGTGTCCAAGCCGAGCATGTCACAAGTTGCTAGGGACTTTATTTGATAACAAACCATCTGAAGAATTTGAATGTTGCCATAACCAGATTTGATACAAGCCATCGACCATGGAGCCCTTAAGTAACACCTACTTTGTCCTCATGTCCCTAAGAAGAAACCCCCAAGGATAAAAGATAAAATAACAGTTATGTTCCCTTGTAAATTGAGAGACAAATAGCAATTTCTTTTTAATATCAAGCATGATAAGAACATTATTGAGCTTGATATCAGTTGCAGGTAGTGAGACTTGTCCAATACCATATATAGGTAATCCATTTCCATTTCAAACCATAACAGGATCATTTCCAAGATAAGAATGAATACATTTTACTTCATCAGATGTCATATGATGATTGGCACTAATATCGGGGTACCAAGTATCCTCTGGAGTATCGACAACTTGCAGGGTAGCAAAACCTTGGGATTATTCTGCTTCCTCATCTGAGGCAAAACAGCCATCTGCTTTATGATTCGGGCCTCCACATCTAAAGCGCCTCCACGTCAGCGACCAATGCTACGTCCACCACGATTTGAGAAAGTCTGAGTGCAATTTCTGGAATTACCTCCAGCTGAGCGTGAAGAACGAGCATCTTTGTGTTGTGGTTGACCACGAGAACCATGAGCTCCACGAGACCTTGTATTGGTTATTCCACGATTTGTGTAAAAAAGCAACATTGGGAGAAGTTACCCGTGCTGCTTGAATGTGTATTTCAAAAATCACGTAGTTTACCAATGACCCCTTCAAGAGGTGGAAAAATATCCCGAGCATTCAAAGATGCTACTATAGGATCAAACTCAGATCCTAAGTCCCGAAGAATACATATGATGAACTCATCGCCATCCATTGGCTTACCTACACCTCAAAGAGACAAGGCCAGAGATTTGGCCTTGTGAAGATAATCCTCTAAAGAGGAATTGCCCTTGTTGAGCAACAACAACTCGCCCTTCATCTGTTGAATACGATCCCAAGTATGACTACCATAAAAAGTCTTCAAAATATGTCAAGCATCATGAGAGGATTCACTATTGATGACTTGGGACAGGGGACCATCAGACAAAGAGCTATTGATCCATCCAAGAATCAATTGATTAGTGCGCAGCCATGTAGCTGCCGCTAGTTTGCGACGGGCAGGGAACCTGATTCTGCACATAAACCAGAAGACCATTGCCATGCAGAATGGAAATGACTTGTGCTTTCCATAAAAGATAATTGCTGGAGGCTAACTTAATAGAGATATCAAGTAAATGAGTATGAGAGGGTGAAAATTCATGAGAAAGAGAATTTCACACAGGTGGGATCAAAGAGGTAGAAGACTCCATCGTTGGTGATACCTCTGGGGGGGCTGTTGATACCATGTAGAAAAGAGAACCTGCAATTCTTTGGTATTGTATTCATCTTAAATAGAAGTTACAAGTGTGAGTAACGGTTATGTGCAGCTAACATCATGGCTATCTATTCTGCTATACATGGAATATAATCATTGTCTATTGTGCTATACATGGCAAATAAGAAAGTATACAAAACAGAGTTAAGAATTAATCATGAGGAAATCATGGGAGAGAGAATCATGGTTGATAAATCGTATCTCTTCACGATGCACAATCTATTTCGCTCCTCTTGACGCATTTTTAAACTTTGAAGATTCGAGACACTTTGATTTATTTTTCCTTTATAACTCTTTCCCAACTATTTAACTTTTTTATCTTATTTTTATCTATACTTAATTTATTTAATTAGTTATCAAAAAATTTCACATTCAAATTACTTTATACTTAATTGTGCATCGCTCGAGTGCATGACTAGTTTCGATAAATGCATGTGACCAAGTCTATGGTTTCATGTAGGTGTGCATTGTTGCTATGTTATATATCCACAATCTTGGTTTTCATTGGAGGGTGGTTTGATGGCATTTATGGGTACAACCAACCATCATGAACATGGACAGAAATACAGGATTATATCATGTTGTATTTCCATAGATACCTGTTAGGTTATGGAGCCTGGTCTTGAGTTGAGAATATGTCAAGTCGAGAGCTCAGTTTACTCACTCGACAAGGCGCTCAAGCGAAGTTCAGGCAGAGAGTTCGCTTAACAGTTGGCTCAAGTAATGCTCAGATAGATTCTTCGTTCGAGGCGCGTGCGATGATAGGCTCGAACGAAGCACAACCCTAGTGTTCGCTCACGGTACGCTCAATGGTTGGCTTGAGCAAATATTAGATAGGTTGTTCACTCTATGCGCGCTTGACACTCCGTTCGATTGAATAAACTTGTTTTGCTACCTTAGGGTTTCTGATGCCGTGCAGTATATATATTATTGTTATGTTCAGAATATGTAAGATTGAACTATGAAAAACACAAGAGATGCAAAAGGTGTCTTGTGAGCATTCTTGAGAGAGAAATAAAATCTAGAGAGAGATTTGAGATTGTGAGTAGAAGGAAGCTCTTGTAACTCATTGTGTATTCGTTATCTCCTATGAATAAAATCTCATGCAGCTTTATGGACATAGGCAAGTTTTCGACCCACGTAAATCTTGTGTCGTGTGTGTGTTTGATTCATGTGTTTCCACATTATTGTTCTCACAACCTGCTCGATACCTTTGTGTGTGGATTGACATGTTCTGTGGGTTATTGAACTCACCCTGTCTAGATCAGTCGTGCACAACGTTATAAAGGAGAAAATCACAACGGATCTCATGGCAGTTTTTTAGGTATGTATAAAAAGCCATCGACAAATAATAAAGTGCATCTGATGAAGAAATTGTTTAATCCGAGAATGATATAAGGTACATTTGTGGCCCAATATCTAAATGACTTTAATACGATCACAAATTAATTGTCGTCTGTAGAAATTGAGTTTGATGATAAGATTAGAGCGATGATTTTTTTGGCATCGTTGTCAAATAGTTGGGAGGCCATGAGAATTATAGTAAGTAATTTAACTAGTAAGATGATATTGAATTACGATTACATACGTGATATAATTCTTGTTATGGAGGTACGCATACGCAGGAAAGACTTTGGGGAGATTCCTGGTACCAGTTTGGCCCTGAGTGTTGACAATCAGGACATAGGACATGATAGGTCGAGGGACAGGGTCAAGAGCAAGTCAAGATCTAGGCAACAGATAACTTGCTAGACTTGTGGCAAGCTGGGCCATATCAAAAGAGACTGTCGAAATTAGGAACAAACTAAGGATGATGTTGTGAATGCAGTGGCTGAAGAAATATAGGATGCTCTATTTCTTATAGTGCACAGTCTGATTAACGATTAAGTGTTAGATTCAGGGGCTTCATTCCATAGCACCTCATATCAAGAGATCATACAGATCTATGTTGCTCATGATTTTGGAAGATGTACACATTTGATGGAGAGGCAATGGAATAGTGTGGGTGGCTAATGTGCGCATCGTACTGCTAAACATGAGCGTGTGGACTTTACAATAAGTTAGACACATTCCAAATCTAAAGCAAAGACTGATCTCTATGGGACAGCTTAACGAAAGCGGCCATATAATAGCGTTTTCTTGATGAGCATGGAATGTCACAAAGGGTGTGTTGGTCTTAGCATGTGGTAAGAGAACTGACACTTTATATTTGACATCAGGGTCAAGTGATGTGCAAAAAATTAAAAGGTTGTAGTAGAGCAAACTTGATCGCGCAAATCAGACGGGAAAACAAAAGGGAGTCGGTTTTGTTGTTCTTCATGTAAGTCTAGAGAAATCTCCAAAGACGACAGTGCAGAGAATAAGTGTTAGAGGTGCGGATAGAGAGTCTAGTGTTCTAGGGACATCTACACCTACAGTTGGTGCTCGCACAACTGCCAAGACAACCAGACCTCCACAGTGGTCACCTACCTTGAACTGTGTCCTGCTGACTGAAGGTGGTGAACCGCGGTACAAAAGAAAAATCTTGTGAGATGGGAGATCAAGTAAGTGGGAGTTAACTGAGAGGAAGCTGACTAGACTTCTAGGGAGGAAGAAGATACTACACAAGAGATGGGCACTTCGACTGAATACAGAACAAGTTAGCAGCAGGAGGTGGGATCAATCATCCAAAGCAAAGAATGGGACATTAACAATAGGTTCTTTGATGCATGACAGGATCGGTTTGAGACCGAATATTTCTAGTGCAGTGGAAGTTGTGAGTCACCCAATAGATGTGCTGATAGAGGGCAATGTACAAGAGAGACTGAAATCGGGCTCAACTTCAATGTGTCTTCTGGCATGAAGACAGGAATTGTGAGCTGTAGAGGTGATAGGCCAAGACTTGTGCTGGAGACAATGGCTGGCATGTGAAGAATTAGTCTCCAATTGGGAGATTGTTGGGTTATGGAGCCTGGTCTTGAGTTAAGAAGACATCAAACTGAGAGTTCGCTCGATAGTTGGCTCGAGCGAAGCTCAGACAAATTGTTCATTCGAGGCGTGAATAACCTTGTTTTGCCGCCTTAGGATTTCTGACGTTTTGCACTATATATATGTTATGTTTATGTTCAGATATGTAAGATTGAACTCTGAAAAATGGCAGAGAGGCAAAGGGTGTCTTGTGAGCATTCTTGAAGAGAAAGAAACTCTAAACATAGAGTTGAGATTTGAGTAGAGAAAAACTCTTGCAACTCACTGTGTGTTTGTTATCTCTTATGAATAAAATACCCTGCAACTCTGTGAAAGTAGGCACATTGCCGAACTACGTAAATCTTGTGTCATGTGTGCTTGATTCCTGTGTTCCCGCATTATTGTTTTCACTGTCGGTCTCGATATCGTTGTGTGTGGTTGTGGTGTTTTCATAACAATATCTGCTCTTAGACTAGTGTATTCTCAACTGGATTATGCTTGTGGGTGGAGGCATATATTGTTGCTTAGTCCTTAAAATATTTGCTTTACAGACAGATTCAAGACTTTGAGTGCATATTAGGATCCATCCTAATGAATTCCTTCATACCATTTGTACAGAACCAAATTTACCTTGTTAGTCACATTTGCATGTAGCATGATCCTTTGTTTTTTCCCCTAGATTGCAGCCATGCGTGACTTTTCAGCAATAGAAACAGAGCAACTCCCATATCATGCTTATTAGCCCTTAACCACTTAGCTTATTATATACACAGCTATTTGAAATTCAAATGGGTGGTTTCCTTTCATTTTTCAACTAATTGTTTTTCAAATTGAGGAGGGATAACCATTAGTATAACAGCCTCTCCACTTAGAAATGTTCCATACTGAGTAGACTGCATTTGATGGTAAGTGGAAGCTTAATGGTACAGATATTACGATCTTTACCCCCAGATAAACCTATTAAAACTGCAAAATGGTCTCTCTACTTCACCAGCTGTTGTAAGGATGTAATAGATTTGTTCGGGGGATCCCTCGGGTGATCTCCAAATGCTTGTTTTTAATGTATATTCCTGCAAGAAGAATAAATCCTAGTCTGTCAACACTAATATAATCTTGGTCAATGGTATGGGTTTATTTTTCCCCTCGTTCTCAATCCACCCAAATATGCATATTCACACGTAGGCTTTCTATAACTTCACATTTGGCTTTCTTTTTTGTGTTGGTGGTTTAATACTAAAATGATCTTTGGGATTCTATCCTTTTTCCAAGCACCCCAGTTTTTAAATTTATATACTGCTCAAACTGACCACTTTGGCATGGCACATAAGATGATGCGTGAAGCTCATGCACAATGTGGGAATGAAAATTGGTTGCTGGTAAACAAGAGAAAAATTGGCAAGGATGCCTTGTGATGGGTAAGGAGAGGGTTAGGAGGAGGGGCAGGAGGGAAGTACCAAAGCTTCTCCCACCTCTCAGGAGAGTGATTTGGGAGGGTTTTCTAAGGGGTAGAGAGAGAATTTGGAGGGGGTTTCTCCCTTCTCTCACTGAATTTTAACATATTACCAGAACAAGCACATAGGACATGTTGCAACTAAACACTACCGATGGTAGTGCAAGACAGGCATGGCAACCACATAAATTCTTTCAAAATCATTAATGGCATCCAGATCATGCTCATCATTTCATACAGTAGTCATAATATATAAGTCCATCGGCTCTTCTTTATTTCATTATTTGAAAATGAAAGGTTTGCTGAGAACAACAAAGCCAGGATGCTATCAAGATGTCGAGCATCGGCTACAATGACAGGAAAAAAAAACACACAATAGGAATAGATTGTTCAAAAACTACTAGATATAGCGAAAACGGAGGGAAACAGAATCACTTCTTCCTGGCAATGAACAGGCCCCATCTTTGCTCACCAGACGAGCTCCTGACCAGCTTCGCTTTCCATCCGCCAACAATGTCGTTGTAGTCTTCCTGCACATTGCCATTGAATCGGAGGAAGAAGACAGAAAGATAAGAATGGATCAACCAATCAACCAAAGAAAAATACTTGATGTTAAAAGGGATAAAGAAAAAGAGGGAAAATGCACTTCAGAAAAGTCGCAGATGAAGTCATCCTTGTCCTTCTCAATGGCATTCAATTCCCGCTGCAGAACTTGAATGAACTGATGCAAAAGTAAACAGTTGTCTTAATCAGGAATCTCAACAAAGTTCATAACTACAACATACAAAAAGAGCACGAGTCTAGGAAAACCTGATCAGTCCGATCCTCTGCAATGACCTCATCAAAACCAGCATCCCGAAGCATCTGCACCATGGTTAAAACACGAGTTTTATATGTCAAAAAATACAAAGAGAAATACCGTGAAACTAGCCATGAAAAGTCATTAAATGAGAGGGATTTTTCATATACATGCCTGACCATACGCTTTAACATCATGGAGATCATATCCTCTTTGCTTAATATATTCAGAAAATTCTGGTGATGGAGTTCCAGCATTCTTGCAGTAATCACTAATAAGAACTTTACCTCCTGGCTTCAACCACTTGTAGAAGGATCTGAATAATGCAGGTTTGTCCTGAAATTTGACCGGCAACTATTTCAGACATTGTGAATAGTGGGAGATAGACTTCTAGCAAAACCCATAACTGTGAGGACAGAACACCAAGATGCTAAAAATCTGTATGGAGTAGGATTGGCCAAGTGAATATTATACAGGTAACAAAAATCTAACTGATGTCTTCAATCATGTAACTGAGCGAGCCACAGTCGGCCCCATAGTAATAGAGGATAACATATTAGGAGAAATTCTGACCAGGATAGCAAAGAGAGAGAGCCTTAAACCTCAGCTGATACACTGAATAATTGCTTCTAAAATGAGGTAAAGCTTTCAATTCCCGTTTTCCTTGGAAAGAAATAGATAAATAAAGAAAATGCTTATAAATGTTCAAACATGAATCCACAGAAGGAGAGCTGCCTTACTTGAATGTGCAGAATGGTATCACGGCTGTATATCACATCAAATGTGTTATCAGGATATGTTTTCTTAGTACAATCAGCAACTTCAAATTCAACTGGGCATTTCAGCCCAATGGCACGTTCAAGAGCAAAGGAAACCATATTTATGGAGAGGTCAATCCCAACCACCTCAACATCGAAGTTCTCTGCCATATAGAAGTCACCTCCCCCAATGCCACATCCAACATCTAGCACCTTTTGGCCAGGCTTCAGTTCCAACTTTTGCACAAATTCTTTAGTTGTATCTGTTCAAAGAAAAGGGTTCACTTAAACTTCATGACAAATTTCAAGATTACGTTGAGTTATGAACTTCCCCTACACCACGCTGGGGAAGAAAAAAATAATTCAAAAACAAACATTGGTGTAAAAGTAACACCATAGACTTCTTTCTGATATATCTGATTATCTTCTACATTTCAATTTCAAACTGAAACAATCCATCTTTGTGAAGATGTAAAAGAAACATGAAAAATTGTGGAGAGTAAAGTTAACGAAATAAATCTAAAAGAAAAATACCGAAGGAAAATGGAAAAAGAGCTGTTTGCATGTTGACTTCCCAAATAATAATCATTTTCTTCTTCATACCATAAGGTTATCATGTTAAAAGCGCATTTGGAAAAGGTTTCAATGATGAGAAAGAATGATGTTTGCCTCTGCACAGCTTGTTGAGGGAAATGTGATTCATATCTCCTCTATGAAAATATTATTCTTCAACACATCAGAAAAAGTATTTCAGTGGAGAAAGTACTAAAATTCGCCAGTGACCGAAACTTTTAACAAGATGAACCGGTTTTCCTTTTAGTACAAGTAAAGGCATTTCTGACTTGGCCTGCCCCTAGAAGCATCAATGACTCAATTGGCTGAAAGCTTTGTCATAAAACCCTATTTAAGAGCTTACTGACAATAATTTATAGCTCAATTATTCATTTTTATATATGCTTTTTCTTCTTCATTTCTATCCTTCTGTGACTGATATCAGGCGGAAACAATCGAAACAGAGAAAGTGATCACTAAGACATACCTATCCCTCCTGTGCTCACAAAACCTGGACCAAAGACACGCTCATAACGTAATATGCCACTAGATTTATACTGAACATTGTCTAAGAACCGCTGGAAACCCCTATCATCCTCTGAATTGACCTTTTGCCATGTCCAGCAAATCTGCATTTCCCAAATATTTTATGTGCATAATGTCAGTTGGCCAATTTAAGTAAAAGGATGACATCATTTGTAAGTGACTGTATTACCTGATTCTGATTCTTTTTGTTTCTTACATAGGCTCCAATACATTTACAGCCAGCAAGAGCGAGCTCAAAGGAATTTCCCGAACCATCAAGCATATGGCACTCTTTAAAGAGCTGCGGAAATTTATAGTTAGAAATCAATTATGGCTACAATAAACTTTTGCTTTACAGACAGCATGTCAACCTTGTCCTGCTCATATTTTGCAAATGAAAACCCATAGTTGTAAGTATGGAAGTATGCATACAGATCGTATTATATGTCTGCTACAACTATACACATAAAAAGAAAAATAATTAAAAGAATTTTTGTTATGCATTTTGTCGATATATTTAGATTACCGTATCTTAAAACTAAATAGAACTTCGATGAAGACAGTATGGCTAAACATGCATGAAAATAATCAAACTTAGCCAGGATGAATGGACAACCCATTAAAAATCATTGGATATTCTTTCTCAAAGCACAAGACCATAAGAATAATAACATGTCTGATTTCAGGTTTGAATGCAGTTAAACTTAATTATCATGTGGTTGACTGACATTCAAGCCACTCCATGGAGTCTAACTTAATTTGTGGATGCTTATCTGCTTACATACACACCACAGGAAGTGCATTGATTAAAAAAATACAATACATAGCGATGATGGTCTTTCAAGGCGTATTTGCCAAACAAACTTGAGGAGATCTTTTGAAAGTGTTGAATAAAGAAATTTGAAAGGCAGACCTTTGTATAAAATCTGGGCTCCCGATAGTGAGTTGGGTTGTACTTTCGCTTGCTGTCTCCTGATTGGTGGAAACAAGACTCTCTGAAGAAAAGAAACCCACCAACCTTCAGCCACTTGAGCATTCTTTGGGCAAAATCCTCCACCTGCAATGCAAGGAAAGAGAAATGAATATACCTGGCCGGGAAAGAAGCTAATAACTCGTTCTTCCCAAGAAATCAAAATTCCTATGAAATACTCAATCTACTATTTTCTTCGTAATAATATCGCAAGCATATATGAACAATTCAACATGCAAATTGAAATGAATCATCAGAACAATGAGAAATATATGCTATTAGAAGGAAATAACATATGAATTGATATCTATTACCATTAAATGCTTGGTAAGACACCAGAATTGACGTTAGCCCTAGGCAAGCAAGAAAAAATGCTAAGCCTGTCTTAACGCCCTTCGGCATTGTATTTATAATCATACACAAACACTAGTCTGCATTCAAAGATCAATTTCTTTCAAAATACTTTGTGAGAGGATAGTTTCGTCTCAAGTATCATGGTAATATCCCCATTATTGTTCTCAAGTACTTGTAACCGCTAAACCATATGCAAGATGATTCTTATACAACAGCACAGACTTCATAATTAATAACAGAAAACCCCACATGACCTACCTCTTTATCCGAAAGATACATAAGTAGCCAATTGGAGAATATCAAGTCCACTGATTCATCAGATATTTTCAAGTCCGGGGATGTCACGTCCGCACACATAAACTTAACATTCTTGTGGTGACCATTAATGCTTTCATTCTAAAAGAAACGATTGCAAAGTGAATAGTCAGATAAGCCCCACAAAAACACAATTCATTCAGTTTAAGAATCTTCAGCAAGGTGGGGAACCGCAATTACCTTCTTTATTACACTCTCAATGAAGTCCAAAGCTAGAAGTTCACCGGCCTTCTGAGCTAATTCACCGGTAAAACGGCCAATACCTGCTCCAAGTTCCAAAACCGTTTTTCCTTCGTACGGTGGGAGAAGTGAAAGTACCTATTTTTAACACACTCAATTCAGTTTAGGATATCCAAAATTGAACATGTCGACAGTAAACATATTAACAACGACAAACATAGAATTATGTATCAATTTATAAAATAATAATAATAATAATAAAGCCAGAGCATACTGTTGTAGTCCTGTTGCTCACTTTGAAGTGACGACATGGAAATAAAACAAGATCATTGGCATTAGCGAAATCCAACTAGTCATGATCATAAAAAGGTATTGAGATACCGAACAAGATAAATAGATTCTCATGACACTCTTCATAAGAAATTGCACCGTGGTTGGCCAAAGTTGACACCAAATGGTTCAGAAAATTTCATGGAAGAGTAAAAGGGAAAAAAAGAAGATTAAAAAAGTAGAGAAGTCGCATAATTAAGTACCAAAATAGCGACTCGAATGATGAAAACAGAGGCGTGGCGTATGTAAACATTAACCAATGAGAGACTAAAAGATGCTATGATCGAACTCCATAAAAGAAAAAGTACATATAAATAGATAAAAACAAATCTAAATGATCAGAAAGGTAATTTTGCTTTGAGAGGATGCAGTATGCCCAAGAGAGGAACAAAGGAGGATTCATTATGGAGTTGAAAAAGATGAGTCAAAAGTTTCAACAGGTCAAGTTAGTCGAAATTCATTCCAATTCATCATTATAATTTTTTAAATTTTTAAAAAAATATAATAAATAATTCAACTTTTTTAAATTTTAAAAAAATAATAATATTAAAAATAATATTTTATCCAACTCGTACCTAAATTCAAACAGATCCTACCCGCAAGGATGTGTTATTTCATTCTGTATACATAAAACGTGTTTATAATTTGTTTATCATTATTTAACAACATGTTATGCCGAAAGGCCAAAATTTGAACAGTAATTTCCATTATTAGACACTACAATGGCAATCCATCGCATCACATTTGTCAAATCGGCCTTCCAAAGTCCACACCTTATTAGAAGACGCACGTCAAAAGCTTAAGGCTTAAAGAATTGGCAGGCGGTGTGTCTGTCGCAATCAAGAATCCAAATCGGAATCGAGACTTTTACCATGAGAAAGCAAATTCACAAGCAGCTGAAAGAAGTTGCTCATCTCGTTCTCATACTTGATGAAGTCTTGGAAATTAACGAAATATGGGTCACTTTATTCAAAATTTCAACATTTCATATGTTCCAATAATTGAATCCAAAATTAATTTTTTTAGGAAGAGATAGAAAGAGTATACTTCGGGTCGCTCTTCTTTATCAAGATCGGTGGCTTTGGAGTCGAGCATCATAGCTTCGACGGACAAATCCGCAGAGTTCTCGATCCAGTAACACTTCTGAATCTCTCGCTCTTGTCCTACAAAATAAACCCATTTCCAAATCAAATCCAAAACAAAACCACAAAAACAACCAAAAATGCCAACCTTGACTAGGCTCCATTGCGAGAAACTGCAATGCCGAGGGTTTAAGTAGGGATTTAGAAAGGAGAAATTAGGAGATAATAAAATGTCGAAGAAATAAAGTGTTGGCGGGGTGGTTAAGGCTAAAAGCCTTCAATGGCAATGCGTGATCTGGAAAAGCTCCTCGATCTGCTATTATGTGATCTGCCTCTCTGCTGCATCCGCTCTTAACAATTAAGAATGGAACTCTTGGGGGTCTCTTTATATAAGCGAAAGGGTCATCGGCTCTTCTTTTTTTTTTCCCTTATGAGTTGGGAAGATGCGAACTGCCATGGTTGTTTGGTTGATTGATTGAGAGAGAGAGAGTAAAATCTTGGTGAATCTGGTTTTTTTCTTCTGTGGCCCTTGCCATGTGATTCCTGACTCCTGAGGTTACACTTCCACCTTAACTTATTAGCTTCCCACAATTCACCAATTTTTTTCCTTTTTCTACTTTGGGCAGGCTGCAACTTTTGTTGATTTTTACAAGTTTTCCTTTTCGGAAAAAGTTTCAGTGGACCGAGAGGTTATAAGAAAGGGAAATGCTTATTGAACCGTTGGTTGACCGATGATTTTTTTTTTAATTTTTATTTATACTTAATGATTAAGAAAATAAATATTATTTAATTTATAGATTTTTTTATAAAAAAGATGTATTTAAAAATGTAAAATAAAAAAATTGAAAGAAATGAAAAAAAAAAACTCTAAAAATACACTGCATGGGTTTACCATCAGTTCCAGTAGCATTATCCTTATAAGAATTTCTTCTGACTTTAATAAATTTATAAATTAACGTAATTTGATACAACAGCAATACGTCATATTGTAAAGTTATTTTTAATATAAAGTAGATTTAACACATCACGTAAAATTACATCAATTTATAAATTTATTTTTATATAATCTATTTATGTCTACAACAATTTTATTTTATAAAAGTTAGTTCTTTTAACATTGAATTAATTAAGCACGAAAGGGATGAACTATTCAGCATTAAGTTTAAGGACACTACCTGATAAAGCTAAGGATTTTAGATAAACAATACTAAAAAGTTTATGGTAATATGTGGTAGAAAGACTATTTATTAACAAGAGAAATAATATTGATAATTTTAGAATGTACACTCTTTTAAAAATAAATAAATAAATAAATCTAGCATTTACATGAAAAAATTATTTAAAATAAAAACTCGAAGTATTGATCAAAATTATGTAGAGTCTAAGCTGGAGTCTAATGATATTACCATCGAAAGAAATAAGAAAATAATATAAATAGAAGTGTAAAAACATTACAAGTCATTTACTATTTAGGAAATTATTCCAACCACATCAAATCTTTTTTATTATGAACCTGTCATCCAAAGGGTGAAATATTTTAGGGTTTTTAAATATATTATTATATGAGTAATACTAGATACAGTTATAAATTATATAAATACCATACACTTATTTAGAAAAATAAATAAATTTTATTATTTTAAAAATAATTTTTTTTATGTGAATCTCATGTTACGAGACTAATGGTTACAATGTTGAGGTTGTTTTAGCTTCAGAAGATTAATAAATTCATAAAATAATGAATTTTGATGTGATAAATTAAAGAAAGGTTTGAATTAAAAAATTCTTTTAATTTCTCTTATCTATTTAATTATTAAAATTTTTTAAAATTTTTATATATAATATAATAAATAATTAAAAAAAATTTAATATTAAAAAATAATATTTTATTCAATTTTTATCGCAACCCATTCTCAAAAATAAATTATAAAATTATTTACATCGTATCTAACGAAATTCACCTCTTATTTATCAGTGTATAATTTTGTGAAGCATTTATCTTTATTATTTAATAGGATTTATAAAATATACAAGATAAAGTTATTCCTAGAGATGCGTGAACTTACGCAGCTAAACCCAGATTGCACGAGCATTTCAATCCCCAGATAAATTAATTGTCTACCTTAAACGAAATGACTACTCTGACACTATTGATTCTATTCAATAGCCTCACTTTCTTCAGATCTTGAAGGGTAGTTCGGACATTAAACAGTGCTATAATTGAAGGCCCAGCTATCGACATCACGGGATCTGTTTACCTTTTCTATTAGGAAAGCTACAAAACTGACAAAAAAAGAAACAAAACAACGTCGTTTTGTCGGTTTGCATTGGCATATCCAATCAAGATCACGTGTTGTGGGGCCTGGGGTTCAGGTGGAAAGAAAGTTGGAACTGTGACTCCAAATTTCCATTATAATAAGAAAAATAGTGTGGGACCCAAAATCCGGATCGGGTCGAGTGGTCTCTATTATATATAGAATAATATTATTTTGACATCTTATTTTAACATATAATGGATTTTAGTTTTTTTTTAATTTATTTTTTTAATTAATAGTTAAAGAAGTGATTATAATATATTAATTTTTTCAAAATATTTTATAATGATAAAAAAATATGAATAAAAAAAATTAAAAAAAATTTTACCTAGTGGTAATTTGCAGTGGACTACTACCGCTCCTACATATATTTTTTAAATAAATAGTTTAGGTATAAAGATATTTTATATGAAAAATTTACAAACTGATGTGATTTGATATAATATATTAATTTATAAATTTATTTTTATAAAAAAATTTTATAGCTGTAGTATTTTTTTTTTTTAAGTCGAAGATATAAGATTATACTAGAAATGTTATTCGATGTGATCATTGATTTTAGACTAAATGACTTTATTCATTTGTCATTTAGTGGTATTTGGGAATTGAATTATAAGAAGTTTTAAGGATTGTTTACCTGTCCAAACATGCCTTACCATATGAATTCTTCTTATGGTAACTCTTTAAAGAAAATTATATTTTCTTCTTGGAATGGAATATTTATCGACTTGAAAAGGAAATTACTATTTTTCATATATATTTTAGTTGTACTTTGGAGTATTTGATAAGTGTTTTGTGAAAATATAATATTTTCCATATAAAAATCTTGTGAAATGTTTTGCAATGAGTTAATTTTTAGAAAAAAAAAAAAAAAAGGGAGTGAAGGGAGAGATGATGACATTGGATTTTGGCTAATAGCGATGTCTTGAAGATTCTCCTCATGACTACAAGCAGTACTTCTGGTCGCACGTGATTATTGAGATGATATCCTACCCTTCGATCCATTATTGTCAAGCTTTCATTTTTGCTGTTGTCGTTGTTCTCAAAATTCTCTATCGTCGCCCACCCTTTAATGGAGTCACTGGCCTCCTCCCGATCTACCAAATCCACGTAGCCATGCATGCATTATTCATTTTCCACTGGTATTTGAGGCTCATGCATGCACCTCCTCATATTTCATGCATGCATGCATGCATGAGCCAAATGCACCGCCATTATTCTGCGTGTTTTAGGATTTCTTCATCCTCTGGCTAATATCGATCTCTCCATGCATCGGCCTGATCTCTACTCTTAGATTTATCGGCCTTTTTGTCTTTTATCTTATTTTGTACGTCTTTATTTTTCTTGGTTATTTTTTGGCGTTTTAGGAGTTTTAGAACCTAGAGTTGTCGCCATCGGCATCCATCACCCTCCACGTACACACCCTGCCATGCATGCAGAACTAGTCTCCTAGCTAGCATCCATAACCCACCACGGCCTCCAT
>QEOT01005918.1:36127-58627 GCA_003123785.1 Pterocarya stenoptera
AAAAAAAAAAATCTTGCTATTATCCACTAATTGAACATGCACCCACTTGCTGCATGTGTGACTGGTTGTAGAGTAATTAATTAATTTGAATGTAGCATTCTCTGATCATGACTAATTGGATCACAGAGTTATATAGAAAATAAGTGGAACTGTCTCGAATATTTACAATTTAAAATTGCATTATATTTATTGACATGATTTTTTCAATCACTTTAAACTTAGATTATCAAATTTATGGATATTGAACAATACAGTAATAGGTTACATGACTCAACGTACAAGAGCAAAACGCATATTTAGAGAATTATATATGTTAGAGAATTGATATATCTATAAAGAGATCTCGTAAAAGTAAACCTATAAATTGATATGGCTAGCTTCATGTGATACGTTAAATTTACTTTACAGTAAAAGTAACTTAACGATCTGATGTACCACATCAAGACACTCTAGTTTATTGATGCCGAACAAAATAGTGATTATTCTATAGGCTAGTTTCAACATATAATTCACATGGAAGGAAGATGAGAATGATCAAAAGCATAGAGAAAATGCCTCTAATGTTCAATTCAAAATTATCAATATCTAAGAAATCAACCTATAAGCTGGACTGTAATAGTTAAAAATCGACCGTATCAGAATTTTACTAAAAATAGAAAAATTTCAATAATCACATCATAAACAAATATGTAATAAAAGAAATAATTTATAAAAATTTGGCTCAAATCAAGTTCAGAATCACTTTCTACACGATAAATGAAATATTACTATAAAAGGTAAAAATACTAAAAACAAGAATTTATAGGGGAAAACAATGGAATTTGACCTCGAAAATTATGCACACCAAGCATAGTTGGGTGACCACGACATGCGTGCCGAAAAGAACTTTTCGAATTAGGGTCATATGCGAGATTCTGATAGCCAAAGTTATGGCAAAAATATCAAAACGTGTCCAAAACTGCCTCAATCAAAGAAAGATCACGATTTCCTGACATCTTTGCATTGATTTGCCATCTCAAAGTATTTCAGCGCAGTCAATATGCAATCTGACAATTCAGTATTATCTGTCAGATCCTTTTGTATCATTTATGAATTTACTTTTATAAATTTTTTTTTTTATGATTAAAGTATTTCTCTTTATGTTATAGATTTGTACAACAATATGCAACTAGCAAGCCAGATTTGTCTGACCCCAATCCCACAAAAACTTAATTATAGGAAGTAGGGCTTGTTTTATGGTGGAGGACAAAGAAAAAGAAAGCGAACTAATGATAACTAAGTTTTGTCCTTTCTTTGATCTCCATTTTTACCGTTACATATATCATGTATATATAGATTAGTTTATTTTCCCCGTCGGCCACTCAGGTCACATCTTCCCTTTCGTTATTATCAAGGTTCTTTATTCAAGGTGCATGTTGCTAGCCATGCTGGAAACCCTTAACCTCTCTCTCTCTCTCTCTCTCTATATATATATATATATATATGATAGTACTAAGAAGAATCATTTCTCACACAACTTTTCTTGTTGCAGGTGCAATGCATGGCAGAATATCGAATGATAATTCTTCTGCATTTTTAGTTTTTCCTCTTCAGACATCCATTCCTATTTGATATTCTAATGATCCTGCCAGTACTACAACAAGATTCATTGTCCACGCGTGATGGAACTAGAAGTACTAGATCTGCATGTCCAATATTGATTCTTTTTGTTCGAGAAACTTGCATATATATCTTCATTATTATCATGAAATATATATATATATATATTGACTTGATTGATGTGAACCATTGATAGTGATGAGATTTCATGCCTTTATTTGCATGTTGATCTCTTGCAGGCAGTGAATATGTGACATGTGTCTCAAATCAAAGAGTTTTAGCTGTTTGTCCATCAGGTAGTACCTGGAGCTGGGGGATCAGATCAGGCACTCCTACACAATGCTAGCTATCATTGATTGTTTTGAACTTCTTTTCCACAAAGCCACCATTTCCATGCGGTCATGCTAGGATTTGATATATAGATGAATGAGTCAAATACTATATGAGCTTCATAGCCGGGATTCCTGAAAACTTTTGTGCCTGTTGATGTCACGAGAAGAAGAACTGCGCGGCGCTTGTCTATATCCTTGTGAACAAGTTTTGCGATAATATGATCAGACTCGTATGAAAGGAAAATATTATAATAAAATACTCTAACTATAAAAAGATTATACAAAAGTAATTTCACAAACTGGTGTGGCTTGATGTGGTTCGTCAGATTATAAAGTTACTTTTATTATAAAGTAGATCTAATGGATCAGATTAAATCACGTGATCAGTTTGTGATATTGCTTTTGTGTAATTTTTTTATAGATGTAACAATACTTTTATTTACTATACTTATTTATTGGTTTTGTCTATCAACATCGTAGATAAATTCTTATTTTTTCTCAAAAAAAATAATGTTGATGGACAATACTACATCATTAATAGTATTGATGAATATGAATATATATATATATATATAATTAAGAGCTAGCTTGGCAGTTCTGCCACTAAAAGAAAATTATTTATTTGTGATAAGTTATTTTTAACAAAAATGATTATTTCATGCCAAATGAGTATTTTTTTATAGCAAATAATCGTTATCGTTGTAAATAATCCGTCACAAATGCTTGTTTTTCTTAATCTGGCATGCCACTCATTGCTAACAATCGATCGGTTGAACTATTTTCCTAAAAAACATAAATAACTTGAAATTGATCAACTAGATGAAAATATGAAGGAAATTAGTTGAAGCAAGAATAATAAGTGATCATAAATATGACGAAGTTTCCACAATGCATGGACTTTGTCAATAAACACTACTTAAAAAAGTAGGGTTTATACATGAGTACTAAATGTAGAATAAATAATCAGAACTGATTCTAATTAAGTTAGCCGTATATATCGAGAAGAATATTGATAGTAATAATTGTAATAAATACCAATTCAGTTTCTGAAGAGCAATGGAGAGGCATCTTGACCAGCTAGCAGCTGGTTGTCTTGAATATGCTGATTATCATGCAGGGCAGGCATAGAGGAGGAAAAGTCTAAGAGGCAAATGGGCAGAATAATGAAACTCATGACGTACAAATCCATAGTGCATGCTGACAGCTTTGCCCATATTGCATGCTCAGTAGGCACGCCCTAGACAACAAAGCCCATACAATACGACAACCTAGCTAATACTAATCAAGCTCCTGAAAGAAATCTAGCTACTGGCCTCTTGCATATGCGCCTTTGTGCGTGGGGGCTATGATCACATGCATTTAAGCACGTGCTTGCTAGCTTAAAGCTTATTAATTCAGCTGCGTTTGGAAATCAATTATTAATTTAGCTGCGTTTGGAAACTGAACTCAGTTGAGTTCAGTCTAATTTTAAGTTGAGTCTAACATTCAAATACCTAGCTCTTAAATTACTAAACTCATCCCAATTCAAAACTTTCTTACATGTGGGACCCACAACATTTTTCAACTTAAAACATCTTAATACGTGACATCCACAATCTTTTTCAATTTTTCATAAAAAGTACTAAACTCATCTTAACATCCAAACACACTTTAAACTCAGTTTAGATGAGCCCCACATAACTCCCTCCACTACTCAACTTACTACTATTCATAAAGAACTCAACTCAACATCCAAACGCAACCTTATGATCATGCTCAAGATCATGTACAACCATCAGTACTAGTGCCAAACACATCATATTTTAAGTATTATAGGTACGCGAGCATGATACTATGGGCATGCTACAATTTTATTTTATTTTATTATTTTTTTTTATACAGAGGTCGAGGGTTCGAGTCTGGTTCTCCCATTTAGAGATCAAACCTAGTGCCATTTGATTCAGAGGACCTTGGCAAGCATGGCTACAAGTTGATCATTCTCAATTCATTCCACATTGAAATTAATCTGATCAATTACTACATGCAAGTTGATCGCTTTACCAAGTTTACCTTGTGCATGTAGAAACTGAAAAAAAAAAATGGCGAGTGTTGAAAATTTTGGGGAGTAGAAGCCCTGTCATCAAGAACCAAAATGCAAAAGAATATATAGGTTTTAATCAAGTTTTCTTATCAACATCGTTATTATAAGTGAGGCAGAAGGGATCAAAGAGGTGCGCGCAGGGTCCTTTTTGACTATGGAACGTCTAGGGTGAATGAATCTGTTGAAAAAATGAGATCGCGATCGAGTGCTTCTCCTAAGGGATGCAACGACGATTTTGCCAAATCATGCGCACAATTAAACAAGCTGTTTACTATATGGAATATATATTATAATATTTTCATATAAGTACTGTTATTGATCTAAAGCTTCTACACTATGTACGGTTTACGTGGCATATATAATTTAATTTGAAAGATAGATTTTAAAATTTAAATATTACAAATCAGATCTTATTATTTAAGTGATGTACGTGGATGGTGTGCTTTACATATTAGCTTTAGAATAGAATAATTCATTCTAATGTAGATACATTTCTTAAAAGAATTGTAAATGATTGGATCAACATGAGCTGAATTTGAATGTGTGCGCATGAGCCAAGCTGCCACATCTTGTGCACAAGAGTTGTCTCGATCGATGAGAGTTATATATATATGTAGCTGATCTTCATTAGTTGAGAATTTTGGGAATGAGATAACTGCTCAAAGCGCTGCTAGGTCTTCACCTGCGGCTGAATTTAAGGTGGTTAGGCACTATTGGCTCAAGTGTGGAGGGTTTATCTGTTGCTGTTTAGATATATAGTAGCAATATAAGAGCAATTTTCTCTTGTTGCCAATCACAACTAGAACAAGCAAGAAGTTAAAGGGAGTAATTAAAGGGAGGATAAAAAAATCCAGGTGCTATAATGCTCTTTATTTAAAATGGGTGTTTTAGCTTTTGAAAATTTTGTAGGTCAAAACTTTTAACTTATAAGGAAAAAAATGATAAAATAGATTTTGGGCAAAGTTTCGAGTTATTTCAAAAACTAAATACATGTATTTTTCAGAATAAACGAAAAAAATGTTGTGAAAATGATGCAAGAACTGTAAAGAAAAAATACGAAATCAATCACACTACACAAAAATTTACTTGGTTCAGCAACGTTCATACGTCAATGGAGTTACAGAGGATTTATATCTTGAGAAATGTCCAAATATACTATGGAGAAAAATTACAATGCTCAGACAATGATACTATTAGTAATAAATCCTAATTTTTCAATCACGCGTTATTCGTTCGAACGAGCCTCGAGCGAACTCTCTGCCTAAGCTTAGCTCTAGCAAACTTTCTGTCTAGCGTTTCATAAGTCACAAAAATTTTCCTGCTAGGATGAAACCCCCACAAGACTTAAGCCAAATCCGGTAGCTACAAGAATAAACTAGACTCCACAAATCCAACAAAAATGTAATATGCATTTTATATTTTCAAGAGGCAAAGGGAGTTAATTTAAATTATAGGGGACAAAAAGAGTTTTTTAAATAAATTTTTCACAGAGGGATCACAAGAGGGATGGTGGGTTTTCAAGATTTTTGGGGGACCCTGTGTATGGCTTCCTCATGATCAGCCTGTGCTCTCTCCCCCACCAACGTCTTGTATCGATCGATATCCGACCTAGCTAATTCCATTACTACTCATGATAATATTAGTCTCAACACATAAACCAAAATACTTTATGGTGTTTATAAAGTATTAATGTAGCCATTGAAAATATTGTGAAAAACACAAGATGTCATGTGATTTTTAGTCGAAAGTTTTGTTTAAGATATTAAAAAATACTTTGATATTTAAAAGATTTAAATATCATTAAAACCAAATTAAACCAAGTCTCAATTATAATATATGAGAATATTCCCCATATATACTCTTGAAAAAATAGATAAATAAAATAATGGAAGTACTTAAAAAAGATATCATGTATTGAATGACCAATAGGAAGAGACCTTCCTCTACTATATAACCTTTTATATTTTTGGTAATTCATAAGAGTTCAAAAGGATGTCATCCAAAGCACCAAACATAGACCAACAGTGAAAAGGAAAGTTGTCAAGAAAAGGCAATGTGTAACTAAAAAAGAATGAGGGGGACGAGAGAAAAAAATAAAAAAGGAAGAGAAACTTTGGATTGTGACCATTGTCTCCCAATATTCCAAAGAGGTCTAAATCAAATCAAACCCCATCTTATAATGGAGGGTCCCTTTTTGCACTATCTGCTTAATTTACCTTCTGAAAACCATTGCATTCATAATATAGCCCTCGAAAACCTCCTTAAATCCCTCAATATTTCTTTCTTATCAAGCTAGAAGGCCTAAGTAATCTTCATAAAAAGTAATGCTTATATATGGGATTAGATATAACTGGAATCAACTTTCTCGACTTTTGACTTATTGGTTAACAAGTTGTGAACGAAGAAACGGGTTTTCAAATTTGATTATCTCGTTTATTTTCACAACTATTCTCATCTCTCGTCTCATTTCATCTAATCATTACAACTTCTCTAAATTTTCACACAAAATAAAATAAATAATTCAACTTTTTCAAATTTCAAAATAAAAATAATATTAAAAAAATATATTCTAACAATATTTTATTTAACTTTCATACAGTAAGTACTAGTAGTGTGTATGTTTAGATATCAATTTGTAAATAGCAAAACTCAGTAAACAAACAAAATGGTCAAAGAAAAGAAAGCTTGAAACCTTCAGCTAGCATTCATTCAAGTAGAGCATTAGACAATTATAACATGAGGGCATCATTACATCCACTCACTTTCCTTTCCTCCTTTCCTTTTTCTTCTTTCTTTTTTTTCTGTTGCTTTTTCTGAAAGGCTAAATTCTAGGAAGAGAACAGAAGGAAATTCTGGTTTATAATTAACTAAAGCAACATTTTTTTTAATATATTATATATATAAATTGACTACAAACATGATTTTACAATTTTACTACCAAGACAATTAATTCAAAAGAAACGATTCATCATTCTCCGATCCTATTCCTCATTATGATTTTGATTCTGATCATCATCTGTCAAGCTTTTCATTGAACTACATTGGCCTGCTTGAGCTTTCATGGATGCATGCCCTGTTCTCTGATGGTCTCCACCGATTCATAGCCCCAACAAAATATAGTAGACAAGGGTTATGGGCAATGCAATTAGCATCCCAAATATAACACTGCAAAAAAAAAAAAAAAAAGACAAATCCCTCAGCACACACACAAAAAGAATGTAGGAGAAAAATCTAAGGATTTTAAAGTGTCAGGAAAATAGACTCACGCTGTGCTGAGAATGTCAGGATGTACATTGTACTCCTTGGCAAAGACAAAGGGGACAATTCCTTGTGGGAGAGCTGCCTGTGATTTGTTTGACAATCCAGGGAACATGATCAGGGGCAAAAAAACATGTTAATAATGGTACAGATATTTGTTGTTCATTAACACCTTCCCTCTTCCAAACAAGTTGTTAATAATGGTTGGACAATGTACTAAGCTCACTGCTTTATTCCCATTGCTCTTTCCAGCACATTTTATGGATTTTCCAGGAAAGTCTTAGAAAATAAAAACTCTGAAGACTCAAACGTGGTTCTGTGATTATAATATCATATACAAAACTTTTACTGGAAAAAACATAAAGAATCTTATCAAGAGATAGCTCATATCAATATATATATATAATACTTTTTCAATGGGGAGTTTTTCGAGCTTATGTAGTTAAGAAGGATTGATTTTTGTCAGGAAGAGACAGAAGAGAGAGAGAGAGAGAGAGAGGGGTGACCTGGACAATGGCAACGTGTAAGAGAACGCCCTTAAGGCCAACAGCAATGGAAGCTGCTGCCATGACAGCTGGACCTGCAAGGAATCTAATAGTCATAGCAAAAGTTGCAATGGAATTCCCACATGCTATGATCCTCGGTTGCAAAGCCATGAACAGACCTGTCATTCACATCCAAAAGAAAAAAGAAAACATCAGCATGCCCATCACCAACCTTCCTTCATCAGCGATCACATCCCCTCCAATGTCGGTCATCATCATCATCACCACTACTTCTACTCATCGCCACACATGATATCGATCCCAACATAGACACGGCAAAAAGTGAAAGACAACGTATTGTCCAAATCCATACAGGAACCAAGACATTATCATAACCACACTGTCGTTTTTCTTTATTTTGCTTTTGTTTTACTGGTTTTTGCTTGCTTTCTGAATACTTCTAATAATGAAATATGAGACACTGACTTGCCAAAAAAATATGAGAGAATGGGGAAATATTTTATAGTAAAACTGTAATACAAGGCGGGTGTTGGTACTGACCAAGACTGAACATAGCCATGCCAAGCCCTGCATCTGACAGTATGGAAATGGACTTTGCTACGATGGCAGGCATTTCAATATTCCACCTGCAAGGAAATATGCAAAATGATCAAAATATATATAGATATATAAGCATAAATATTAATAGAATTCATGAACTGGAAACTAAAAATACTTGAGATTTCATGGTTTGGACTGAGAAGAAACGACAGATACCTGAATGAGACTAGAGACCAAGTGAGGCCTATTAAACTGGAGTATGTGTTGGGGTTTCTGATCAGCTTTCTCCAAACCATGATGAGTATAAGCCTAGTCATGACACTTGCTGGCGGCATGGTTTTGGGTTTTCCATCTCCCACTTTCTCTGCTTCAAGATTGTTCATTTCTCCTTCCAAACCTCTGTTCCCAAAGCTGAACTCGTCTCTCTCTAAGTAGTCCTGAGTCTCTCTCTGACCCTCCACTGATAATCCAAATGCAAAACAAAAGGATCAACGATTAAAACCTCATTTAACAGATGCTGGAAAGTAAAAAATAAACAAAAACGAAATGAATCTTCAAATGCTTTTCTATAAGAAACAGAAGTGAATATAAGAAACTACCTTTTCCTGGAGAAGCGCCCATTCTCACTTCTTTCTGATCATGAGCAACATATTCATGCCCTCCAAAGACATCTGAAACAGGAGAAGCACTAGAGCTCCAAACAAACATATGGAGATCCCTAGCACCATCCTCGCTCTTCTGTTGAGCTTGGCCATTTGGCTTCTTTGCATTTGCATTAGCACCAACATTTTTTGATCCCGTTGGTGAGAACATGCCCGGGTTTGGTGCGGGGTAATGCCCTGTCCCACCAGTGCCAGCATGGTAATGGAACCTCGGCTTGCCACTGACGCCACCATCTTCCTCGTAATTCGAAGGCCTTGGTGTTGGCCCTCGTGACGCTGAGAGGCCATAAACGTCAGAGGCACCAAAGTTTGAGTTCCTCCCACCAGCCATCATGGAGTAGAAGTCTGTGTGATTGAAACTAGAACCTCTTGGAGTGGGGTTTCTTGAGGATTGCAAGGAGTATATCTCTGCATTGGTTAGATTGGAGGGTCTGGGAGTTGTGGATGACAAACCTTGTGACCTTCTTGAGAAGATATCTGATCTTGAAGCATTGGATTTTCTTACAGTGACATGAAGCTTTCCATCTTCTTTGATTTCAGCTTCGGTTTCTAGAGGCTGCCTTCCATCAAGTGACATGATGTCAGAGTCAACATGGATTGAGACAATGGAGCCCGCAGTGTCTGGGAACTGCTCAGAGATGAGCAATCTGGCGCCTCTGAATTCAAATAAGAAGAGCATCAAAGTGTACCAAATGATGCACTGAAGGACCACAATTTGGACCATCAAACTTCCAGAAAAGTCACCATACATTCCTTTGAGCAAAGGGATGCCCATGACCAAAGTGTTTGGTAGAGTTGAGACTGAGAACAGAGTAATTGCCCATTCCAAGCAGCCCCTTTTGCTCACCTTAGTCCAAACCGCAAGAGCAGCTAAAACGATGAGCTTTTGGAGGGTATCAGCAGCAATAAACCTCAAGTTCATGGTGTACGGATCGTTGGTGGAGATGAAGTGGAACGAGAGGAGAGGGACTGCAAAGAGAGCCACAAACCGATTGATACCGGAACACTGGTCTGGGGTGAAGATCTTCCACCATTTCACTGAGCCGTAGGCTAAGATCATGGCCACGTAAAGTGGCACCATTGCAGTCATAACATGGTAGAAATCTAATAGCGAGATCATATTTGCTAATTCCTTGTATTACCCAATTCAACAAATAGTCTCCAACACCTGAGGAAGAAGGTGAAGTTCAAAAAGATCGGATGAAAGTTGAGGAAGAAGGAGAAAGAGGAAGAAGGAGATTTCGGTGGTGGATGTGATGATAAAAAGAGTTGGGGAAATGAACGAGCATGTGTTTTGGTTTCTTTCTGGGGTAGTGGGTAATAAGCAGAATACAGCAAATAGTTTTTCAGCTTTGAGAGTTGCGAAACAAGCTTGCACTCGCAGTCCCCAAAGCACGCACGCACAGTTTCTTGCTTTCTTTATTTTGCTTTGTTTTGTTTCCCTTTTGTATTGAGTTATGTTTGGATTTGGGTTTTTGGGGAGAGAGAGAGAGAGAGAGAAAGAGAGAGAGAGAGGGGGGTGGTATTTGATAACTTGGATTTTGGTGTGTGGCTCTATCTTCTATGGGACTACTGGTTGCATAAAGTAGAGAAAAGGCATTTTGGTTGGGTGTCCCTAAGCACCTGTTTGTAGAGCTTTTTCATGCTTTGTAAAGAGCCCTACCCTCTTTCTTCTTGGATTCGCTTTCATGCTCATGGGCTGTAGATGAGCTATGGCCATATGTTTGTGTTCTATTCCTTCTATCTGTCATAGTTTTCTAGCAATTTTGCGAAAAAACCCCAATTTTCAAGTGATCCTTTTGAAGTTGGGTGTTTCATAGGTGAAATTATCATCATTATGGGGAGCAGTGATGGATGGGGAGAGTGATACCTTCACGTGGACCCTAAATTGTCCATTCCTAACCGTATCCTAATACTTGGCAATTGCAAAGCCTCCAACTCAATGCGTTAAAATCCAGGCATTGACTCGACGGTTTAATTAGGCTGCTGCTGCTGCATAACGCCACACCTTTCCTATTCGTGTCAAGCTATAGCCTGTAAATTAACTCAACTGGGATCCTCTTCATTTGGCAACCTTCTTTTGATTGTACCTGAAATAGTTATCTTTTGAGTATCATTAATTGAGTTAGGATTTGTTTGTGATTGCATGAGAGATCTGGGATCTTCGAACTGATCTTGTGTTACATGTGTATCAAAAGTAAAAGGGGAGTTTATGGTAGTAAAGAAATCTCTCCCATTTTCAAAGGACTCCAAAATTACATATAGGAGGTGTTGAATGGATGTTTTGTAAATCATATGTAAAAGTATACGACGGATTTGTTTTCACAACTCCTCTCAACTTATCTCATTTCATCATTACAACTTTTCTAAATTTCCATGCAAAATAAAATAAATAATTCAACTTTTTCAAATTTCAAAACAAAAATAATATTAAAAACCTATATTCTAAAAAGATTTTATTCGACTTTTAACTTTATTCTCAACTTAATTGCCACAACAAACGAGACTAATTAACATACTCGTCAAAATAATTAGAGACGTGAATCCAACTACATGAAAAATTTTGGTGACCAACTGAAAACCCTTGAAAAAAAAGGTCACAAAGGGAAAAAGAAATTGATAACAAGTTCTTAACACCATAAAACCCTTGATATGTAATGGACCCATGTTTGATATAGACACTCTTTTGGTCTTCGATCGCAAGAGCACCAAGATTTTTAAACAATTATTTTGTATGAGCTTCTCTTTCTGGGATTCCAATAGTTAGATGGTTCGTAATGTCTGTGATAAGGTTAAATGAAACACTCTAAAAACGTGGAAGTTTAAATCCCCATCATGAAAATTTTTGCTGTTGGTACATCAAGATCATCCCACTACATGGCATCTAAGCATATTTAAAGTCTCGTTTGGTTAAGCAGTTCAGTTGAGATGAGATGAAATATTTTAAATAGTAATAAGATTTTTGAATTAAGATGAAATGAGATGGTATGGTCTGTAAAAAAGTGTATAGATACTAAAATGAGATATTTTGCAAAAATGAGTGTGTTTGGATAGTGATATGAAATGAGATGGTTTTAACTTTTTGAGAATTTGATAAAATGGTAGATCCCGCCAATTATTGAAAAGTATTTTTAATATTGGGTGGAAATATTATGAATATATTAAAAATAAGTAATATTTATTATTAATTTAAAAACTCATAAATATTTTGACTTTTCCAAAATAGATTTTTTGTCGTTGGCTGTGATTATTTCAATATTCCTAAATATGAAAGCATTTCTTTGTTAAACGAAATTATTCTGACCAATTTCTTCTACTATATTTTATAAAATTTGAAATATATTTTTCTAATTATATATTACAAAAGTAATAGTTAGTGTTACTGTAGCGGTGCTGTGGAGGCAGATGAAACTTTGTAGTGGTACTATGGCATTATTGTCGAGTACTGTAGCGGTGGTTGAAAAATTAGAGATGAGACAAAACTTTATATTCTGCAGTTTAGGCAGATGAAACATGTTGTACAGTTTAGATGAGATAGGGCATCCAAACTGGGCCTAAGTTTTCAAGGCCAGTGTATAGATGTTCCTATGGTATTCATTGCTAAGACTTTCCCTTGCACTTATAAATTGACCACTAGTTCATTCCACAATCGATATGGGACAACCCCAATAATCTCTCCCTCACACATCATGCCTTGGGTCGAAGCAGTAACAACCCATTTCTTCCGCGGACTATGGGGCCAAAGGTTGTTGGTAAACTTAGGCTCTGATACCAATGTTGAGTGGTCTTGGGCCTCTCTCAACCCCAAAAGTTAGTTCAAAGGGTGAGGTTTTTCCTCACACTTATATACTGACTATCAACCCTTTCCACAACAGATTTGGGACAACTCCAATAGAAAACATATTATAAGATCTTACTCGAGAGTAGCGAGAACAGTGTGAACTCTCAAATAAGAAAACTCATGAACCTTAGGCTCAATATACGGACCAACTTCATCCTACTACAAAAGACAGGATATTGTGCGTGGAATTAGATCAAAATATATTTTACAATTTAATCTTAAACAGATAGTATTTATGAAAATACTGATACTGTTATAACTATATTTTTATAAAAATATATTCCATTTAAAACAGAGTTGCAAAAATATTTTAAAAAGTTAGCACGAGTATGATATGAGAATGATGATCAGATTGTCATATCCAACGGTTTAATTACAACCTGCCGCCACATCTCGAGTGATGAATACGGATGTCAATGCCATGCACATAAATATTTAGGCTATGCAAGATATGTAGAAGACAAGGAACCAAAAAAATAAAAAATAAAAATTCTCAATATTTATTCTCTATATATAGTTATAAATTATTTTCATACTAGCTACCTTAAATATCGAAGGAACGCATACCATATAAACTTGATGCATGTCTTCCAATATTTGGTCACATGTTTCCCCACTAGATTGAAACATTCATTCACTTATTCATATATATGATAATTTATATATATTATTGCATTTTAGTAGCTAGAGAGATATATAGATAAAGTGCAAAGAATAATCGCAAAGAAATGATTTAATGGAAAATGACTTGTACCATTTTAAAGTTTGTAAATTTATGACTAGTACACTCATTTAAAAAAAAAAAAAAAAGTAGATAAATTTGGAACAGTATGAAAAAATTTCTTTTTTAAAGTATGTCGCACTTTTTTCAGTGAGTGTATGAAATTTTCACACCCTAACACTTGATCTCGTTTGGATACAAAAACGGCTTCATCTCATCTCATCTCATCATTACAACTTTTTTAAATTCTCACATAAAATATAATAAACAATTCAATTTTTTCAAATTTCAAAATAATAATAATATTAAAAAATAATATTTTAACAATATTTTATTCAACTTTCATTTAAAACCATCTTATCTCATTATCCAAACAGGATCTATGTCTAGCATTACTCAATGATAATAGCGAGATGATAATACTTACTATACTACAATATATGAAAAAGATGATGATGATAAGTTTGTTAAGAGATTACATTGCATATTTGATTCGTGAATATAATTACAAGAAAAATGCCTATCCGTCGCAAATACTTGCCGCGAATAAGTGTGATATTTTTTTTATAGTTATATACTTAATCATGTCATGGATTTATATATTTTTTAGGTAAATGACTTATAATTTGATATACCAAGTTCATTTAAAACAAAAATTAAAAATTGTTCAATAATTATATATAATAGGCGAAATGTCTCATAAAAGTTTATTTCGAATCTAATTAGTAAAGAGAAAGAACCAAAATAATGGGGAAAAGAAGAATGCAAAAGGATATTATTATATATTAATATATCCACTTGGAGATCAGAGCAAATGAGCCTAAGATTATAAATATAGGTTTGGAATTAAAGATTTTAAAAAATGGAAATGAATGCATCTATCCTCCTCGATCTCAACACTCACAAGAACGACAAAATTATTTGCTAATATTAGCACGCTAAGATATGATTGGCTTGAGAGAAAATAAATTAAGGGTTTTGTTCAATATTGGAGAGAAAATCCACCCTAGAAGTGCTAAAAACACATGAGAAACAAGCATGCGTTGAAGTTAATGATGGAGGGTTTGGGGTGGCAAAGAAAGAATAAAAGCAAAATCATGTATATATGGGACAGGGATTGGCGTGTCAGTCAGTTCAAATTCGAAACCCCAAACGCCATGCTTAACTGCACGCACTGCTATAGGGTTTATGTTTTCTATGAGTATTTTAAAGCCAATGCGTGCACTTGATTTGTTTAATTAATTATTTGTTTGTCTTTTTGCTTTGCATTTGTCGTTAACATCTTTTTAGGATTTCTCTCCTCTTAAAAGAGAAATATTTTAAATTATACAAAAGTAAATCTATAAACTGATATAGTTTGATATGCGTCAGATTATAAAATTATTTTTATTATAAAATAGATCTAACGGATGTCATAAAACCATATCAATTTGTGGGTCTACTTTTATATAATCTTTTTGTATTTGTAGTAATTTTCTTCTACACTTTATTTTAATTTATATATATTCTTTAATATATAAAAATTATTAAAGCTTACATCTTTCCGACTCTTAGATTAAACTTTTAGAATAAGTGACAATTTCTTATGGTATTTTAATCATTTCTATTTTGTCTAAACAATAGGTAAATCTTTTATATTTTAAGTAGTTTTTATTTAAATAATTGAAAGTCAATTAAAATGTTGTATAAAAAAAATGTGTTACATTAATCGATGTATTTAAAGATGATAAAGTTCCAGAGGAAGAAGAATAAATGGAATAGCACTGATCTCTCCACCATTTCTTTTTGCGAGATCAAATTGAGAGACTCAACCATACTTTTCATTTTTTAATTGGCTAAGATCTGATTTGAATAGTGAGATGAGTTGAGATAAAAATTAAATAAAATATTGTTAAAAAATTATTTTTTCATATTATTTTTATTTTAGAATTTGAGAAAGTTCAATTTTGATTATATTTTATTTAAAATTTTGAAAAAATAAAACTAGAGAACGTGATTCATCCATTTCTTGATAAATGAGCCAAGAAAATATTTTCTTGAGAGTTATAATAGGCCGGATAGCCATATATATAAACTTTTCATATAATAGGACCATAAAATTTATGGTGGCTTCTTTGCAAATTGCATCTCCCAATTTTTGCATAATTATAAGAAAAACAAACAGTTATAGACAATTATGAGATGAGATTAACAGTGACGGACAATTATCTGATCAGATGACTCTCTTAACATGGCACTACCACATATTGCTACATGGTTTATTAAAAAATATATATATAAAAACAAAATAAATAGAGGTAATATAGAGTTTCAGTCTTCATCTTTTATGTTTTCGAATACCCTTTTATTTAAATATGTTTTTTTTCTTTAATAATAATTCACGAGACACCACATGCTACATCAAGAGGGTTATCTTGAGTGGTAAGTTTCATATGGTTCAATAGCAGTACTTCTATTCTTAATAATTTATCTTTTTTAAGTGAAGAACAATTACAAAAACAAAACAACAAATAACAAAATGACCAATAATTGACAACCAAGAAAGACTTGGATCATTCCTTTCATTTCAGTTTTTTGTTCGACCGGAATCAATTAGTTCTTAATTTTCTGGGTTGGATAATGCGAAAAATTAAAACATTACACATTAATAATGATAATTTTTATGGAGCTAATTTAATAGACAAAGGAGCAAAAAGATAAACTAATTTAATTAATGGATTACCTCTTTTTAAACACATGCTATATATTGCTGAATGAGATCTAAATTATGAGAAATGATATTTGTAATTATGAATTGTGCAACTGCTGCATAATCGTTTTAAAAAAAAATGAATAAAATATGGGACCCACATAAAAAATAATAATTTTTTAATAATAGACTCTACTCTTTTTCAAAGTGATTACGCGGTATTTACATACTTTACAGTTGTATGTAAAATTACTCATAAATTATTAGTCAAACCCATTTTCGTGGGATGAAAAGCAATTTATTAAAATAAAAATATAAAATTTACAAATTAAAAGTCTATAAAATGTACAAATTAAATGTTAGAAAGGATGTTATCTGCATTGGTATTGTTTTTTTTTTTTTTTTTTTTGGGAGTCTTGGGTTTAGGAGCAAAATTCTACTTTGTTGGAGAACGGGGCATTAATTTTGTGTGGAGAGCACATTAATTTAGTTGTTCAAAAGAGCCAACATGCATTGACCTAATTGCTTGGGGGGACTCGAAGAGAATTATCTACATAAATATATGCGTTTAATTGCATAGAAATTGATCAATATTTAATATCACACGCATGTGTTTTATTGAGCAATGCGATTGGCCCTCAAATCAAGGACATCTATTCTTTGTAATTACTTTTGTAAAATGTAGCTATTTTTATAAATTATTTTATAAAAATATATATCTCTCATTTAAAATATAATTTTATAAAAAAAATTTGTGAAATTCTGTTGTGTTTATCATTTTCATAGCAATGAGTCCCAAGAACAAAATTGGATAATTGAAAAGTCACGAATTCGAGAAAAAAAAAAAAAAAACCATTTTACTACAAAGTTCTATAAATTATGGGATTTTGCTAATTTTGGCTCAAAACTAAAATATAAATATTATTTTATGTTAACTGATGTAAAAGGCTTTCACATCGATATTTTGTTGGCATAAATATAATTTTTCTTGGTTCTTTCCAAATCCTTCTGGACTATTAATGTCAAAGAAAGAGAAATATTTTAACCAAAAGGAATTACACAAAAATAAACCAACAAACTGATATGGCTTAATGTAATATGTCAAATTGTAAAATTACTTTTATTATAAAGTAGATTTAACTGATCACATAAAAATATATCAGTGTGGGAGTTTATTTTTATGTCTATCTTTATGTCTAATATAAAATGGATGGCCTAGAAGAAAAGGTTTCATGGTGACAAATGACAATAGAGCTATGCATGGGCCCATATCAAGAGATGGACTAGATGAAGAAACTAGGGCTGGGTTCCACATTGAAACATTGTTTACCCTACCATTGCAAGTGGATTGAATGTTGAGTGGATTGAAATAATAATAATAATTTCTGTTACAACAATTCTCTTAATCATACATGCATGAAAGAGACTTTGGAGGCAAGGAAAGAAAAATAAAAAGAGAAATGGAATCCATTGATGTTAACTAGTGAACCAAAAAGGTTGTTCAATTCTTAGGGGTCAAGGGGACTATGGCTTGCCGATCGTCTTCCGACCTATTGGTACTTGTCCCCTCGCTGCTGATGTCCAAGGATCGCCATACACCTAAGTCCTTAATTTTTTTTTTTTTTTCAAAAATACGTGAGGTTTTTAAAACCCTATATTTTGTTAAGATTGTTTTAAGCAAAGTAGTATTGATTTCAAAAAGATAATTGCTACAGCTACAAAGAGATTACAAAAAAATAATTTTACAAATTGACGTGGTTTCATGTGATCAGTTAGATCTACTTTACAATGAAAGTAACTTTATAATCTGACAAATCATATGAAATCACTCCAGTTTGTCATATTACTTTTATGTAATTTATTTATAACTAAAGTATTTTTCTTTTAAAAAACCAGATGTTGCCCAAAAGGAAAGTGATTTTTTTTTTTTTTTTGTAAGCTAAAGGAAAGTAATTTGTGCAAGCATAGAGTGAGCAAATCCCAACCCTTTAATAAAAAGTGAGGCCCATCTAAAAAAAATAATAATAATAATAGGCCCTACTTATTTAAAGAAATTGAACGTCCTAAACTTATTAAAAAATCTTCATAACCTCCTACTATTTTTTTTTTCTTTTATCAAATATTTTTTATATGAATAGTGAATAAAAAATTTGAAATAGTTTAAAAATAATAAAATAAAATTGAAAAAAATATTAAAAAAATTAAAAATTTTTAAAAAATATAAAATATAAAATGTGGTGAAAGTTGTGTAGCAAAATCCTAAACTTATATCTAGCAGTACCATGCATCAAAGATATTAGTGGACTTTCCGAGTGAGGTTTACAAGGTTCATCTAGTTTGAAATCTAAAAGGGCTCGAAAACTTTTTCCATTAGAAGCTCTGGAGATATATAGGCCTAAAAGCCCAGAACCATTATGCATAACTGTATGAGGAGCTGGCTCGATCCACTAGAGCCCAAATTCTTTGTACATTACACAATAATGCACAAAGGTCTTCTGCTGTGGTTGAAGTTCGAAACTCTTATCGCGGTTTGGATGGTAAAATGAAATTAGATGGTTTTAGATAAAATTTAAATAAAATATTATTTTTTAATATTATTATTATTTTAAAATTAAAAAAAATTAAATTATTTATTATATTTTATGTAAAAATTTAGAAAAATTGTATAGATAAGATTAAACGTTTTCACTATCCAAACTTAATTCCAACAAAAGACCTCTTCTCAACGCACGTTCATGAACATATTTGAAGGAGTGCATGAATATACTATAATTACGTCAGTTTCTTACTTACCTTTGTAAGCCAAGCATTTCTAAAAACAGAGGATCAACTTCAATGACAAAAGTAAAAGGAAACGCTTACTTGCAACTCGTGCTTATCAACCACACTTCAGTTGAAAATATAAAGAAATTGAACATGTTTCTTCATGAGCTTTATCTCATTTTTTACTGAAAATTTGTAAATACAATATCGAAATACCTGCTAAGTGGGCAGATGATGATTGTGCAACATACAAAATATTAATTTGGGTAACAGTAAGACCAAAATACATAAAATCCAACCCTATTTATGAGCTACAAATTGGATGCAGACATGCATGGTCACTTCATTACACGTCTATGAACTGTGAAGCTCACCCGACACAGGGTTGTAGAAGCTTTAAGGCCAGCCCATAAACTTTGCATAAAGGAGCAGTTACATACTTTCTAAACCCTTGGAACCAGGAAGATCAATCCATTGCAATTGGATTTCCACTTCCCCACATTCCACATTTCTCAATCTGAGGCAGAGATCTTGGACCACCTTGCCCTCGTTCCACACTATGCAGCTCTCTTCAGCGAGACAGTTTTGCCTGCATGGCTGTACTCTTGAGATTATGGTGCCACTTGGGAGGCCTTGCAAATTCATCCTCAAGACATCTATATATGCCTTGATGTCAAACTCAGCATCTCCCATTTTGTCATCTTTGCTGAATGTGTCATGGTCATAAACAGTCTGCAATCACAAGAAACAATGACCGTCAACATTCGAATAGGAGGAAAACATTAGAAACAACATCGAAAAAGGAGGAAGGGGAGGAGGGAGAGATAGAAGCACAAAACAATGAACATTCATCAAGTGGCTTTGACATATTTGTCATCATCTAGGACATAAAGGACATTGGCTCCTAGTCTATGTTACTATACAAAAGTCATTCCAAACTAAAAGGTCGGTTTTATTACATCAGATTTTGGGCTAGCAAACCAGTTGACTTGTTGGTTTCGTTCTAGTTTTACAGCAAAGCTTTATAAATGTGATACAATCATAAAAAAAGGTAGAAAGTACGTATGAGAAAGCATTCTATATAGGAGACTGGAGCCACTAGACATATTAATTAATTACTAGTTGTTTATAATAAAATATGTCTTATAACCAAGTTCGACTCCTTCTTCAAGGAACTTCTCTCTCTCTCTCTCTCTCTCTCTCTTTTTTTTTTTTTTTTGATGCCGGGGAGCCTCTCTAAGGCAGGGCCCTTCAGACCCACCCCTGCAGAGTAAACCCCGGTCCACAGTTAGCTTAGATATATGCATGTACAGGACAAGTTGAGCTCCAGAATGTTGCTCCACAGTCACCCAAAATTCTAAAAGCACCATAAGAGGAGCATTAAAAGGTGAAGTCAACACACAATTCATCGTGTATGCAATTATCCAGAGCGCAATACATCCTGAAGCTTAAAATTCTCCAGACATATTTTTCAGATAGCATCTAGATAACTGTAAGAACTAGTCTATCTCAAAATAATTTTCAGATAGAATCCGGAAAAGGATTAAAAAAAAGGAAGGTTGTTGTTGTTACACATGAAATTATGAAAATGCCTGTCGTTTAATTTAGATTTCATATACAATACATGTGGCAGTGAACAAAACACTTACCAGCTTTACTGGAAGATTAGGGTCAGTAACAGAAAGAGTTAGATCTTCATTCCACTCAGGATTAACGTCCTTCTTAATAACACGTGTCTTCAGTTTCTGCATCAAATGTCCACACTTATATTCAATTAGAAGAAATGAACAGAAAATAGTTGAAAATGACTGACTACATAGAAGTTTATGAAACCATTTAAACAAACAACCGTGTTGCTAATTGCTGACCACATATTACTCAACTAACCCATAAATGTATGGAACAAAAAATTGTAATTAAAAATAATAATAAATCTAGAATTTCAAGCCGCAGATAGATTCTATGCACTCAGATTCATTACCAGTATCTTACTCATTTCAGAAAGCAATCAGAGCAGCTATGTGGCAAAAAAATTAAACGGACAAGGAAATGGTTCTAGAAGACACCAGCTTTTGTTGTGAAAACAGCATAGAAGTTCAATCATTCACATTGGTCCGATGAAATCGGGATCATAAGATCAAGTTTGATCCGAAATGCCAAAGCAAAAATCAAGAAACTTACTATATTCCCTAAACTTTTAAAAACTAAATGGAGATTGTTAAGATGTCTTGGTTAAGAAATTAATAAAATAATTGCTCTTGTTTTTTAAAGCATTGGAAAGGAGGGGGAGAGAGAGAGAGAGAGAGAGAGGAAAAGAAAAAGGGGGTAAAATGTCAAAACTATGAGGGCCTAGCGATAGGGAACGATGAGTGCTATCACTACCAAGATCATCTATCTCGGACTGCCAAATCTGTGACCACCTTACTGCCATTTCCATGCCAAAACATGCAACAAGCACATTTTGCACCCTCGTGTGAAGAGAAGGACCAGCAAGGAAAGAGGGATACAAAACTGGACAAGATATCTCTGACTTTCGGCTGATCTAACCTCCTACATCTGTTGCAAAGGTTTTGCACGTTTACAACGATTGAAAAAAATAAAGCCTTTTGACTCTTGAGTTAAGATTAAAGAGCCTTTCTCCTGCCTTTTTCCTTTATTTATTAACCATAAAATAAAAAGTTAAGATATCATTAAATAAATAAAAATTGAACAATTACGTTACTTCCTTCTCATGAGATTCCAGTTGCTGCATGCATGGTCTAGCTAGCTCAAACGTTTTCTTCTTAATTCTGGGTGCGAAATTTATCGATCTTGTAACAATCAATGTGCAGAAAACGAAAAGTAAGAACAATAATAGCTATTACATCGTTTTCCTTAGGTATTTTCCTCCCGCACGATAAAGTGCCCAGAGTCTAAACAACAAAACTAGAAAAGAGAAGAAGACAATCGAAAGAGGAAGAAAAAAGAAGAAAGTAACAACGGAAAGAACCTGTTTGGCCATCTTGACGACGACGTATGGGTCGCTGCTAGAGACGTCGCGGACGGCGAGATTGACGCCACGCTTGACCCGGATTCTGAGGAGTCCGAGCAAACTCTCCATTAGGGACGACGATGTTGACGTTGATGAATGATCCTTCATCTGCTGCTATATATCTCCCTCTCCTCCTCCCCCACTGACTTAGACCAATCAGTAGTAATCCAACTCAAATGGCCTTCTAATCTCTAACACCCACAAAGAAAATTTCTGATTTAACTCGAAAAATGATTACTTTTCAATTGTCTTTGTGCGAGGGATTGAGAGGTTGGGTGTTGGGAGGGAGATTGAAGACTCGAAAGAGGGAAGTTGGGAGAGAGAGCGAGCTGAGGAAGGTCTGCTTCTCTCCTGTATTAAAGAGAAAGGAAGGTGACCGGGAGATACGGTAGCCGGTTTGATAGCCACTTGGACCAGAGTTGTTTGCGGACCGCGAATGACGCTGTGTCTGTGAGAACGTAGTCACCGGGGCCATACA
>QEOT01005918.1:63627-81226 GCA_003123785.1 Pterocarya stenoptera
AATGTTTAAAAATGTGGATACAATAATAAGCTGGGATAGTAAGCACTGTTTCTTGGAAATATGGCATTACTGCCTGGTGGTGTATGGTCTATACTGGATGATAACTGCCGCCAAATTATAAGAGTTTCCTTCTCTCTTTTTTTCCCACATGCGCCGGGGTGGGGGGTTAGAATCTTTGTTTCGCGTGACAATAGAGATCACAAAAAACCTTGCAGAAACAAATGAATTTTAAGTTTCTTTTTTCATCAATATTATTTTTAGAAAAAAAAAAAAACAAATCTTGTTTAATTCCATGGCAAAGATCTAAGCACCATCCATCTTCAATCTATCTTAAATTGTAATTTTAAAAAAAAAAGACTCAGTTTGTTGTGGTACCCTGATACAAAATTTTGTTAAAGTTTACAGGTTATCTCGAAGGATAGTGGACCCCCATTAAAACATACTGCTCCTGCTCCTGGTAGGTGGTGTAGTTTTTTGTTCCAGTTTCTGGTTTTACGATATGTTGCCTTCATTACTAGCTATGGGATCCTTTCATTCAAGAGAAATTTTTAGTTTAACTGTCCATTTACCACTTTTTTTTTTTTTTTTCCATAACAGAAACATGTGAAAAGTCCTGGATGCCTAGGTGGACGTTTTCTCCATCGCAGGAAGCAGCTGAAAGAAGCATGAATAGCTTCAGACAAACTTCTAAGTTGAGAGGAAATACACAGAGTGATAAGGATGCGGAGAAAGGGAATGCAGCACCTCAAAGTGGCTGCCTTAGCAATGGAAAGAGCAGAACCCAAAATGCTTTAAAAGAGAAAGAGTCCTTGTTCATGAGAATGGGTTTTGCCAACGGTATGACTGAAGTGGCTCCAAGAAAAGACACCATTGGTACAGATAAAGAAAATGTGTCGGGTGAGGACTCCAATCCTTGTAAACAGACTGAAGAAGGCATCACCCATGGCATTGGTGAAACAGCTAATTTGATTGATGATCAAGAAAGTAGTGGGACAAATGGAGTTAACAAGAAGAGTCAGCCAGCAGTTTTGAGGACTTCACTTCCACAGTGGACAGATGAGCAGCTCGATATGCTTATGGCATTTGACTGAGGTGATGAATCTCAAATATGGTTGCTCAGTTTGGCATAATCGTAATCAGGTTGATCTCAAAAGTGTACATACATCACGTTCTTGCACTGTTTTCCATTGATGGTGATAACATGTCTTCAATGATAGGCATGAAAAACTTGGGAGATTTCCATCTCATTTGTTCTTAAAGAAACATCATAGAAATGAAAGAAAGACAGTCAATATAAATCTGCATTCAGCTTTTATGGCTATGTTAGAGGCGGAGGGCCGGCTGTAGTCTCTAAAGTACACCTGTAAAAACTCCAACGTTGTTCCAACACTCGCCCTTCTGTGTCCAAAAACCGAGCACGCTTAGCCCAAATGTTGTTTCAACACTCCTCACAGGTACATTTAGTTGCATTTGGGTAGCGAGATGATCTCAGATATTCTGTGAATAATAATTAAAAAGTAATGATAAAATATTGAATAGTAGTAAAAAGTAATAATAAAATAATAAATACTAGTGACAAATTCTGCACTAAGTTGGAACAACGAATGAAGAGAATTTGAATTGCAGAAAAGAGAGAAAATGCCCAGTGCACTTCGGCAGCATCTTCTTGCTTATTAATAAAAATGCAAATAAAAAAAATGTTCTGTATTTTGTTGGGTGGAGGGAGGACAACAATTGACAAATTGGCAATTACTATCACGAGGAGTTAATTCCACAAGAGGAATTAAAACTGGCCTTACAAGTAGTACATCCTGAATGAAAAACTCTAAAATAAACAAAACTTAACTATACTTCCATTCAGCAACAAAATCATTTCTAGAATGCAAAAACAATGAAGAGGTTCTTGTAATTTTCTCTCTTTTTGGAAGGTATAGATTCTCTTCTTAACTCGAAAATAAGACCCCAGAAAAGTCATTGTCAAATAAAAATGTTACGGGATGTAGCAATTATCAACCTTCTGAAAGGGTACAAAGCTCTGCAGGATGGGAACCAGTTCTTGAGCCTCCAAGAAATTTGCTTAATCTTAAATAACTATTGAAATAGCTTCCTTAATCTTTCAACGGATTGTGTTGCTCTTTTATTGGTTGGCTCAAGGACAAGCGCATATCTAAAATCTGCAGGGTAAAATAAAAACAAGATCAACCAAATGACTCGAAAAATGAAACCAAGTCAAAACATGAGAAGTACACCTAGAAACACTGCCAGGTGAATACAGCTCTGGTTCATTGTTATTCTCCACATGGTTTTTAGCTGTTGTATATAGTAACTCACAATCTCATTGCAATTAGCTTAAAGGAGCACATTCATTCCTCTGACTTTAGCTTTGAAATACCATGATTCCAAACAAATTTGAATAAAAAACCTTATTCAAATTTTTCTCTCCTTTCCCAAAACCTAATCTCAAACAAATTGCCAAAATTCTCAAATATTTCCAAACATTTTTGGTATCCAAACATGGCCTAGTAGGACCAAAGGTGAGTATGGGAAGCGCAAATTTAATTAAAAGAATTTACAGGAATGGAGTTCAAGAAATTACCACCTTCCAAAATATGCCATCAAAAAATGATAAAAGCTTTTTTAAGGATAAGGTACGCTCAATGAAGGAACTTAGATCTCTCTTCTTCAATACATTATTCCTATGGGCATTACTTATCAAAAAAAAATTATTCCTATGGGCATTAACTGTTGATTTTAATGGGCTTAACTTTCGTTGTTTTCTTGTATCTATTTCTTCTTCCTAACTAGGTGTTTCTCTTGCATTAGTCTGGTGTACTTAGATAATGCCTTTTTTTAAAATTTACTTATAAAAAAAGCATTCTTTGGATGGTAACTATTGAACAAATGATGGGCATTATTCTGTCACAACCAATTTAAGAAACACCGATACTTTTATTTCTACAAACAGAGGGAGTAGTTTACCTTCAATTGCTTCCTTATAATAGCCTAGCATCTCTCTTGCTGTGGCTCTTCGTAAATAGGCCTTTACATTCTGAAGAAAGTGCAGAAAACAAATGTTGTAGCATATCAAATGACAGAAAGCACTCATATAAAGGAATATCTCTAGTAGATTAAAAAATATCATGTAAATGCATCATGTAAGAAATTTTAAAGATGATAAAGTTGCTATGAAGGTCTCATTTGTCCAGCTACATAAATATTGAACCTTCAAAAGTATGCACGGTTAAGGAATATCTCTAGGAGCTAGAGCTTTCTTTTTTCATACTTTGTTGCTTTGGGCTTCGGTTATTGTAATGGATGGGATTAGTCCTAATGACTTTCACGCTGTTTTTCAGCTTTAGCTTGTAATTAGGTGTTTTTTCTCTTGTATACTTCCTGTATACTTGGACTATGCCTAATTACGTGGTTTCAATAAATTTCTTGTTTAAAATAAAAAAAAAAAAAAAAAAAAGAGCAGACACGCACCATGTTCTTAAGTTATTTATACTGCCAAAATTCAAACCCAAAATAAATTCGGATTTGGCAATATGACAAGAACATTGTGGGTCAACTGGGAGCATAACCCTCATAGTCATATTTCCTGTGGCTGGCGCTGCACTTTATTTTTCAGGTCAATCACGTACCTGAACAGTAGCCTGAAAAACATTATGCCTACTATTTCACACTACATTATGTATACCACAAATTATCACTGATACAAAACAACAATGAGAGTTTTTATCAAGGGATTCATATTTACCGGTAAGTCATTGACTGAATTATCAGAGAAAAGTTTTATTCTACTTGTCAAAAATAAACCTTTTACAGATGAGTCAGTCAAAGACATAAACAGACTAAATCAGTGCTGAACTTAAAAGACCTGACAATATTAAGTATAAACCTTTCTTGGAGAGCTAGCATCAACAAATTGGGTTTTTTCAATTTTACTCGTTAAGAAAATGTAGGCCCTAAACCCTCACACTAAAGATTTTTCCAGAAGAAACATGTTACCTTTTTATCAAGAGTGATAGCTTGAGTACAATCTGCCTCAGCTTGAAGGTAACTGTATGCGCAGAAAGGAGTTGGTCAATCACATTTTATAATAATACATTGCTCAAGCTCAACTCCCGAGAATATAATTATACCTCCCCAGTTCCAGATATGCTAAAGCCCTATTACTGTAATATGTTGCATTAGTGCCACTGAGTTTGATAGCTTCTGTATAAAAGCCAATAGCCTTCTGCCACTGCATATCCTTGAATGCTTGGTTGCCCTAATTCACAGAACCCAATAATTCAGACAATTAGGAAACATATATCCAAGATTCATTAAAAAGAAAAAAGGAAAAGAAAAGAAAAGTAAATAATGAATACTAAGATCAGATATAGCCACCCTATTTAGTTGGGGATTAAAGCTTAGTTGAATGAATCGTCCTATACCTTTTCTTTAGCAATCTCAGCAGACTGCTCCTTGCTCAAAACATTTCTAGATGATTTAGGTTTGGAAGCAGTATCAGCCTGCTCCTGCAGAGATGTATACATGGTATGCACTGTATCTAGTAAAAATCGGTCACCCCCATGCCTGGCTATCAAGGATACTGAAATAGGACACTTGTTGTGAAATCCTAGTGGTATTGTGACCTGAAAGGAGACATCAACAGGACAGAGAAGATATTTGAGGAGTAAGCACTACTATATAACAGAGAAGTAACAAACAGCAAGCAAGTAATTTTCGATATTAGAGGTTCTACACAGGAAAATTATGTATATCAAAACTTTTCAGAGAGAAATAATCACCTGACAGCAGCCTGATATGCTAGCAATACTCAACAAACTACATGCACGGCTCTGGTAGTCCGCTGACAAAATCTCCTTCCCACCAAGTTTTGGAGAAGTATCAGCAATGGTAGGGATTACCAGAATTCCGTCATCCTAAAGGAAACATGACAAGAATAAATAAAAGTGACAAAAGAAAATTATAAAAAAATACCAATAAAAAGTAACAAGGCAGTAATTTACTCGCAGAAAGTTCAAAAAATGCAATACCCGTTCTTCCACTTGAATTGGTAAAAACCCAATTGCCCCCAAAAAGTTGTATAGAAATAAAAACAAATAGATAAATAAACAAATAAAAAAACTTTATTCTCAAAAAAGAATGACTAAAAGCAATATCAATTGGAAGTTCATGAATAGATACTAAAAAGTCGATACTCATCTCAGCAATGTACAACTTAAGTGTCCAAATTAGAAACAGACACTATTCTATTATTAACTATAAAAAAAAAAAAAAGAAAAAAAGAAACAGACTTCTACTTCTGTAGAGCTATCACCTTCAAAAGGGAGTGCATAGCTGACCGCATTTCATCCCTGATTGATTTGTAGCTTTCAAAAACTGTATCTGGCATCTCAAGTGTTCCAAATATTTGTGATGAGATTGCAGGATCCAAAACAGGCTTTACCGAACTAATCCATGCTGCATGATTACGTTTGAACTCGTGTCTGCATCAAAATGGGTCAACCATTAACACATTCTCCAGGGAACGGTACCAATATAAAGAATTTTTTTTTTTTTTTTTTTTTTATAAGTAGTACCAATATAAAGAAAATGAACAGACTGAATCAATAGACACCACATACTACTTAGAGAAGAATGCAGCATCCAAGTAAAAAGATGCCAACATAGACAGATACCTTTGTTGGATTAAATATCAGGACAAAATATTTGACTAGTGAATTTACATCCTCCTTTTCCAAAAAGAAAAAGTGGATCAGAGTACAGATGGGAGTCACCAGAATAGCTGCCATCTCTTTTAGACTAATCACATCAACAAGATTGAAAAAGGCACAGCAACAATTGGCATCAGCAACCACATCATATGCAACTCCTATACGGTACAGATCAACGAAGGACGCTGCCCACTGCCTTTGAAGACCTACAAAGTCATGCAATGGCTAATTGAAAACCCATGCATGATTTGGCTTACAACAGATGATGCTGATGCCATTTGACACTTTGAGTAGGCTTGTGTAGTTGATTCATTCTCTTGTTTTCAGTTCCATTTGTTGGTTAGGCAGATTGTAGTAATCTCGGAATTGCAGGACATGGGCTTCCATAATGGTCTATGAGTCCTATATGGACATTCTCATGTTATTAGGCTTTTCTTCGAGTGACAATTATTTTTGTTTTTCATTTAATTTTTTAAATAATTGTTCATCTTATCGGGCTTCTACCCACGGTTTAGAGTAGTTGTTACTTCTGGATTTGTAAAGATCTATTGAGTCTCAATTCTCTACCGTTAGAAGAACTAAGCTTATAAATTTAGACAATTATTCTAGCTTAACGAAGCACCATTTACAAGTAATCTTTCTCACCTTTGTATCAATATAATAACAATTGTATGTAATCAAGAAGCAAGCTAACCTGTGAAGAAACTGCATAACATTTGCAAGCAATCTCATGGAAGAAGTTTTCAATTCACCATTTGATTTCTTGCTGTGAAACTCTTTCAAGCTTGGAACTTTAGACTTGAGATAGTCTTCAACATTTTCATGCTTCAATGCTTGTCCTGAAGAAGTTTAATGAGGCATAATGTACTGAAATTATACCATTGAATGTAGAAAAAAATTGACAAAAAAGGACATGAGGCAATAGCAGCAACGATAATGATGACACATCAGCAGCAAGAAGATAGAGAAGTTTTTGCTTAGGGGCACGCAGCAAATTGACATACTTCCAAAAAGCTTCTCGGTGGATTTGATGACCACCTGAGCAACTCTGTCAACACTAATCTTTAAAAGTTGAAAGCAATCATCAGCAATGATAATTTGCCTGGGACTGCGTCGAACTGCATATGGAAGTTGCAGCAGCACATGGCCAACACGGTGTAGAATAGTAGGATCCTTGGCAAACCATCCTGCCAAAGTGATTGCATAGGTTGATTAAAATGAAGTTACATGAGAGCACTACACAGTGTATTAATGGCTAACTGCACAAATCTATTTTTCCAGCCAAGCAAAAGGCAGTTAACTACATGTGATCACCAAAAGAAAACCCAGAACAGAACTAAACTACCAAGTATGACACCTACCAAGCCATGGTGACTGCAGACTAAATCACATGTAATGACTAAGTAATTCAAGGCATACCTTCTTATAATCACTCTTAAACTGGGATTCAAAGAGTATAAATGCACTTGAACGAAAATGACATTCACCTATTAATGGTGCAAAAATTACATGAATAACTTTTAGTGTCCAAACTCAATTAACGGTGGCTTATTACAGAAGTAGAATTAACTACTCATGGCATTTTATAAGGCTTAAAACAGATGCATGGAATCTTAACTTAAATTTTTTTATTTTTTTTTTTACAAGTAGCATTGAAACTTAACTTCAAAAACATTTTTTGATAATTTAACTTAACTTCAAAATTATTTTTTGATAATTTAACTTAACTTCAAAAATATAGGGAGTGAAAGGCATAAACTGTGTGTGAAACGAATCCATCTCTATTAATCCCAATGTACAATGACTTGGGCAAACTGAACCTAGATCCTCGTACACGAAATCTTTTCCTCGCTTAACCAATTTTTGAACACAGAAGGCAAACCAGAATAGAACTACTACCTTTTATCCACATCTAAACTATCATATGCAAACAGTAAAGTTCATACATATGTTCATTTCTCCAACAAAGGGGAAAAGAGGACAAAACAAATCACAAGTCATAGGCAAAATAAATGTAAGAAGTAAAAGGGCTATCTCTCATCAACTTGACACAAATTAACAGAACCCAGACAATGAAAACGTGATATGTATCTCCTTAAAATGACCAGGATGTAAAAACTATGATACATATCTGCATTAAGGTAGCATACAGGATTGTAGCCATGCATACCAATTGTATCAAGGCTTGTTGAAATAGGAATAACGCCCACATGAGAAACAGCCCCGTGTGAGGGTCGGAATCCTAAAATGCCACAAAATCCAGCAGGTATTCTCACGCCACCAACCGTATCAACACCTGCCATATACTGTTAGTACGAAAGGCATGACCATATGCTAAAGGAAAATTCTATATTCCACACTACCATCCCTCTTTCATCCCATCATGATGAGGTGGCATTGTCCATCAATCTTCATATTTATTCTTTAAAAAAATAAAGGATCATCCAATGGTGATAAATGTGTCACATCTTACGTAGTGGAATGGGAATGAAGTGCATAGCATTACTCTATGCTAAAACAATTAGATTGCTCCAGAAGTTAAAATATGATCAAGCATCAGATAGGATCTATCAACCAATTTTAATAGCTTTTGGCAGAAAAAATATAACATATAGAGTGCTAGAGAGAATGAAACTTTAGTACTTGAGACGTATACAAAAGAAACACCTAAAAAACAAGATGAAAAAAACTAATGCCTAATATCCAATTTCTTGACAGATTCCAAAATGGTAACTGCATTCACACGAGTGATAAAAGTCAATAACCATGAAAAGGACCATGTTCAAAAGCAAATTTGATCTATCAGACATACACTTCCAGACTAGGATACTCAATCAAAGCATAATTAACATTGCTGGTGCAAGCATACTAATTACTACCCATTCAGCACGCACATCAATACTGGCCCAGAGATTAAACTAAAATTTCCATTATTAAGAGATAGTTTGAAGTTTCATCTGCTAAAGTCACCATAAGTATGGAGTAATTCAAAGTAACCAGATAAATATTTCACAGCAAATATAAATAGCTTACCAGTAATTCGGTAACTTAGCATCAATAATTCTATGATTTTAGTTGAAAGTGCAACACTTGCTTTTTAAGTTCCACTAGGCTCCACCATAATTACCCATATAAACATATTTGCAGAAGCACATATCAAAATTGAATTTCAAGGGTTGAAATAACTATTAACAACGATAAAACTTCATATTACCTAGTATTCATATTCAAGCTACAATGTTGATGACCTTGCGGCAAATTGAAATAATAATACCTTTATCATCAGGTATTTCACACTTATTATTAATGTAAAGAAAGTTTTTCTTTTCATTTATTTTTTTCCCAAGGAAACAAAACATATTCTAGTTCCTAAAATTCCCAAGGGTGTGAACGCATCCTTTTGACTGCTAAAAAATTGTGTTATAGGTATTTTGGTTGTTTTGAGCATATAAATTGTGCCTGCCTAAATAGAAATTACAGTCAATTCAACCAGTTATATACTATGATACCCCATTCTGATAAGTTATAAGAGTAGGCGGTATATGGGATCCTACATTGCTTAGAAATGAGAAGTTCTTACTCTTTATAATGTCCCAATAGAACTCCAATTGTATCATTGACTAATCCTTTTGGAGTATAGGTCATATGACTTAGGCCTTCTATTGGGGTATTATAAATTGTATCAGAGCGTATCCCAACCAGAAATGTGGGACTTAAGCAGTGCCACCTACGACAGACTGGCCCGACGAGGACATCGGGAATATAAGGGGAGAGATTGTGATGCCCCATTCTGAAAAGTGATAAGGGTGGGTGGTGTATGCGATCTCACATTGCTTGGGAATGAGAAGTTTTTGCTCTTTATAATATTCCAATAGGACTCCAATTGTATTATTGACTAGTCCTTTGAAAGTATAGGCCATATGGCTTAGGCCTTCTATTTGGGCATTACAAATACTTTGGGCATCAACTGAAACAAAAGAAATTTTTTATGACGAGGAATCCTAGAGACCATACAAATGCAACATGTCTTTTACCCAGTTAAATCCTGGACCAGTGTAATATGCCGACATCACACTGATCAGGTACATTAGTGGCTTTTCACCAATGGGACACGGACCTTAGAACTAAAAAAAAAGAAACTATATAAACCAAACTAGTGTAAAAACTTTACCTGCCTTTCATCTTTGCAAAAAGAAAAGAAAAGAGGAAAAAACTAAGATGACAAGAAAAGAAATGAAAATCAAAACATAAGAAATTGTACCCATTAGCATTAAAGCAATAAAATAACCAAGTTTACCACTAGGGCTTCTAGTGAATTTTTTAAACATGGATAATGTATGTGCTGAGACTTAAGAAAAAATCCAGGGAAGGGCAATCGCTTGTTGAGAGTTGATAAGAAGCTCACCCAATGAGAAGTCAACAAGATTAGCAGCCACAGCCACAGCAGCCCCACTAGAGGATCCACCTGGTAATCTTGTGGGTGCTGCAGGATTGGTGGGTGTACCATAATGCTTATTTTCTCCACTAATACTGAAAATAAGACATGCCAAAAAGATGTAACTACTAAAATCTGAACAAAAGCTAGAGAGGGAGAGTTTGGAATGGCACTTTTCATATATTTTTTTTTTGTTGCATTCACCATCCTCATATTTGATACTACTCCCAGAGTAGTATCAAGCAGAGGGAGGGAGGGAGGGAGAGAGGGGGGGGGGGGGGGGNCTAAGCAATATACATTTTTAGTAAGTTCGAATAGATGTTTATCATAGCAACAGAAAGATCAACAGTACACAGCCCAATGTAGAATTGCAACAAATTGAGTACTAGGCAGATACCCATATGCTAGTTCATCCACAACAGTCTTTCCAATGCAAGTAGCGCCTCCTTCAACAAGAGCAGTAACCGCAGGAGATGTCCAGGAAGCTTTTTCATGCGTCTTCACCCAGTCTGGATGGCCAAATCCAGTCACATGTCCATCAATGTCAAATCTGATAATTATGATAAAAGATTTAATAAGTTAGAAAGGCTTTTGCCACTTATGATCAGTGTTCACAAGAGCACAAAAAATAAAATAAAATCAGAAATCCGTAGTGCAAATACAATCAACGTTCATGATTATGGCCAAAACAGCAATGAACTTCTCTTTTACTTACCTCAGCAACCAGAAAAGACAAGTTAAAACTAAAGAATGACAAACCCAATTAACAGCATCTTTGATCAAGAATGATAATAACTTGCTTAACTGGTCGAAAAAAAATTATTCTTTTATATGATGCTCGCTAAAAAAGTAAAATAAAATTAATCCCCAACTTAACTCAGCTAAAAATCAAATTACATGGCGTAGTTGGAAATTGAAATAAAACCAAATAGCATAAAATGTATTAAAATTTATGTTCTCTTAGCTGTTTTTAATTCAAGTGATAGATTTAACATCCTATAAGAAATCGATTCCAAAAGTTGGCGTCGCATTACTTACTGCAGGAACTCGAAACAAAAACAAAACCTCAATTCAACCAAGTCTACTAGGACCTTGAAAAACAATCACGTAGGCTACTCCGTAAACTTTCCACTAATTCAAACGACAGTAACACAAAAGACCAGAACTTAACCACTTTTTTTCTCTTTTTTCCTCCCTCCCAACTTTTCTCAGCAACCAAGCAGAACGGTGAAGTAAAACGAGTCCCTGAATCGAGTTAACACTCTACATACTTCAAGACTCACGAACAACAGCATAAACCACAAGCATACCTTCCTACTTTATATGTTCAGTCCCCCCCCCCCCCCCCCCCCCCCCCCCAACAAAAAAAAAAAACAGAAAAATAAAGACAAACAAAAACAATATCAATTAAAACAATAAAGCTTTGATTTTGAATAAAATGAGATTACACGTCGGAAACAGCGAAGGTGAGGCCAGTGAGAGGGTGGGGAGCTTTGGGTGGAAGCGGCGGAGGAGGAGGAAGCAGCTGAAGCTTCTCAATAAACGCGCCGAAGTCTTCCCTGATGGCTTTCTTGAGCTTTCTGGTTACAAGCAGAATTCCAGCCAAGCCCAATCCCAGCAGCACCCACAGGTTGGCAGATTGAGAGGCCATGTCTATTGAATTTCAGATGAATTCTCTAAACCCTATAATAGAATGGGGGACGCTGGAGGGTTTTAGTAACAGAGACGGAGAGAGGGAGGGACTGGGAGAGGATAACACAGTAGTCTTTTGTTGTGTAGCAAACTTAATAATAAAGCAATTCGTCTAAAAAAGTGTAAAAAAAAAAAAAAAACATTTATTTTTATTAAAAGAAATTTTATTTACAGAAAACTGTATATGCATTTTAAGATGGATATTTTTACAATTTTAAAAAATTTTAAAAATAAAATTATCTAGACTTGTATTGCAGTTCTCAAATGGGGATTGTACGTAGCATTACTCTTTTATTAAACATGTTAAGTTACAGACTTCAAATGAGATGAGATGAGATATTTTATTAAAAATTAAATAAAATATTATTTTTTAAATAATTTTATTTTAAAATTTAAAAAAATTAAATTGTTTATTATATTTTATATCAAAATTTAAAAAATTTGTAATAATTATATGAAATAAGATGAGATAGTTTGATTTTATGTAATCAAATCAGCATAAATCTTGTTCCGTTTAATTAAGTTTTAATAACCTTGTCAGGGTTTTTTTTTTTTTTTTTTTTAATTTTGTCAATCTGTATTAGATTTCGTGTGTCCGTATACAAATTAAGTCTGAATGAAAAGCATAAAATTAAGATAAAAAAATAATATTAAGTAATATAATATAATAGCAAGAGGGTTGCATAAAGAGTATTAATAATTTAATTCCAAGATTAGTTATATATATTTGATATATTATTGGGTTATTATCATTATATCCATTATTTATGTTATCTCAAGCTTTGTTGTTAATTATTTTATTGGACGAATACGGTTTAAAAAGTAGAATTATGTTGTAATATATATGTTTTTTTTTATCAATTTAATCATATTTTTATGTAGAGGATAACTGATATTGAAAATTTAAAATCTAGTTCAAGTTGCATTGAATCAAATTATATGAACGTGGGTCAGAATAAAACTATAGTTTATCGTTGGAAACGTAATTAATCCAAGATTGATATTTTTGCTTTTCAATTTTAAGCACATATTCTTGTGTGTGGGATGATAAAGTAGAAGAGAATTGATACACAACCTCTCCAACCTCCACACACCACATTTTTTTTAATTTTAAAATTTTTTAATATTTAAAAAAAAATTTGAGTTTATTCTTTTTAAATTAATTTAATTTTTCTATTCATTATTTATATATTAAATATTTGATTAAAAATAAAAATAAAAAAAGTGTGGTGTGTGGAGGTTGTGTGAATAGTAGGAGGTTAAGTAGATTTTTTTAAAGTAGAATTATGATAAAATAAAGAAATAAAATAAAGTTTTGGCTCCTCTTATTATTGGTAGAAAACTATCAAACTTCTTATTTGGTTCACGTACCGTGCTACGATGTGTCTACAATCAATTAATATGGCTCATTTTTCTTAAATAATAATTGTAGTCGCGAGTGTATAAAAGTCGCACAATTACTTTAAAAAAATGAATATATATATGACTCATGTGAAAAAAAAATTAAAATTTTTAATAGTGGACCCCACTATTTTTCAAAACGACTGTACGGTGCTTGTACACTTCACAACTGCATGTAGCATTACTCTTTTCTTAATACTAAGTTTTAATTGTTTTCCTATGAAATTTAAACAAAACAATTCCCCTGCCACCCACGCGGCGCTCGGCCCTGGACTTTGAGGTGTCGCACCTCCAGCAGCTCTGCCCACCATTCAACAGTATCATCTCATGTGAAGACCTCTCTCTCTCTCTCTCATAGGGTTGGGTAAAAACCCAATATCTATATCGTAGTTGTTATCATTGCTCCCGCCATCTAAACTCTGATGCCGCATTCATAGCTGCCAAAGATGCCCCTCCCGAACCTTTGAGTAAGTTCTAAAGTTGCCCCTCTCTCTCCCTCATAATCTTATGTGCCATAATTGTTAAAAACTCCACAAGTTGATTTGCCCCACTCCCCGCATGAAGCCTCCTATTGCCACGGCTGCGTTTGGATGTTAAGTTGAATTCAGTTCTTTATGAATAGTAGTGAGTTGAGTAGTGGATGGAGTTATGTGTGGTCCATCTAAATTGAATTTAAAGTGTGTTTGGATATTAAGATGAGTTTAATATTTTTTTTATGGAAAGTTGAAAGAAGTTGTGGGTCCCATGTATAAAGATGTGTTAAGTTGAAAAAGTCGTGGATCCCACATATAAAAAGGTTTTGAGTTGATATGAGTTTAGTAATTTGAGAGTTGGGTGTTTAAATATTAGACTCAACTTAAAATTAGACTGAGCTCAACTGAACTCAGTTGAGTCTTGCAACCAAACGCAGCCGCCTGCCACGCCATGAACTAGACTATAGGTAACCTCGTGACTCTATTCTAGTCTTCTTTGTTTTGATTCTGATTTTCAGATCCCTTATTTCTGTGTATTAGTTAAGCTAGATTTTATACAGGCAAACTCTTATGAACAGATTATATACACATATTCAATCAATCATGCAGCACAGAGTCATTGTTTTGAAATGATTGTTCTTTATTTACATTCACGCATGGAATAGATAGATACGTGGAAAATAATCCTAATTTGATATAATTAATTTAAAGTTTGATTTCTTTGTTTTTTGTTTTAGATTTTGAGTTTGAACAAATGTTGGTTAAACAATAAAATGTAGTTATCAGGCTAATACTTCAATTATATCTGGATTTAGTTTAAAAGTGTGTGGTGTGCTCGTGTTTGTAGGAAATTAAAAATGGATAAAAATGATGGAGGCAAAGAAAATGGGGGTGTTGAAGAGCCAAGGGTGAGAATGACATTTTCCTTAGAAGATGAAGTAAGGGTGTATTATACAAGGTATGCAAACCAAATTGGTCTTGGAGTGACAAGACGAAATTGCAAAACCGGAGCTGGTGGGAAAGTTAAGTATTTCACCCTTACTTGTATTCGTCAAGGCACATTTGTGAGCACATCATCGAATATTCTTAAGCCTGAATCGGTGGAACATAAAGGTTGCAAAGTTAAGATCAATAACATATTAGGTTTTAAACGAAAGTTTTGCTTGACTCATGTTGTGCTCCTGCATATGCATGTTCTTTGTCCTAGAAAATCAATATACATTAAATGCCATAAGAAGTTGGATAAGCTAATGAAGAGAAGACTAGAAGGATAATATGGGTGACATTCAATTGAGCAAGAACTAAAATTCTTGCATTGTTGAGGCTAGAAGGACGTACGAGAATCTCATGTTTGAGAGAGAGATACATGTAAATACAAAGATGAAATCAAATTACTTTAGCTAGGTTAGTAGGTGTTGAAGCATTACAAAACTACTTTGTGAGAATTCAAACGCAAAATGATGGTTTCTATTATATCATAGATGTTGATGATGAATCTAGTTTGCGGAATATGTTTTGGCCGAATGCCAGCAGTAGAGTTATGTATGAATCTTTTGAGGATGTTATAACTTTTAACACGACATACATGACCAAAGTATATAAAATGAAATTTGCTCGTTTTGTGGGAGTTAATTATCATGCTCAGTCGATTTTGTTTGGATTTGACATGATCTTTAGATAAGATATGAACATGTTTGTATGGTTGTTTGAATCGTGGCTTAAGTGCATGAATGGTTACACTCCAGAAGCCATAATAACCAATCAAGATAAAAGCTATGTAAATTGCAATTGAAAAGGTAGTTCTAAAATCTCGACAACGATTTTGCTTGTGGCATTTATGGGTGTCAGCTTATGTGAGAAATCAGTTTTGGATATTAAAGTCAACTATTTAAAAGAAGTGAATGTATGAATGCATTCTTTGATGATTACTTCAATTCAAAGACAACATCAAAGCAAGTCGTAGATAAGTACGATAATACACTTAAACACAAGATTGAGAATGAGGTTGCATGTGATTTAGTTCCTTCCACACATAAATTATGTACATATGCTATTATCCCATTGAGAGGCAATTCCAAAAAACTTATACAAACGCTAAGTTTAAATAAGTTTACAAGGAGTTCAAAGGCTTGTTATATTGTTGCGCAGTGATGAGTAGGTACGAAAACTCAATTTTTGTATATCACTTGGCTAATCAGGTCAAAGTTATAGATCGATTCATTAAAAGGACAAAGTATATTGTGCACTTTAATGATGAAAAGTGTGAAATATATGCCATTTATTTGACTTCAAATGCATTTTGTATAGACATGCCCTCTGTGTTGACATTTCATAACAATAATGAGTTACCTTCAAAATACATCCTTGATAGGTGAAGAAAATATATGAAATGAGATTATATGCTTGTCCGAAGTAGATACAATGATTTTCGTTATTATCTAAGTGTACATCGAATGAATAAATTGAACAAGAATTTTTATAAAATATCTTCAATTGCGTCAAATAGTGACGAAGATTGCTTGAAGTTAATGACTCAATTAAGTAAATTGAAGTTGGAATGGGTTGACCATCGGCCAATGTGTGATAGTAGTATACTAATTTATGATCATTTGGCCAAGGCATTGGGGTGACAAAAGATAATGAAAAATGTAAAATCCTATTGCGACTTAAGAAAATGGAGGCAACTTTCTAAGTAAAACTAGTCATTGGTTGAGAAATCAATGAATCTGTATTGAAATAAAGGAAGACTCAACGGTCTTGTAAAATCCAATTTGTTTGTATTTAGTATTTATAACCAACATTAACTATTTGTGTAGGAATTTCGAACAGAAGAATAGGCCGCACCTAAATTCAACTATATGATCCAAGTTTGGATCACCTAGCTTAGTCATGCTTGATTTCCCTCTAGATTCTATTGTTCAATCAACTGTGGTATTGCTTGCAAATATTTTTATATAATATGGTTCTTTGATATATATTAATTGTGGAATGTCTTTTTCTATTAGGTACAACAACTATATTATCAATTTTTAGACAAGAATAACTCTTGTTATTTTCATACAAAACAAGATGTAGACGTTGAGATCTGTAAGTATAGTATTCATATCATTGCTAATGTCATTTCCATAAACTTTAAATACAAACAAAAAAATACAGTCATTGACATAACAATATAATGCAAACTTGAAATTGTAGACCTACTTTTGACGTGAATATGCCACGTATAATATTCAAATTGATTTTGTAAGAAGTTGTTTGACACAAAGGAGGGCTAGAGAGCATATGGTTACTTGTTCTTTTGTGACTATTTTTGTTAGTTCTTGAATTTTATGTTTTGTTAAGTTTTGACGAAATAGACATTATACTAAGTTGGGTTATGTGGGTTTGTCATTAACAATGTATTATGTTCAATTTTGTAATGTTATTAGTTTTATCTTAAATACCATGTACAATGCAATACATATATACATTGTCTTTAGGTTGATAAGATGCAATATATGTACATTTTGTAAGAAACAAGTAATATATAAAAGTTTGTATGGATGGAAGAGCACTACTCGAATTTTGGTATTTTGTAATGCATGTGTTGTTCTCTTGGTAGGTATTTTGGAATCTTGATACCACACAAGTGATTCATAAATCCTGGCGTGTAAGAATGCAAAAGTGATTCAATCTTTTTTAAAAGAAAAAGAAATAATATTTGTTTTTAGTTATAATATTCTTTTGGCATTCAAGTAACAACCGCTAGAAAGGTAGTTAATCTATTGCAATCATATATGGTATTTACAAGGCCATTACCTGAATAGCACGATTTTTTTTTCATCTCAAGCTAAATTAAATGAGCGGCCATATGAGTACAAATAGAAAAAAAAAAA
>QEOT01005918.1:100322-207723 GCA_003123785.1 Pterocarya stenoptera
CCGTGTAATTCCTCTCAACCCCAACTGATCCCCGAGCATATATCTGTCCAAGAACTTCCATTGACCTTGGCTCCCTCTTCTCCACAGCCTTCAAAAACCACGACAATGCCTTGGCATGATCAGGCCTCAATCCTCCAAGCCCCAAGTAGTAAAACATGCCAATTGTGTACATGGCTTCAGTGTTCCCTTTCTGTGCCAAAAATTTCAGAAGCTGGACTTTCTCAGCATCCTCTCCTCTGAAGCTCATCAGGACCTTCTCATTCTCCTCCGCCCCAATGTGGATTCTGACTGGTTCATTCACAGGTGGATATTTTGAAACCAAGAAACTTTTTACAGCTACGTCTGCTAACTTGGCGTAAATTTCAACTGCTTTCTCATACCTCTGCAAACAATCAAGATAAACAATAATAGTCGTACTAGTTACTATAGGATTTAAAGAAAGAGAACATGACAAAATGAACAAACCTCTTGACGCGCGTAGGAATAGGCGAGGGCCATCTTGGACTGCATATTGCCCCCCTCGGCAGCAAAGTGATGGTACATAAAAGACTTGGCCTTGTTCCTCTGCTTCATCAATCCCATCCCGTGCAGGAACCCAAGCACGGACCTTGCGTGAGCGTGGCTCTCCCTCGCCGCGTTTTCGATGTCCGCTGCGGCCTCTTCCATTAACCGAGCGTCTCCGGAGCTCGCTGCGGAGACCATCTTGGACACACCGTAGAAGTACAGAGCCTCTAGAGCCGTACTCGTATTGGATGAGCCAGTGGCATGAGAAGGGGAGGCCGGCTCAAAGAGTGGTTGCCAGGAGCCGGGGTCAAGCTCTTCCTCGGACTTGTGGGTTGAGTCGGAGTCGCCGAACTCGTCCCAGTCGGGGAAGTCGTCGGAAGAGAAGGACTGCTTGAAGTCTTCCCCAGTGAGAACGATGGTGAATCGTTGGACGGCAAAAGAGAGAGGAAAGAGAGAGAGAACGATGAGAGGGACTAAGAGCTTCAGGATTGCGCTACGCATCATTTTGACGTTGAACGAGTAGAGCAGTAGCAGAAGAAGAAGAAGAACGTAAACAAGAGATGGACGTGATCTTCGGTTAAGGTTTGTATTCATTATTTATCTGGATTTGGGTTATAGATTTCTAGTCAAAGTCTATTGATCGTAGGATTTGGGTTATAGACTTCTAGTCAAACTCTATTAATTTAGAGAATACGTATAATAAGTAAGTTTAGTACTAATCTACGTATTAATTTTATTATCTTTATATTTTAAATTTAAATTAATATTATTTTTAATAAAATTTATTTTTTAACCAATTATATTAAATAAATACATATATTAATTCAGATAATCGTTTGCTATTAAATTTTTTTCATTGAGTTATGAGTAATGGAGAGAGAAATGCTTTTTATTTTTAGTATGAACCGCTAGAGCTACCGCTGACCACTAGAACTTTTTTTTTTGTATTTTTGTCGGTTATTTTTTATATAGATTTTTTTAAAACTTTTAAATATTTAAAAAAATTAAAATAAATTTAGAATATTATTAAAAAATATTTTCTTAATTATAAAATAAAAAAAATTATTAAAAAATACTTTTTTAATCACTATTTTATTTTGTGATTAAGAAAGTATTTTTTAATAATATTATAATTTTTTTTTAAATATTTAAAATTGTTAAAAAAATCTATATAAAAAAAACTAAAAAAAACATATAAAAAAACACATATTAAAACCAATAGTAGCTCCCAATTGTGGTTATAGTATTATTCTTTTAGTATCATCTAAGAAATTGATTTGAAAAAACAAATCGATATATATATATTATGAATAATGCTACACGTCCCGTTGGGGGCTCCTGTTGGAGTGTATGCTTGATTTTTGATGTGTTTTTTTTAAGTTTTTTTTATATAGATTTTTAAAATAATTTTAAATATTTAAAAAAATAAAAAATATTATTAAAAAATACTTTTTTAATCAAGAAGTAAAATAAAAAATTATAAAAAAATGTTTTTTATTTTACTTGGTGATTAAGGAAGTATTTTTTAATAATTTTTTTTTTAACTTTTGATTAAGAAAATGTTTTTTAATGATATTTTAAATTTATTTTATTTTTTAAAAATATTTAAAATTAGTAAAAACATCTACATATAAAAAAAAGAAAAATGATTTATACACAACATAATTCACAACACATTATATAACAATGTGTTAAAATGAGGGGCATTTTTGTAAAGCATCTTATAAAAGTAATAGTATTTTATAAAAATACCATCATTTTATAACATTATTGTGTAATGTATTGTACAATGTGTTGTGTGTATCAATACTCATAAAAAAAACTTAAAAATTACATATAAGAAAGTGAGGCTAAACCCTAGCAGGAGCTCTCAGCGAGGGCTGTAGCACAACTCATATATTATATATAGAAAAAGGGTAGCACTAGGGCCACCGCTCTCAGCTCCCATTGGGAGCCACCACTAGTGATAGAATTTTTTTTTTTTTTTTCATATAGGTATATTTTATCACTTTTAAATATATTTTAAAAAAATAAAAAATCATAATATTATTTAAAAATATATTTTTAATCATTAAATAAATAAATAAATAAATAAATAAATAAATAAGGGAGCGGGAGCTACCAGCGGTAGCCCCCAGCGGACATTATCATTTCCTATAGAAAAATGCTCAATGCAGTCGGCAAGTGTAGTCTCGGGAGAATCGCTGCCCGTGGAAAATGAGAAACGCAACATTTCATCTATTTGAACAAAACGGGTCGTTTTGGTTTCAGACTCCCTTCCTCAGTTTCGTTTTCCCTCCTTCCCTCTCTGCGTTTCTTCCCACTGAAGCCTCCCTTGCCTCCTTCCCTCCTTCCCTCAGTTTTGTCTTTGATTAAAGTCCGAGATCTTTCCCACTGAAATCTCCCTCAGTTTCATATACAGAAAACTCCATCTGGGTGTCTGAGAATACACATCTCGAATGAGTTCATATCCCAACAGTTGGAAGAAGGGAAGATCCGGGGCAAAGAACAAGAAGAAGAAAAGAATACCGAGAGCTCGAGTGAATCAATGAGTAGTGCAGTATGCACTACGCCTTGATTGCAGAAGGAGTACGCACAGCTTGTCAGATCACGCCACTGGAAGCCAAAACTCGAAACAATAAGGGAGACGGAAAGGAGAAATTTTTTTTCATTCAGGATGAAGAGAAGGAAGAAATCTCAACCGAAAGGGCATCAAAAGATCACTCTCAAATCAGAACAACAAATTGATGTTACTTGTACTAAGCCTCCTTCAAAAGCGAAGATAAAAATTAAATCGAGAAAAAATAATATATATATTTGACGAACGTCGAGCAGCGGCTGCATTTTTTTTGGTCCTTCTGGGTTTCTATAATAGACTCTGAAATTGTTTTAATTAATTAATTCATTCTTCATCAGAGATTGTAAGCTTGATTTGGTCATCAGAGATTAGGATGGATAGCAATTCTTCCAGACCCACGTGAAGACGAAGACCCACCCATTTTCTTTTCTCATCTGTTTTGCCTTCCTTTTTTTAATAAATCTTTCGGCTGACGTGTCCCACGATTCCTCAACCGGTACGCATTCCGAGTCCCGACTGTTCTCAGAAGAATTATATATATATATACACAATAGATGGAAGCAATGCTCGTTTGTTAGTTTATATTAATTTTTTTATTAATAAGGATGTAATGTTTTTAGTTAATTAAATAATGATATAATATTTATGTAATTTATAAATAATTACCGCTGTGATATATTATAAGAGAAGAGCATTAATAGAAATTATAACATGATTTTTTAAATTAACATCATCCGTAGTTTTATGAAAGTCGTTTGAGATAATTTTGGTTCTAAGATGATGATTTAACATTTTCCTCATCTTACATTATCTCAATAGAGAGGACATTAAAATGCTTATATTTTTTCTCCTTCAATTTTTCTGGATCTACATAAGCTTAAATCTCCTAATTTTTTTTTTAATAATTTCTCCACAATACTTTTAATATATGACCGATGTTCCTACAAAATAAATTTTGAATAACTTTACATAATTAATAAAAAATAAGTTGAATTAAAAACAAGTTTTTGTAAAATATAAACAGGTTGAGCTGTATAATAAAAAAAATGTAATGATAGGCTAAAGAAGGATGATAACCTCATTCCAGTTATAAACTATTAAGCCAAATAGTAATAATTTTAAACAAACCATTAGTTTAAGCAAATTTGAGAAATAAAGCATGTTTGTTGGGAATTCAAATTACAGTTTCTTCCTTAAACAATAAGATATCATGGAATTGTTTTCTTGGTCATTGAGATGGTGGTTACAAAGTTTTAATAGCTGAAGGATTGAAATTATATTTTCTCTAAAAGAAAACGAAGCTTATATACATGAAAATTCAATCATCAATCACAAATCCTAACAATTATAAAGAGCACATCAACCAACTCACCAAAAAACAGTAATAACAAGCAAACAAAGCAATGGAAAATACACTTTCCTTCAGCAAGCCACTGGTTCATATTCCTTCAGCAATACTTAATAAATTATCTGCTCATTGAAAAATAAGATTTTTTTTTTCTAGGCTACAGGGATGGAAATCCAGCTCAGCTCTTACCCCCAAGGTACAGGGGTCATTGCCATTGGTCAAAGGCCACCGGGAAAACGAAGTTTTGATTACAAATACAGATGTATATACTCAACATGCCTTGTACATGTGAACGGGTAAGAATAACATAGATGCTGGATTCTTTTGCACGCTTTCACTCTAAATTTTGGAGAAACAGTTTATTTATAATATTTATTGTTACAAGAAAATGCATCAACAGAAAAAATTTATTATGGCTTAGGTTATAGATAGACATCATATAAGAGTAACATAACTGGACCATACAGCTCTTAGGAGTTCAAATCATTTATATGCGAGCTAAACCAACTCAAATCTATAGAATAAGCAGTTCCAAGTAAAAAACTGATGAAAAAAGCCCAAAACAATGGCCATGAACCAACAATCCATCCAAGCCAAAAACTCCGTTAGAAAAGAAAGGAGATAATAAGCATGCATTCAGGCAAGAATCCAGATCAATGCTTGAATTTTTCAGACCATGGAAAATGTATCCTGAATAATGGAATAAAGAGAGGAATCACAAAATTTTACCTATTAAAAACGAAAATTTAGGAGTATCTAGTAGACTGTGAATTACATTTAAAAATATATTGGTCACCAACCTATGTCTTTGACATCTTTTAATTAGTAGTTTGGTCCCTACAAATTCTGCACTAATCTTATTCAATATACTTTATTAAATGATGTTTACTTAAATAAAAGTTGCCTATTTATTCAACATACAACTTAAACATTCCAACCGAACACATTTCCAATATTAATGAAAAGAAAATCATTTTATAGAAGGTTTCATAACTTGTATCAAATGAAGGAAGCTGTGAACAAAAATATAACTTTTAATACAACAATGGAGAAAGATGTCACAATCATTAACCGGTTACAAGTGAATATTCCCCTAATGTTAATGGAAGATATGGCTTGTTAACCTGCAATGAAACAACACAGTATAGAAATAGAATTTGATAGTCCCCATATGCTCCATATATTATTTTTTTTTCCGGATATGAAGTTCCAAGTAAAGTACAAAGCATAATAAAGCAAAACAAAATCAATACATAATAAAGCAACTACGGATAACAAAAAATGCAATCTTTATAGGAGGTAGACTCTCTCACCCTAGGGAAAAAAGTTAGGTTAACCTGTGCAATAGCTGTTTTAGAAGGCAGCACCCTCACAGGGTAGAATCCAAGCATTGTCCCCGACAGATCTAAAGCAGCCCTTGCCCTTTCTGCGCAATGAACAGAGCTACTGTTTGAGTCATCAACACAATTCATCATCACTCAAAGAACTTTCAACTATGCACCATACAACTACACATTACCTTCATCAATAAACTAAATAAAGGCAAAACGAAGTATAGAATTACAGTCACCACATATTCGGTAGTCAACAACCTTCAAGCATAAAAGCACTTGTTTAAGACCAAAATCTCCTCCCTAAAAACACTTCACTCCAGAACATGTCCTGCAAAAAGAAAAACCTACAAACGAATCTGACATCAAAAAGAAAAATGAACCATAAATTCCAAAATTAAGAGAAGGGCTTAACACAATTAAGAAAAGAACAATACCTTTTAGGGCCTCAAAAGCAGAACCGTGCACCAGATTCAACCCCAGCCTCAATGTTTCCCATTATTTTTTCCAAAGTTCTTTGCAAATCCAACATGTTTTTCACTTGAAAATGAAACTAAAATGGTCGACCATCAAACCCCTAGAATAAGTAGAACACACACACACACACGATTACGATGGTATTTGTCGGTCAACATGCAAAAAGTAGGAAAAATTAGGATGGAAAAATGAAATATACCCCAATTGCATGCAGATGTTCTTGACTCGAAGCAACTTGTGATGTACTCAGCAGATCAACTCATTCAGTTTTGTCATCTACCTCAAGGGCTGCATGGGCATATTCCAAAACCAGTGTCCCTCCCTCCCGAGTTCTCTCTTTAACGACATTGAAAAAAAAATCAATGTTGCAGATGCGATTGACGGATACAAAGAGAACAAAAAAAAAATTGAAGAGACGATGGAGTTTGTATACTTAACTGGGATTTTAACGGAAAACTAAAATTACTGTAGTTCTGTTAAAACAAGAAATTTCCGTTTGATCCGTTTGATCCGTTTGATAGGCTCTTTATATATATAAAAATAGAGTAATGTTACTCATCATCCCAATTTCTATCTTCCTTTCATTATCTTATAATGTAGTATTAAATGATTGAAGATTATTTATTATATTTCACTTGTAAACCTATAATCTAATGACATATTATGGGATGACGGGAGGATGATAGAAGTTAGGATGATGAATAAATTTTTTCATAAAGATAATGTATTAGTTGCCACGTCATCATTATTTTTAAACCTGATCAGTTTGAAATGAAGGATTATAGATCCAATATTTTCTCCTCATTTTTAAAAAATGGTTTGATGCAATTTTATGATGATTTATCCCCAAAACTTCGAACAGTTAAAATTAATGAGTGGCACTATTCAATTATAAATTTATATTGTACGATTTTAAGTAGCACTCTTCATAATTTATAGATATTTATAAATTAATTTTTATAAACAAATTAATTTATAAACCTACAATGATGCGTCAAGTATTTTTTTATATCATGAGATAAATCTAAATATTATACAAAATCATATCAATTAATAAATTTTTTTAAGAAAAAGATTACAATAGAACCTTAAAAGAAAACATAAAACCATAATTTTTTGATGCGGTTCAGGTAAGAATATGGTGAGCAATGTAGTTGACAATTCTAATAAGCCCATTTAGATTGAAAAGTGATTTCAACTAATCTCATTATTATAATTTTCTCAAATTTTTATGTAAAATATAATAAATAATTTAATTTTTTCAAATTTTAAAATAATAATAATATTAAAAAATAATATTTTATTCAACTTTTATCTCAACTCATTTCTTCTCAACTCTAAATCCAAATGGAACCTACTTCATCATTTCTTAAGAAGTAGTTCCATACATGTGGCTTTGAATTGAGCTAAGTTCTCTTAAATAATTATTGTTCTTTCAATGTCGATAGAGCTCAGAATTTCCTATGCAACTTGTATTTATCGCCCTTAATTTGTAAGTAATTATTGTCTCTTGCATGTTTGGATCAAGACAATGAATGTTAACTTTATATATAACGAGTGGACCACAGGAATTTCAGGAACCTCTGAAGATCAGCAAGATCATAGTAAAATCTCCTTCTTCGATTTCTCACTATGGAATTTGTCAACTTGCAAGTTTGAATCGACGCTATGTTTGGTTTCTAAGAAAATGACAGATAAGATCAAATTAATTTTTTGAGACTTCTTCTTCCCTCCAATTTGTAAGTAAGATTATGCATACCATAAAGTGCAAAATGGCTGAAAAAGAAGGGTGTATGGCATTAAAACTTGATAGGAGTAAGGCATACGACATGATTGAATAAAAGTTTCTCAGATCAGTGATGAGCATAATGGGCTTTGATTTAAGATAGGTTAATTTAGTGATGAAATGAATAGAATCAGTGTCATATTTATTGGTTAATGGGGTCCCTCAAAGATCTTTCAAGCCAAGCCATCAAGGGGTATTAGGCAAGGTGATCCTCTATCACCTTACCTTTTTATTCTGTGTGCAGAGGCATTGAGCACAGTGATATAAAAAAAAAGCAGAAGAAGAAGGTTTAATTATTGGGAATCCTTTTGCAAGAAGCAAATTTAGACTCACTCAACTCTTCTTCTTCTTCTTCTTTCTTTATTTATTTTTTGCATTTGATAACTTTTTGTTTTGCAAGGCTAATTCGATTGAGTGGAGCAAGTTTTTTAGCCTATTAAAAGTTTATGAAGAAGCCTTAGAACAAAGACTGAAGTTAGAAAATACCTCGATCTAGTTTAGTAAAAACACAGCTCAAGAAACTCAAGATTTCATTCTAAGTATTGTTGATGTGAGATCAACAATGCCATATGAGAAAGACCTTAAATTGCCAACAGTGGAGGGTAGAGCTCAAGAACAGTCTTTTAGAAGTATTTTGGATAAAGTGAGAATGAGGATCAATAGTCATAAGGTGAAAACACTATCTCAAGCTGGAAATGAAATTTTTATTAAAGTAGTAGTGCAAGCTCCCAACATATAGCATGAGTGTTTTTAAGCTGCCAAGTAGATTGCTCAAAAGTATAAACAGTGTAATGCAGAATTTTTGATGGGCCAACAAGAGACTGAGATGAAAATCCATTGGGTTTCATGGAGTACCATAGGAAAGGCTAAATCAACAGGAGGTATGAGATTTAAAAATTTGGAGAGTTTCAGTCTTGTTATGCTTGCTAAACAAGGTTGGAGATTGATTCAACACCCTCAATCTCAAGCCTCTCAAGTCTTAAAAGCAAAGTACTTTCAAGGATCTTCTTTTCTGAATGCTAAACTAGGACAAAAGCCTTTTTATATATGGATGAGTATTTTGACAGCCATACATTTAATTGAAGCAGGAACTTATTGGAGAATAGGCATTGGTGATAAGGTCAGCATGTAGGGTAACAAATGGCTTCCAAAGCTTGCACCATCCAAGGTTCAGAGTCCTGTTTTGATATTGAATAGTAAGGCCAAAGTCCAGGAGTTGATTGATGCAAGTGAAAAGAAATGGAGAATTAATTTGGTGGAGAAGATTTTTGCAAAGGAAGAAGCAGAGGTGATAGCATAGATTCCTATTTGCTCCTCCAACAGCTCTAATAAACTAATTTGGAAAGGCATCTCTAATGGTCTTTTGACTGTAAAGAGTGCCTACTATATGCAAAAGGAATTGCTATTGGTAGCAAAGGGTCAGGCCTCGAGCATCAATAGTTTTCAAAGGGTGTGACAGCTTATTGGGAAATTGAAGATAACCCCAGGGGATAAGGTCTTCCTTTGGAGAGCTTGCCTTGAAGCATTACTAACACAAGCTAATTTGTTTAAGAGGAAAATAGTGGAGCATTCAAAGTGTCCTATATGTTCCAATGTAGAACTGACTGTTGTTCATGCAATATGGGAGTGTGAATCTGCTAAGGATGTATGGAGTCAATGCTCCAAAAGAGTCATTTTTCTCATAGGAATATGCTAGAACTATTAGAGACAATGTCGAGCTCTATGGATATTGAATTGATGCATGAATTTGCAGTGGTAGCTAAGAAGATTTGGTTGAGAAGGAATGAACTTATTTTCAATAAAGAATTTAACCATCCCAACAAAGTGGTGAGGGATGCTCAACAAACCTTGTAGCTGCTACATGAAGTGGAAGAGCAGAAGACTTATACCTCAGGGCCAGGAAGCACTACATTGGATAAGTGGGAAACCCTTCCTTTGAATATCTACAAACTAAACTGGGATGCTGCAGTAGATAAGGCTTATACTAGAATTGGCATAGGGGTTGTTGTTTGAGATTACGAAGGAAAGGTTATTACTACCACGAGAAAGAATAAGAACCTTTTCCCAAATCCATTACTGGCGGAAGCTTGTGGGGCACTTCAAGCAACAATTTTTGGTTTTGAATTGGGACTAGGAAAGGTTATAATTAAAGGTGACTCCCTTTAGATCATTAAGGCTTTGAAGAATGAAGATAGTGCTTGGACTAGTGCAGGGATGTTTGCGACTGAAGCAAAGGAACATCTAAGAAATTTTGCCAAGTGGGAGGTTCTTCATGTTAGAAGAAATATCAATGTAATAGCACATATCTTGCCAAAAGAAGCATTAACCATTTCTGATGTAATTGTTACTATGGAGAAATCTCCTCCATGTATTTCAGATTTGTTATAATGGAAATGATCGCTAAAGTTTCCTTTAAAAGAAAAATTGTAAGTAAGATTTAGTTCCATTGCTGAAGAATTGTTTTTATTTATTTATTTATTTATACATCCTAGAATGTACCATGGATAGGCTTGCTATATGAATGGAAACTAAGGCCTCGTTTGTTTTTACAGATGAAATGAGATAAAAGTTGAAAGTTGAGATAAAATATTGTTATAATATTTTTTTAAATATTATTTTTGTTTTGGATTTGAAAAAGTTAAATTGTTTATTTTATTTTGTATAAAAATTTGAAAAAATTGTAATGTTAAATAAGATGAGATGAAAAGTTTTGTGAAAGTGAACGAAGCCATAACTAGTATAAATGTATAGTATATTTGAGTTGCTAGAGGGTTTGTTTGTTTTGCTACAAACCCAAGGGCTGGTTTGGAGCACAAGACAAAATACAAAATTCTCTTCTCATCTCATCTCATCATTACACATTTTTCAAATTCTCATACAAAATATAATAAACAATTTAACTTTTTAAAATCCCAATACAACTTTTTAAAATCCCAATTCAACTTTTTCAAATTCTAAAACTAAAAAAATAATATTTTAAACTTTAAAATAAAATTCAAAATTCTTATCTCACCCCCAAACCTACCCAATCTATACCGAGGTGCAGAACTAAATCTTTTCTTTTCATTAGGTTCTTTTAAGATAACTGTTTTTGATAATTAAGTTGTTAAAGCTTCTTAATCTTATAATGATGGCTATGCTAGTGAACATTTCTCCAGTGAACATTTGAATATTTCTGCTTAAACGTTCATTTGCTCCTTTTCTTTTTATTTATGGGAAGCTGTACTCTTTGCATTGCTAAGTAGAACAAATTTCTGGGCATTGACAAGAGGTTGAGTTGTCTGCTTGCTCAGTTGCATGGTCATAACCCTGCTTGGAAGCTTGCCACCACAAAGAATGTGCAAGCAGATGCCTTTCTACATCTGTGCAGAAACCAGATACTCCCATGCACATGCTACGTTCCCCATAGTTGTCAAGTATCCATGCAGCATTGGTCTGTGCCACCTCATACCCCAGCTCAGCCATCCTTGCATATAACAGGAATGCCTTACCCACATCACCTTTTAAGTATGATTCAAATGCCCATCTAGATAAAGAACTCCATGGTCCCTGTTCTGCAACTAATTTGTATAAAGCAGCTGCCTGAAATCAAAGAAGCTCGGTTATTGATTGGTAGATGTCTAAATTTTGGGCATCTTAACAACTTACAACAAACTGATCCTGACATAAGCATGCATGAAGTCAGCTTATCATATGGGTTTTCTAAGGGGATTGAGCAAGCAAATCACCAAACTGAAAGAGACAAGCTGTTAACAGTATTAAAAATGATAAAAAAAAATAAGGTACAGAAAAAGAGCTTAGTTGCAATGTACATATATTATGTCGTCTGTGAAATATAAACACAAACCAAATGAAGAAAACATAAATAAAAGCAGGATTTTACCATTGGAAGGTTTTTCTTAAGCCCCACACCGGTATGAAACCTCTTTGCGAGCTGGTAGAATGCCTTTTGGTGACCTGCATTAGCAGCCTGAATAAAAGAGGAATAGGCTCTCCTCAAATCCTTCTTTACTGCAATCCCTTTTAGATACATTACTCCTAGGTTATACAAGCCACCAGCATCCTCATCATTAGCAGCCTTCTCAAACTACTCTTTTGCCTGTAATGAAAATGATTGGTTTGTGACACATACTCTGAAATTACCAACCAATAGAACTAACACAACTTGAGTATACAGAGGTGAAGAAAAGAAATAAAATATTCGTCGAGAGTGAGGAAAAGTAAGACAATGCTTAAAGTAGAAGTAATCCAACAGTACTGATGAGCTGCATGTTTTGAAAAATTTGATAAATGCCCATACTAATTAACCGAAACCCTTCAATTCTCTTAGATGGAGAAAGTGATTGGGCAAAAGACATCTCAGGGTCATGCCCAGGTATGGGTGCAATGGTGGTTACGAAAACAGGCCGCAATGCCTCACATCCCTGACTTACCACTACATCAATGATGACACGACGCCAGAGACGGATGTTTTTTTTTTGAGAATTTTATCAATAGCCCTCATTTATGATGGAAGAATACCGTGGCTACAGTCCACCTTGGGAGTTACATCATAAACACACAAATCCAAGGTGCAAAAAACCATTATAAAAACCTTATTCCTATATAATAAGAAATTCATTTGCATCAAATGTACTGAAGTCCAGCTCTATCTAGTACCAAAGCACCTCGCATATTTTGTGGTGGAGTCTCTCCTAGTGCTACTAATTTGGGCAAGTGATCCGCAACTTGGTTAACTTTCCAAAAGACAAGGTGAGCTGAGAAGTTGCATACCCTCTGCTATTGGGGATCTGATCCCACAACTCTCTAAAAAACCAGAGACAGCAGCCTTGTTCTAGCACCCATCTAACCACCACCAGTTAGTCTGATTCCAAATCAACCTCCAAGTTGTTTAGCCGAATGCAGATCTGAATAACATCCAGAATGGTTCTCATCTCAGCCCATGTTTGTAACTTCCCCATAGAAAGCTGAAAAAGCCACCAAGAACGGCCTCTTGCATTCCTCAGCACACCTCCACCACCACAAGGACCCGAGCTTCCAAAACGACAACCATCGACATTAAATTTAATCCTGCTACCAGTTGGTCTCTTCCAGATTAGGATTCTAATCTTTGGCCTTTGGACCTCTACTGTCGGTATCACAATCTGCTCAAGGATCTTCTACCTATCAAAACCAGAAATCTGTTTCACCCTAGTTATTTTGGATTTCACAACCGGATTGGAGGAGGCCAAAAAGTTGATTCGATGAATATTTTTTTAAAAAAATTATGTACAAGAGGGAGGGTCGAAAATTTCTCAATGCTATCTTTATTGCTCTCATACCCAATAAAAGGGGCAGTGGGATCAAGGATTTTCACCCTACCAGACTAGCCAATAAGAAGAAAATGGCATTGGAAAAGATCATCTTTAAAACTAAAAGTGCTTTCATCAGGGGGAGACAGATTCCAGATCCAGTCCTTATAGCCAACAAATGCTTCCATAATCTGATTCAAGATGGGCAATGGGTCTAAGATCAATTTTGGCATGATATATGGTGCAACGATCATAATTTCATTCGGTTGCTTCAATGGGAGATTATTATTGGGAGTTTTTCAATGATTCTAGACAATGCAAACATCACTTTTACTAGACTAGTGCAGGATTGGGAAGTGGAGTTGATCTCTTCTTTCTAAAACCTTTTAACACCTTGAGGTCGGGAAGCAGTAGTGAGTATAAGATCTGGTGACAGTCCCCTTCAGAAAAGGAAAGTTTTTGCGGTTCAAACTTTTTATCATGCGTGCTGCATCCCATAGGTGCTCCTTTTTCTTGGAAATGCCTTTGGCCAGAGCAAAGCTCCATTGAGGGTGGCTTTCTTTGCAGGAACAACTAAACTATGAAGATTTTGACAATGGATAATTGAGAAAAAGAAGTTTCATAGTGATGGATTGGTGCTATATGTGTATGAAGAGCGAGAAATCATTGACCTCTTTTGCTACATCAATGGGGGCCTCAACTTTCCATCTATTTGGTGTAGCTAGGGTGATGTCCTAATGAGAAGTAGAATAGTTAGCTTGCAAAGTAAAAATGTAGCTCAACAAGGTGAAAGTTCGGTGCATGGTTCCTTTATGTTTAATGTGGTATATTTGGAACGTAAACTATGCTAAGAATTTTAACAATCGCAAGACGGTGGTTGAGCTAAGAAACACAATGTTAAAAACACTCTACGTATGGATGTTGGCTAAGAGTAGTATTGGCTGCTCCAATTATATAAAGTCTTCTAGTTTTCTACCTTCTTTACTAACTCCTTTCTCTTATATACCTTGTGTACCAAGGTTGTAGAAAAATTGACTTAGTTATCAGAAAAATGTTAGCATTAACAATACGGTAATTTAAATTCTTTAACAGATGTACAGAGTAAACACATCAACAGTCCAAAACAATATCGTTCCAATAATTCTGCTTTTCACTTTCAAGCATCACTAATTGATGATACTGAAGGTTACTGATTACCACAAACAACAAGAATTGAGGGGAGTAGTGCCAAGGGAATAATCTCATTCATATCATAATAAAGAAGAGAAACAGATCAGCACAGAGAAAGACATAACAGAAGTAGAGAAAAAAGGGATAGCTGGGGCCAAGTTAAGCTAGTCAGTCCATAATCCATAGTCTATCCAAACACAAAATGCTTCAGCATATATGTTTGCAGAAAACAGATATAATCTTACTTTGGTGTAATTCTTGTTGGCAACTCCATAGCCTTTGATATACATATACCCCATTCCACTATAAGCCGAATAAAGTGGATGTCTGGATGCAAGGGTTAGCCATTCAAGTGCTTTCCTGTAGTTCCTTTCAACCCCAACTCCCCGAGCATATATCTCTCCAAGAAGCTCCATTGACCTTGGTTCCCCCTTTTCCACAGCCTTCAGAAACCAGGGTATTGCCTTGGCATGGTCACGCTTCAACCCTTTCAGCCCAACATAGTAAAAAAGACCAATTTTGTACATGGCTCCAGCGTGCCCTCCTTGCAGTGCCTGATATTCCAATATCTCTATATCCTCATTATCCTCTCCTCTGGACTTCCTCTGGACCTCCATATCCTCCTCGGCCCCATGGTGGATCCTGACTGGTGCAATGACAGGAAAATATTTCAAAACCCATAAACTATTTACAGCTACTTCTGCTAACTCAGCATACAGTTTAGTTGCGTTTTCATACATCTGCAAATAATCAGAAAACAAGAACAGTCATACCATATGAACTTACAAAATCATATCAAGAGCTAAATTCACACATATTAGAGGATATAGCTAAATTCGTTATTGGAACCAATCATAGAGCTAACAATGAAGTTTCCTTTACCATTTCCTTATTGGGTAAAGATACGCCTACAACTGTCCTACAACTCTTTTACAATCAAGCAGTGCAAGCACGCCACTTTGTCGAAAATGAATTTTAATTTTACAAAAATACCCTTTATTTAATAAAGAATTGTAATAGACTTTTAAGTTAATCATTTTCCTTCCTAACTTGAAGACTAAGCATACACATCAAATGAAAATTTAATTTAAAAGAATATGCTAGATTGGAAAAGTTTACGTATTTTTTTAAAACAATTTCAAGAGCTGTGTCCACACACATGCAAATATAAAATCCACCATCACAACTCAAATTTGGTAGATGATGATACATGTAAAAACAATGAAAGAGAGAACACAAAATGGGAAGATTTTGAAATGGAGGTCCTGACTTTTACCAACAACCAAACCGAGCATAGTTTCTAAAACCTAGGACTTTCATTCACGAAATAATAAATATTTTCATCTAGTCCCTATATGTACACCAATGCATATATGATCACAAAAACTGAGAAATTTGAAACAAGAAAGCGAGATTTCGATAGCAAAGGAGCACTCACTTCTTGACGCGAGTAGGAATACGCGAGGGCCATCTTGGACTGCATGTTACCTCCCTCGGCAGCAAAGTGATGGTACAGAAAAGCCTTGGCCTTGTTCCTCTCCCTCATTATCCCCATCCCGTGAAGAAACCCAAGCACCGACCTCGAGTGCGGGTGGCCCTCACACGCGGTGGCCTCGATCTCCGCTGCCGCTTCCTGCATCAACCGAGCGTCCGGAGCTGGCCGCCGAGATCATCTTGGACACACCGGAGATGTACAGCGCCTCGAGCTCCGAGCTCCTATAGGATGAGCCAGTGGCAGAAGAGGAAGCCGGATCGAAGAGCGAGTGCCAGGAGCCGGGGTCGAGCTCGTCCTCGGACTTGTGGGGTGAGTCGAAATCGACGAATTGGTCCCAGTCTGGTGATTCATCGCAAGAGATATTGGTGGACTCCTTGAGGTCCTCTTCAGAGAGAACGATGATATATGGTCTTGCGGTGAGGGAGAGAATGAGGAAAGAGAGTAAGAGCTTCAGGGATGCGATATGCATCGTTTTGATGTCGAACAAGTAAGGAGTAGAAGAAGAAGAAGAAGAGATTGCATTTGGAAGTTCCGGTGATGTCAGCGTATATGCGTGTATCTTCAGTTGTCTCGTCAGTTCTGTTGACTTCACAGTTAGCAGAACTGCTGGTCTTGGTGCGAATTATTTGAAGGAAAAAATTATTTGACACTTTATTTTCACATTTCATATATTTTAATTTTTTTTAATATTTTTTATTTCATAATTAAGAAGGAAATTATTAGTATATTAGTATTTTTATTAATTTTTTTTAAAATACAATAATAAAAAATAAAAAATATGAAAAGATAAATTTACGTTAGACAGCACGCTCAACGGTCAATGCTAAGTGACTGCCTAACACTACTCTTATTTGAAAGTAAGAAAATTCCACGTAGAATCCTCAAAGTTTTTGTTAATTCATTTATGTGTTTTTTTGTAATATTTATTAAATTTGTTTTCACAAATCATCTCATTTCATTTAATCATTATAATTTTTTCAAATTTTTAAATAAAATATAATAAAAAAATTCAACTTTTCAAATATCAAAATAAAAATTATATTTCAAAAATATTTTATTTAACTTTTAACTTTTATCTCATCTCATCTATAACTATACTTAAAAAAAAAAAAAAATCAAATGCTCTAACATACACTTCAAGGGTACATTTGAGAAGACGAGTATCACCCTTCAAAACATCTCACGTCCATCACTAAGATAAAATTATTATATCCTTTTTGGGATCAAATGGGTATTAAAATAAAGGAGAAACCTAATTAATACTCTAAACAAGAATGCTATAGATACAAAAAGATCTGACAAAAAGATTCCACATACTGACGTGTCAAGTCATTTATTTATTTATTTATTTTTGAAATCCTCCCGCTCTCCCTACCCATCTCCTTCCTCCCTTTCTCTTCCAGCCCCCAACCACAACCTGTCGCCGTTGCCGTCGCCGCTCATCCATCTGTCTCTCTCTCCTCCCTTTCTCTTCCAGTCGTGAGAATCGGGTTGCTGCTAAACTGTTCACCCTTGTGCAGGTCTCGAGTCGTCGTTGCCCATCTCCCTCCTCCCTTTCTCTTCCAGCCCCCAGCTCGTCATCGTCGCTGTCGCCAAGTATATATATATATCTCTTTCCTCTCCCTCTTCACCAATTGGTTCTATTTTTTGTTTCCATGAAAGAAGTTCAGAACCTAATGATTGTGGTAGTCTTGCATCCTTCTGAATGTTGGTGATTTATGTGCATTACGGGTAGTAAGTATCGTATTCCAGTGGACCTTCATGTTTGTGTTCAGATGTGGAGGTGTGTGAGGAAGGTAGTATGTGAAGAATAATCTATATCCTCACAGATACTTCGTGCGAGTTTGTATCCTCACTGTAGAAGAACAAATGAATATGACCACCGAAAAACACTCCTCTATTTCAGGAGTTCAAACCACCACAACAAACTCCTCACCAACAGGATTTTCAAAATCAAGATAGTTGGATATGTAATCTATTTGAATTTTGAATCTTACGATAATAGGCTATAACGTAGGATAACTGTTATTTTCATACTCTATTTTAAGTCCTTGTATTAAACAACTCAATCCACAGAAAATTCAAAGCATAGCTTATTTCTTCATGGTTATGGATATTATTTTTGCTACAGGTAGTCATGGAATGAATATTCTGAGGTTGCAGTCGAGGTATGGGGGGTGGAAGAGAAGTTGTTGGATTATCTTCATGCGGATTCAAAGTGATATCCTTGACAAGAGGTTCCGAAGCAAGAGCATGATTAGTCTGAGGACTTGTCAGTGTGAGCATATCCGGCGAAGGTGGTGCTACTATATGAAAATCAGAACCTGCTGAAGGAGTGGAACTAGCAGGTGACAGTTTGAGATTAGCAGGAAGAATAACATGAGTTTCATGATTAGGAGGAACATCATACTGCGATGTTTTATATGGAAAGAGAGACTCATTGAAGACTACATGACGAGAGACAAAGGCTTCGCTGATGGAGACATCTAAACACTTATAACCTCGATGACCAACATTGTACTCGATAAAAATGCAACTTCTTGTTCAAAAATCTATTTTATGTTTATTATATGGGCGTAAATAGGGCCAGCAAGTGCATCTAAACACATGAAAAAATGAAAATCAGGTTTGGAATGATTGACAATTTCATAAGGTGATTTATGCTGTAAAATAGGAGATCGTAAACGATTTATTATGTAAACAGCAGTAAAGAAGGCATCTTCCCAAAAAACTTTTCGTAGATTAGAGTGACCAAGTAAGGCAAGACCGACCTCGACAATTTGGCGGTGGCACCTTTCAATGGCTCCAGCTTGTTGATGCGTATAAGGACAAGTTATACGGTGAGTAATACCTTGAGTTTGTAGATATTAGTTCAGGCTACGGTATTCACCACCCTAGTCGGTTTGGAGGGCCTTAATTTTTGTGTTAAATTGACGTTCAACTACAGCTTGAAATTTTATAAAAACTTGTAACGCATCAGATTTAAGTTTTAATGGGAAGAGCCATAAGAATTTGGTGGAATAATCTGAAAACCTGATGTAATAACGTGCACCAATAGTGGATAAAACTGGAGCTAGCCCCAAAAATCCAAATATAATAATTCTAATGGTTTTGAAATTGAAATATGCAGACTTTTGAAGGGTAAAGTGTGGCTCTTGGCCAGTTGACATTCAGAACAAACCGAACATGCATTATTCTTAACAGGAAAGGAAAGTGCCTTATGAATAACAGGAAATGAAGCATGGCCTAGGTGTTGATGCCAAACATTGGCAGAGACTCAAAAATTAGAGAGAGGTTGCGGTTGAACACGAGCAAGCAACACTGAAAAGTTGTAAAGGCTGTTACTAAGTGGTCTGCGATGCAGGACATTCCCCAAGTAATCCTTCACAAGGAAGAAAGAAGCATGAAACTCACACAAGGCATTGTTATCAAGACAGAAACGCTGAACAGAAAAAAGATTACTTTTAATATCAGGAATGAGTAGGATTTGGTTAAGAACAAAAGATTTTGATGGAGAAAAGATAGTGGAAGTGCCACTTTGGGCTATTTTCAAACTTGCACCATTTGCCACCTGAATATGATCTTGACTGTCATAATCCTCATTCCGAAGATGAATGTTGTTCAGATCATTGGTGAAATGATGGGTTGCTCCTGTATCGGGATGCCACTCAGCATCAGAATGTGGATGATTCGCAGCAACTAAACCTTGAGGCTGGCGATTTTGGGGATGTGATCCTGGAAAGATAAATCAAAATGATGAAAGCACTTACATGCATTATGACCCGGTTTTAGGCATACCTGACAGATAACTAAGTTATATCCACCCTAATCTTGATTGTTGGAACGGCCACCACGACCCTAGCCACGATAGCCACCACCACGGCCACGATTTGAGGGTTGAAAGTTGGTAGCAAGTCGAGACTAAAACTGATAGTGCTATTGAGGTTGTTTAGTTGCCATATTAACGAAAGCAGCAACTTGGAGAGTTTGATGATGCTGGTTGATCCGTGACTCACTGATAAGGAGCAAGGAATACAACTCCTCCAAGGTAACAGCATCAGATCGAGAGGTAACGTTGGAAGCCAAGGAAACATACTCTTGGCCAAAGCTAGCAAGAACATAGGTGATAACGGCATCACTACTGAGTGGTTGGCCAACAAGTGCAAGTTCGTCAGCCATGCGCTTGATGGAAAGAAAGTAATCATTGGCTGACATAGAGCCTTTCACGCATTAGCAAGTTGAGTGTGAATTTAAATAGCTTTGAAACGGGAAACAGAGGAGAAATTTATTTCTAGAGCAAGCCAGACATCACGAGAAGTGGTATATGTCATGACTTGAGTGAGAACATCCTCAGTAAGAGTAGCATTGATGCTGGCAAGTATTAAGGAATCTTGACGAAGCCACTGGTCATATTGAGGATTTGGAATTTTAACAATAGCACCTGAGGTGGGATGAGGGACGTCGATTTCTTTGGGAGGAGGCTTTACAGTACCATCGAGATAGCCAAAAACAGCTTGGCCACGGAAGTATGGTAGGGCTTGAGCTTTCCAAATGGGATAGTTGGAATGATTTAGTTTGACACTGATATGCAGTGGTAAATTTGAGAGGGATGGAAAGGTGGGCAAGGCAGCTACAGTATTAGAAGTGGATGAGAAGGAGGAGGCCATTTGGGATTAGACGTTGGTCTTTGTTTGGCTCTATGATATCATGTAGAAAAGATTACAACTATGTCTACGTCTCAGCCTTTGTCAATATCTGATGGTGCATCATTTGATGATCCACAATTGTACAAGACCATTGTTGGTGTGCTGCAATACATTTCTTTTAGTAGGCTTGGCCTTGTGTTTGCCATCCATAAAGTTAGCAAATATATGCACGATCCCAAAGAGCCTCACTGGGTAGCAATTAAACGAATTTTGAGGTACTTAAAGGATACTATCTTCCATGCTCTACTGATCCAACCTGATAAAAATCTTTAGCTTTAGACGTTTAGTGATGCAAATTGGGCATCAAACCGTGATGATAGGCGCTCAATTGGTGCTTATTGTGTCTATCTGGGAAAAAATTTAATCTCTTGGAGCTACAAACAGTAGCACCGAAGCGAAATACAAGTTTCTTGCAAATGCAGCTGCTGAAATTCAGTGGATCAAATCAGTGCTCTCAGATCTTCATGTCTCAATTGTGCACCCTCCAATACTTTGGTGTGACAACATCCGAGCAACTTATCTCATGAGTAATCCAGTATTCCATACACGTACAAAACATATTGAAATAGACTTTCATTATGTTCATGATCAAGTTCTCTGTGGTCAGCTCCATGTCCGCCTTCTCTCCACCAAGGATCAATATGCTGATGCTCTCACTAAGCCGTTGGCTTCTCTTCGGTTTCAGCTTTTGTGTGACACTCTAAGGGTCCATTCCTTACCCCTTCGATTGAGGGGGCGTGTAGAAGAACATATTAATATGACCACCGAAAAACTCTCCTCTGTTTTAGGAGTTCAAACGCTACAACAAACTCCTCACCTACAAGATTTTCAGAATCAAGATAGTTGGATATGCAACCTATTTGAATTTTGAATCTTACGATATATAGGTTGTAAAGTAGGATAGCTTTTATTTTCACACTCTATTTAAAGTCCTTGTATTGCACAACTCAATACACAGAAGATTCAAACGCATAGCTTATTTCTACACTCACAATGCTCCGAATGAACGCCAAACATTTTGATCATTAGAAGATTGTGGATCTCATATAACGGCATCAATATTAGGTCTTGCTAGTTGATTTCTAACATGGACTTTCCAAAATGAATCAGAGTTATGAAAGAATATGTAAAATGCAACAGCCGATGCCAAAAACATTCCTAAAAATAGTGCATATATATGACACTCTAGACAGAAATTGGAGTTAGAAATTAAAAGTGCCATATCCGAAAACTAGAGAGAGAGAGAGACCTTCCCAATCTGCAGGAACATTTAGCTTCGTCCAATGATATAATGTAATATTCTAATTCAACATAAAAAAAAACACCTTCATTTTCTTACAAACAGAAAAAAAGAAAAAGAAGAGCATATAGAAACGACGAACTAGAGAATGGAAGTGGAAAAATTGGAAAAAAAAATAACCAGAGAGGTACCTGACGTTGGGTTGTTGAGGAAGCTTGCAGGGGCGTTGGATTGCTGAAGAAGTTTGCAAGGACGTTGGCCAGGAGTGAAAACGGGATGGAAGGAGGACAGGGAGTGTCAACTGTTCACTTTCTGAAAAAAAAATAATAAAATAAAAAACTGACGTGGCACTTGTATAACGTGGGATCCTTTTGTATCTGTAGTATCTCTTTATAAGAAATCAAAACTAAAGAAACAAGTAGGGCTGATTTGGATAGTGGGATGAGATGAGATGGTTTTAAATGAAAATAAAAAATTGAATAAAATATTATTAGAATATTATTTTTTAATATCATTATTGTTTTGAAATATGAAAAAGTTGAATTGAGATTAGAAAAAATTGAATTATTTTTATATTTTGTGTAAAAATTTAAAAAATTTGTAATGATGAAATAAGATGAAACAGAATACAGACGAGCCCTAATTCCTCTAACAAGTCCGTCATATATATTTTGGCTTGAAACCATGAATTTATTACCACCCCATTGATTTTTAGCGCAATCCAACTATAGCGTGTGATGTGCCGGCAAGAATTCATTCTTTTTGATAAATTTGGATAGATTGGAGAACGATATCTCTAGGGGTCGTCTGTGAATGGTTTGAAGGTGTGGAAGATAGCGATCTAGACAAACTTAACCGAAAATAATGAAGGTCATGGAGGGTGGGTGGCAAGAGAGGAAGCTGAAGATGGAAAAAAGAAGAAGAAAACCAATTGAGAAGGAAGATGGAGGGGAGAGAGGGACTTTCCCAGGCAAATTTTCCTTTGTGGAGTGAGGCTGTTTGTGTCTAGGAGGGCTGGAGGTTGGGGAAATGAGTGTCCAGGAGAAAAACAAAGAGGCTTTGAAAGTCTGCTTGTGAGATAAAAGTATACCGAGAAATTATATTTCTGCACAAATGTTCTGCACTTCTTTTGAACAATGTGTGTAAATATGAAATTTATATAAAAAAATTAATTTTTTAATAATAGATTTTATTATTTTTTAAAATGGTTGTACTTACACAATCCTTAATTGTATCTAACATTAATTTAGAGTAATGCTAGATACAAGTATAGATTGTGCAAGTACCGCACATTTCTTTTAAAAAATGGTGAGATTTACTATTAAAAGATTACTATTTTTTCATGTGAGTTCTATATTTATGCAATTTTTTAAAAGGAGTGTATGTCGCTTGTGTATTCTATGACTATAAATATCAATTTTTTTAGTAATAATTTTATAAAAGTTATAATTTTATATTTTTAATTTTTATTGAAGTTTAGGCAAATAAATGAATGGTAGTTAAAATAAAAAAAAAAAGTCTTAAAATCAAAATTTGTTTGGATCGATAGAATTGCTTGTCGCTAATAAAAATAATTGATTTATTTTCCTTAATATTGTCTTCTCTTTAATATTTTAAGAACAATGATACCCTTCTTAACAACTAGTTCACAAGTAAAATAATAAAATTATTTTGCAAAATTATAAAATTAATTTGCAAAATTATAAAATTAATTTTGCATCACATTTTTACTATTTTTTTAACCGTTTTATTACCTAAATTGTAAGCTGGTTGTCAACCAGCAGAAAGTTATTATTATTCATATATTAAAGAATAATTCTACTTATCATTCTCACACACTACATATTATATCTATTTTAATTTTTTTTAAATTTTTTCTATAACAAGTATATAGTGTATGAATTATAAGTATAATAATTCAATTAGTTTAATAATAAAATAAAATACAAAATATTAAAAATAAAAAATATTAAAAAATAATTTTAAAATATGTAAAGTATATGGTGTGCGATGATGAGTAGCAATCTAGCCCATCTTCTTTGTATTTTCTTAAAGTGTGTGGTGTATGACGGTGCTAGTGGGTTACAACTAGTGCAAATTCTTATTTTATGTTTTAAAATATATCTTAACATATTTAATTATTAAAAAAATCATAAAAAATATACAATTTCACTAATATGTCATTTTTTTAACCATTAGAAAAGAAAAATTTTCCTTATCATCTCTTACACCATGCACTAATAAGTGATTTATCATTTTTATTTTTTTATTTTAAATACACATATATTGATGTATAAATATATGTGTTTAAATAAAATAATAAAAATAATATATTACATATTAGTGTATGATATAAAAATGATAAATGGTATTTATCTTAAAAAAGTAAAATATTCAAACGTAACTTTGAGCTGTAAATTGTAATTAAGGGCGAACTACCATTTTCCTTTTCCGTTTGCTTTGTAAGCTTAAATTAAAATGTATTCCAGGGTGTTACATCGTTACGTCGTTTTCACCCAACGTCCACCCATTTATTCTTATTATTTTGCTCGCTGGAGCATCACGAGTTACAACTAGGCGGCTAACCGATCCGGTTTGATTTGGTTTTGGATAAAATTTGAGATCGAAGTAATATGTACTGATTTTATATTTTTAAAAATCAATTCCGCACCGATTACCTCTCTAAACCGATACTTCTGATTTTACCGGTTCCTGTCTGATTTTTCGGTTTTAATATATTATATATTATATTATATAATATATATAATAATATATTATAGTATATAATACTATAGTGATAATATATTGTAGTATATTATAATTATATTATAGACTATAGTGATATATTACAGTATATTATAATATGAGAACTGTTACGTACAATCGTTGTAGGTAAACTGCGTGCAAATGACTTTAAAAATAATAATAATAAATATAAGCCAAGCTATTAAACGAGCCAAGCTATTAACGTGACAAGTCTATCTCATAAATATGCAGTAAGATGTCGTCTTCTTCATTGGTTGTCTTCTTTTCTGTTCGAAATAAACATTACGAAAGTTAAAAACCCAGCTTTTAACATCACAAAAGTTGCTGACTTTTGCTCTAGCGATTTCTCCGTACTCGTATTTAGGGCTGTAAACAGACCGATCGGACCGACCGGATCGAATGGACTGGATCGAGACCGGACCGGACAGAGTTCATTCGGTCCGATCCACGGTCCGAAATTTATAGGACAGAATTCATTCGGTCCGGTCCACCTGTTTTTCGGACCGGACCGGACCAAACCTTAAAAAAAAAAAAATTATATATATAATTAATTATATAATTTTTATCTAACCTAATCCTATCACTAACTAATATATAATTATACCTTATTATAATTAAGTATAGACTATAGTTATATAGTTATACTTATACTAATATTACTAATATATAGCTATACTATATTACTAATAGTCTAATACTTTATACTAATACTATTATATAGTTATACTAATCATGATTCATAATAACTAATCATTATAAGTCTATAACTATATATATTTAGTATCAATATATTAATATATTCTTTAATGTATTATTAATACTATTAAGTATTAAGAGTTATAGTATAAATTATAATATATGTATAATTTATAAATTTATAATAGTATGTATAATTAAATATTTTATGCTTATTTATAATAGTATGTTAAGTATGTATCTTTCTCAATTATGGATGTAATATGTATGGATAATTAAATTATTTATACTTATTGCTTCATATACAAAATGTTAAAAGTTGTATATGGCTCATTATGCATTAACATACTTTAATTTAGTAATAAAATAATAATTAACATCATCAATAATGTAATTTTCATTTAATTTATTAAGATTGATCATATAAAATATTTTTTTATTGAGTTTGTTACATAATCCATATTAATAAGTCACTTAGTTTAATTTAGTATTGTAAATATTTTTTTTATTAATTGATGTGAAAAAAGAAAAAGAAAAAAAAAAAGAGGCCGGGTCGGACAGGACCGGACCTGATCGATGACTACCAGTCTAGTCCCTATAGGAGTTCGGTCCGGTCCGATCCGACCATGGACCGAAAAAAATTCGATCCATGGCCGGACCGGACCGGCCCGTTTACACCCCTACTCGTATTTATAGATCAAGAAGCAAATACCAGTACCCAAATTCTTCATGATCCGGTGGGCTAGGTCTTTTGAACTATTTCAACTCATTTCTTTTCCACCAACGATGATTAATTCCCAAACCCATCAACAACAACAATAAGCTCTCACATCCATAGATTTGATTGGCTTAATCTTGAAATGGAGTGAGATGTCGAGAATCTGAGATGCCGAGAATGAACAAGTGCCAAGATGCCTAGCCCAAAAATTTCGAGATGCCGAAACGTGAATAGAGGCTGCCAAAATTTATCACACCGGGAATAGAAAGTGCCAACAGCACCAACCCAGAAAACAGAGATCGAAAACAAGGAGTTTGGACGTTGGGTTCACCAAGAAAAACCCAAAGGGAATGAAGGGTCTTTGAGGTTCGATTGAAGAAACACAGACCTTTATGGGAAGGAGAAACACAGAAGACCCTGGACGGAGATGGGAAGAGAAATGGGGAGAGAAAGGGGTTGAGGGCTCGAAGAAGAAACACAGATAGGGAAAGAGTTTACGGAGAAGGAGAATTGGAGAGAAGGAGAGAAATGGGTAAACTTAATGCGATTGAAAACGACATTGTTGCAACTTTTCCACCTCAGTGTTTGCATCCCGCTTGCATCCGGCGTTTTCATCCAGCATTTTACTTATAATATATAGTGATATAGTATTAGTATAACTATTGATACAATAGACTATAGTGATATAAATTTTAAAATTTAAAATTATATTAATTAGTAATTTATCATATAATACAAAACTATTCTATATGTAATTATATATTATATATAAAAATAATATACAATATAAAAAATTATAATATATATATGAACCGATCCGATTTAAAAAAAAATAAAATCAGAATTAGACTGAATTTGACCGATTTAAAAAAAAGAAAAATCGATTTCAAACCGAACCAAACTCGATATCGAACTAAATCCACCGATTCAGTTCGATTCGGTCGGATCTGATTTATCGGTTGTTTGTTTTTTCCTACACCGCTACAACTTACAACGTCACAAAAAAAGAAGAAGCCTTTATCCTAGTTGAACGGGCTCGAGACCTTCTCCTCTCTCTCGTAAAACCCATCCCCTTTTTCCTCAGAAGCTTTCGAAAACCAGATCTAATGTGAGGGGGAGGGAGCTTCGGCTCCTCCCCCTCCCCTCTGTCTAGTTTATTTAGGGGTATGTTTTTGTGAGTTGGTTTTTATTTTTTCAAGCCAAATAAGGGAGGATCTCAGTTCGAGTCGTTCCGGCCATCTACCATCTACACGCGCCCCACCGGCATGACGCCCAGCCGCCGATCTTCAAGTCTACCAAATCCGGTGTCCGTCGGAGTGGTGTGTAGCCCGCACGGGCGGGACGAAGCTTCGGATCTAGTCGGCGCGTGGCCATCACGCACCACCGAGGAGGCCTTTACCGACGTCACGCTCGGCTTCGGTGGAACCTCTGAATCCGGGGCTTCAAGGTTTGATCAACGGTCTTCCTCCCAGCGTGAACAGTACCTGCACGAAACACTACTAACTCTCGGTTACTGTTCATCCGTATTTTGATTTTGGCTTTATCGTTTGTATTATTTTCTTTCCAGCATTTGGTTTTGTTTAGTTTGTTGGTGCTTTGTTGACCCGAGTGTGGTGCGGAGCTTTTGGATTGAACGTAATATGGGGCAAGAGCTGTTCGAGAGTGGTGAACGAAGTTACGTTTGGTGATAGCACAGCCGGATTTTTGTGGTCTGTGTTTTAGCTGGGTACTCGCTCAGTCTGGGCTCGTGATGCCGAGGCTTGCGGTGGGCGTGTCGTCTGGGGTCTCACCAGTGCTTGTGGTCTTTTTGTTGTGAATGTGTTTAGTTGTAATTTTTTTAGTTTATTTCAGTTTTTAGTTTAGTAGAAATAGGCTATTGGAATTAATGTCCATAGCTGCGTCCTATACTCATCCCGCTTGGGATGATTGAGGGCCTGCAAGTTCTGGTTTACAGAACGCTTTTTCTGTTCTGAGAAAGTTTTAGAAGTTAAGACAATGTCCGCCACAAAGCAATTTGTGTGTGGGGAAGCCCCAGAGCTGCTGCGTATATTGGCTTAAAGTGTTTGAAATTTTTATGTACTGATCAGTCAACAGTTGTAACTTCAGCTCATTAATGAAATGAGACTATTTTTAAAAAAAAAAAAAAAGAAAAAAAAAAAGAAGCCTTTATATTTATCTGCAGCAAAAGACCAGAGTCAAAGGAAGTCAAAAACATCAGGCGCCTTCATGTTGTGTCAGTGAGTAGAGACCATGTCCTCACGCTGCAGATGGGCAGATGGCCCATTGCAATGAATCACAGTCACAGAGGACCACATTCCTGCATATTTGATCCCCATGAAAACGGTGCTGATAATTAATTATTATACACTCTCTTTCACACCAAAGCCCTCTTCTCTCTTTCCATCTCTCTCAACGTTTCAACTTGTCCTGTCTAAGTTCCAAATCCTGTGTCTTGTTGCAAGCTCCTAGTAGGTAAGTACCAACAGTTGCTCAAAACTTGAACATTCTTTTACCTGTGTCTCTTCTCGGTGCCTTGCTCCTTGTCTTGCTCCATAGTTTGCTTTACATCATGAATAGCTTCCATCTTGTTTTGAACCGTTTCTTGCTGTTTTTATGTTTCTCTATGTCGGTTTGTACTGTCCGTGGTTTGAGCTCTGATGGGGTGACTTTATTGTCAATTCTGCGGCACTGGACTTACGTGCCTCCTTTTATAAACTCAAGTTGGAATGCCTCTGATTTCACTCCATGCTCATGGGTAGGAGTGGACTGTGACAACGCCCTTAATGTGGTCTCCCTAAACCTATCTAGTCAAGGAATTTCAGGTAAGTTGGGACCTGATATTGGGCACCTGAGCCAATTGCAGACCATTTATTTGACTGGTAACAGTTTCTTTGGTGTCATACCTCAAGAGTTAGGCAACTGTAGTCTTCTTGAGGAATTAGACCTATCCGTAAACGACTTTTCAGGAGCAATACCTGATAACTTGAAGAACTTGCAAAATTTGCGATCTTTGAGCCTTTATTCTAATATGTTGAGTGGTCACATACCTGAATCCCTGTTTAAGATTCCTCATTTGGAAAATGTGTATGTAAACAATAACAATTTGACTGGATCAATCCCTACAAGTGTTGGGAACATGAGTGAGACTTTGTCCCTCTACTTCTATGGAAACCAGTTATCAGGGACGATTCCTTCATCCATTGGAAATTGTAGCAAACTGAACGAACTTTATTTGAATCAGAATAAACTGGTGGGTGTTTTGCCTGAGAGACTGAACGATCTTCGAAACCTTGCTTATTTAGATGTTAGCGGTAATAGTCTTGAGGGTAGAATTCCTTTGGGTTCGGGCAATTGCAAAAGTTTATGTTTTTTGGATTTGTCATTCAATGGTTTTAGTGGAGGTATTGCTCCAGGCTTGGGCAATTGTAGTGACTTAACAGACTTTGCAGCTGTTGGTAGCAGCTTAGTGGGCAGTATCCCATCTTCCTTTGGCCTGCTAGATAAGCTTTCATATCTTGATCTTTCTGAAAACCATTTGTTTGGGAAAATACCTCCTGAACTTGGCAAGTGTAAGTCCTTGAAAACCCTACACTTATATACAAACCAACTCGATGGGAATATTCCCAGTGAATTGGGAATGCTGAGTGAATTGGAGGATCTCGAGTTGTTTAACAACCATTTAACAGGTCAGATTCCCATTAGCATTTGGAAGATTCCTAGTCTCAAGCATCTTCTTGTCTATAATAACAGCCTTTCTGGGGAACTACCTCTTGAGATGACTGAGCTCAAGCAACTGAAAAACATTTCGTTATTTAACAACCAGTTCTTTGGAGTCATACCTGAAAGTTTGGGAATCAATAGCAGCTTATTGCAGTTGGACTTTACCAATAATAAGTTCAGTGGTAAAATCCCATCAAATCTTTGCTTTGGAAGGGAATTAAATGTGCTGAATATGGCTCAGAATCAACTTCAAGGTAGCATACCTTCTGATATTGGAGGCTGTTCAACTCTGAGAAGATTAATCCTTAAACAAAATAACCTCACAGGAGTTCTTCCAGAATTTGGCAAAAATACGGACCTTTTGTTCATGGACATCAGCGAAAATAACATTGGCGGAGCTATTCCATTAAGCTTAGGAAACTGCGCCAATCTCACTTCCATTAATCTGTCGAGAAACATGTTTTCAGGGGTTATACCCTCAGAGCTAGGAAACCTTTTGAATCTCCGGACTTTGAATTTTGCTCACAACAACCTGGAAGGTCCTTTGTCATCCCAGTTATCAACTTGCACCAAATTAGAGAGCTTTGATGTGGGTTTCAATTTTTTGAATGGTTCAATACCCTTGAGGTTAAGGAGCTGGAGAGGTTTATCCACGTTGATTTTGAGGGAAAATCTTTTCTCTGGGGGTATCCCATCTTTCTTTTCAGAGTTGGAAAAAATCTCAGAGCTACAACTGGGTGGAAATTTGTTTGGAGGAGAGATTCCTCCAACCATTGGAGCGATGTCGAATCTATTCTATGCATTAAATCTCAGTAGTAATGGGTTGACAGGTAACATTCCTTTAGAGCTTCGAAAATTGAACATGCTACTAAGGCTGGATATATCAAATAACAATTTGACAGGAAATTTAATGGCACTAGATGAAATGCTGTCATTAGTTCAGGTGAATATTTCATACAATCACTTTACAGGTCCCGTACCACAAACATTGATGAAGTTTCTGGACTCATCTCCATCATCATTCATTGGAAATCATGACCTATGTGTCAATTGTCTTGCATCGGGTGACTTAGTTTGCAGTGGAAACAGAGATTTTGTGCCTTGTGACAGTAAATCACGCAATAAAAAGGACCACAGCAAATTGGAAATTGCAATGATAGCCCTTGGATCCTCAATAGTTCTTGTCTTGCTGCTCCTTGGACTGGTTCTTTTGTTCCTTTCATGCATAAGACCAAAGCAGGAAGTTGAGACCTTCACTCAAGACAGATCATCTTACCTTCTCATCAAACTCATGGAGGCTACAGAAAATTTAAATGACCGCTATATCATTGGGAGAGGAGCCCATGGAACTGTTTATAAGGCCTCACTGGACCCAGACAAAGTTTTTGCTTTAAAGAAGCTTTCATTTGCAGGGAATAGAAGAGGAAGCCTAAGCATGACTAGAGAAATTCAAACGGTAGGGAAGATCAGGCACCGAAATCTGATTAGACTGGAAGAGTTTTGGTTAAGAAAAGATTATGGTTTAATCTTGTACAATTACATGCAAAATGGGAGCCTTCATGATGTTTTACATGAACTCAACCCACCACCAACTCTAGAGTGGGGTGTCCGCTATAAGATAGCAATTGGAACAGCACATGGATTGGCGTATCTTCATTACGACTGTGATCCTCCGATAGTGCACCGAGACATCAAACCACAGAACATACTTTTAGACTCAGAGATGGAGCCTCATATCACTGATTTTGGTATTGCCAAGCTTCTGGATCAGTCCTCTGCTTCGCTCCCATCTAGCTCACTTGCGGGTACAATTGGATACATTGCACCAGGTAATTCTCCTACATTTATTGTTGATTGGTGCCTATTTTTTAATTTTATTTATTATTTTCAATTAAAGAACTTCTATACAATGGCTTTGCAGAAAATGCATTTACAACAACACTGCGAAAGGAGTCTGACGTGTATAGCTATGGAGTTGTTTTGCTCGAGTTGATAACCAGAAAGAAGGCAATGGATGCGTCAGTTATGGGGGAAGCGGATATTGTGGGTTGGGTCAGGTCAGTATGGAGTAAGACTGGAGAAATCGAAAGGATTGTTGATTCGAGCCTTGTGGAGGAATTGTTAGATTCAGATATCATGGAACAAGCCATTAATACTCTTCTGGTGGCCTTGAGATGCACTGAAAAGGAGCCAAGCAAGAGACCCACAATGAGAGATGTTGTCAAACAGTTGTTATATGCGAAAACCCCTATGAGAAGTGACAAAATCCAAGCCTTTTAACTTTCTAGCCTAATCATCTTGCTCTAGGTTTAGTCCCCCTTGCAACTTGTAGTTAGATTAATTCCTGTACTCCTCATTATTATAAGCTTGATCTTGAAATATCGATTATACTATGAGAGTGTTGATCTCATGAGGTATCACAACTTGTTGAGAGAGTGAAAGAATGTGAATTTAACCCATCACCATTGTATCATTTTGTAGATGCAAATGGTTCATGCAACCCTTGAAAAAGTTGTGTCGATTCACATCTCACATGGAGAGCTATGACCAATTTCTCGAGAAAAGCTCAGTGCTGAAGCCCACATCCAACAACATCATTTTGATAAAATCATCGGATTCAATTGGAATAGTCTCTGCATAACATTGGCGAGCTCTAAATTCCCAACCTTCCACAAAGAGTGCTAAATGTTCAAACTCTTTTTGGGCTCGTTCCATGAAACACTTGAGACATATCATTTTATACATTGTCATGGATTGCAAATTTTCTGAGGCGGAGTGAAAAGGACTTGTATATTGAAATAAGATGAAGAGTGTAAGGTTCGTGGTTCAATTTGCAAAGCACATCGGGAACGTTGTAAATACTTCTATCTATATGTGTTGGGAGATCAACCCTTACGCTTTCAAACATGATTATGCAAATCTTAGTTTCAATCGGGAGTAAATATTGAAGTCATGATCTAGGTGGTTTGACCGTTAAACGCATTACTTCCTGATTTTTAATTTTCGACTTCTTTTTTTTTTTTTTTAAAAGAAGTTGTAAAATGAATAATTATAAAAAAGATAACTAATATTTTAAAATTATTTAATAATTAGTCTAAGAGAGGAGAAAATGATAATAATGCTTGTCCGGGCTTGAAATTAGTATTTTAATGTTTGGTGAATCAATTGTAGTTTTTCATTTTTAATCAACTATTGTAGCAAATGTCTAAATTATTTTAGATTTTTCAAATTTAATGTGAAATATTTTTTACATCAATTATGTAAAATTTAACCAACATTCTCATTTGGTCAAGCTAACGTGGATGCTCTTGATATGATGGTTATATAAGCATATCTCTCTCTCTTTGCCTCTCTTACTAGTGAGGTAGGTACTTGCCATTTGCATTGTACTTATGAGGAATAGCACTTGCAACAATTATGAAGACGAGGGATTATTATATAGTTTCGGAATACGGACATGATTTTATTACATTATGCTGTCTCGTTAAAAAAAAGTAGTATTTACATGAGCAAATTTTAATAGCATGCCTGGCATTTTGCCATTGGATATAGAACTGTCACGCCGTTTATAATTCAAAGAGGAAGTGCTATAGCCACAAAGGGATTACATAAAAATAATCTTACAAATTGACGTAATTTCATGTGATCCATTAGATTTGTTTTATTATAAAAGTAATTTTACAATTTGATAAACTACATCAAGCCACATCAATTTATAAGATTATTTTCATGTAATCATTTTGTAATTAGATTATTTCTCTGATTAAAAAGTACCTAATAATATTTTTCTTGAAAAACAGGTTACAATAACAACTACAACTAATTATTAAAAAAAAAAAAAAAAAAACAACTACAACTCAAGAAGCAGAATTTTAGTTTAAAATGCAAGGCCAGGTGTACAGATAATGCTGCTAGCTGTGATTCATTTAAAGTAGCTTTTGTGAATTTCAATTATAAACTAAAATGCTTTAAATGATCTTTCTTATTTTGGCTCTAAATACTAGGGCTGTGTAGATTACCCGAAACCCCGTTGGACCCATTTAAAATGACCCGACCCGACCCGACCCTGATTGGTTGCCAGCCCGACTAATTACAGGTTGTTTACGTAGGTGTTAACTCGTCTGAATATAAATACAAACTTATCAAACCCTAGCCACCAAACTCCCTCTTTATCTCTCGTGTCCGTGGAGTGAAGAATCACAGCGAAAATGAGCCACGGGGCAGCAGCGGTGGGACCGAAGGGGAAGAAGAAGGGAGCCACATTCGTCCACCACCGTTGTCCAGGAGAGGATCAAGGTCTGAGGCAGGGCTGGCGCTCTCTGTGAATCCATCACCGTCGTCCGCGAAAAGAGCAAAATCTCTATCACCTTTGATAGCAACTTCTCTAAAAGGTATCACTGGCTTGACTAAGAAGTACTTGAAGAAGCACAATGTGAGGGACTGGCTTCGGTTGATTGCTTCCAACAAGGACAGGAATGTTTACTTCAACATTGTCGAGAATGAGGGCAAGGAGGAAGACTGAATATCTACTATTCATGTTTGCTACTACCGCTTCTGCAAACGACTGCATCCGAATGACTTCTGCAAAGTTTTCTCTTTTCATTTTTTTCTTTTGGGATTTTGTAACACACCCGATGAGTAATGTTTGGATGACTAGAAAGTAAGAGAGAAAATGTAAAGATAATGGTCAAATTCGAGGTTGACCTAAGCCTCCAAAAGAAAGAGAGAAAAGAGAATAGTAAAATATTTCATTAATGATTCTGGATAACCCATTTCCATAGCTACAGTGAGCATATATGCTAGAGTTTTGCCAAATATCTAAAAAATACCTCATCCTTGATAAAACATGACCCAAGACTATAACTAACAGACTGGATAAAAGAAATAACCAGCTAATGGCCCAACTACTCTGTGGCCCACTTCCCTACATAACATAAAGGAAAACAACAAGTAAAGTACTAGGCCCAAACCGGTCCATGGCCCATGTATCTTATTCCTGGACTGTGACAAACCATCTCCCATAGAAGCACCTTGTCCACAAGGTGCGATATCGGTGCCCACAATCGGTCCGACCACCGGGATAAAAAATGAAGATTTTCCTTAAAGCAAGCAAGCCAGCTTCAGTGTAAATTGCCTTTATACTAGCTCTAGAAAATCCATCCTCATCCATAACTAATTCCCTTAAGTTGACATCATCAACCGACGTCATTCTTGATGTGGGTTGCTGGAAAATGCGCCTTCTTGTCTGGATATCATGAAAAGGAAACTCAGTTTTTCTATCATGAAAAGGAAGGACAGCTGGGTCAAGACTTTCAATCCTGTTTGTAGCAATAATCGCTTTGACAGCTCCACTTGAAGCAAAAACATCCCACTGGTTCAACAATTCTAGCATAGTCCTTCGAATTACACTGCTATCTTTGGGAAAATAAAATCCCATTGAGTTTACAATCTCAGAAACAACATTGAGATAGGCAGAAGGAGCAGAAATTATTTTTCTATCACATAAATGGAGTGCAACCCATTGCCCTAGGAGCCTATATATAACAAGAGTATGATTTAGGAACTGCAGTAAGGATACCAATATTGGATAAGCTCCAAGAAATCCCACCACAAGGGTGGAAGACAGGACACCCTCTTGAAAATTTCGTTCGTTAAAATCCCCTTTCCGTTTGATAAGTCCTAGCCTCCCATGCCCATCTTTTACTCCTATTACTGAAATAGGTTGCCAACCTCTAGCAGAAACATCACCCAAGTTAAAACCCGAAAGCCCCTGGTCATTAACAGGGTGTGATTGTGGTTGTTTGTCTCCATTTCTACGTTGCTGAAATTCATTATTCACCCAAACACCCCATTTCACCAGAGGAAATCTTTCAGTCAAACCACACTTCACCAGTTCATCAATAATCTCTCCCAATTTCTCTTGAAGAGCCAAGTTTCGAAAGCACCACACTCCCAACAACAAACACTTAAAGATCAAACCCACGACACTCCTAATCGGCATTTTCACAAATACCTGAGGCACCCATACTGCCTTTTTCATGTGAAGAACGAAGGCAACAATAGTTCCTCCATACAATCCTCTCAAAGTTTGTGGGAAGTCTTCCATGGCGACACATCCCAGCAAAACAACATAATCCAAGTCCAAGGAACTTTCAAAGAAAAAGACAAGGATTGGCTTGTTTTCATCTCCCAATCCAGCAATAACAGGCTGAAAGAAGTATGGACCAAACCTTTTCTCATCAAGAAGAGCAGAGAGCATGTTTGCAACAGTTTCAGGCTTCAATTTTCTTCCTTCACGACGCTGATGCTGCTTGTGCCAAAACACCAGTAGTTGATACAGAGTCTGAGCGTCCGTGGCAAGTCCGGAGAGACCAAGGAATAAACGATCATTAATTTTATAAATCCTTGGGAAATCGGTGGCGATGGTCTGCAGCTGAACTCTGAGTCTGGAGTCGCTTGCAATGGCGAGGCAGTTCTTTCCCACCATCGCAATCAGAGTAAATCCATTGTAGTCAAATATCACCAAGCGGAGATGACTATAGGCCCCATGCTCTAATTCGAAGATCTTGCTGTCATCATTGCTGAAAGGAGCTTCCTCATATGGCTTTGCTCTGAACCTTGTTTCGAACAGAATAGAACTAGAACTGGACTTAGGAATGGAATATAATGATCGTGCTGGTATTATCGTTTCTGTGGAATGGTTGCTTTTCCATAGTTGGGAGCTTGTGAATAAACAAATGGTGGTGACTCCTCCAGGGTCAAAATTTCAAATCTGAGAATCTGAGCTCGAAGCTTGGAGTAGCAGCAGTGGTGCTCGAACCAACGAACCAATGATCCAAAGAACCAAATCTGAGCCAACGCACCAATTTTCCTGGTTGAGTTCGCAGAAGGAAGACTTTATTTCTTCTAGAGTGGGTTGTTTGGACGAAGAGGGCTTTGCATCGAAGGAGAATCTCGAGAACAAATCTCTCATCCGCTTGACCTTTGTCGTTCAGAAATTCTTCATTGATTCCCATTTTTGCTTTTGCTTTGAATCTTTGGTAGCTTAAAATTTGTTTGTCATCAACCTCTATCGAATGTTTGGTTTGGAGGGACGGAATCTGAGAGAGGTAGCTTTGTTCAAAGATGGACTTGGACAAGGAATTTGAGAGTGGTGAATAGTTGTTGCTAATGGCGACCAACAGGAAAGAAGAAGAGAAAAAATAATTTCTGAGATGAAGAGAAGGACACGAGGTTCTTAGGAGAAGCTCTGAGAATGATGGAAATGGTTCGGGATTTTTGGAAACATCAGAAAGAGTAAGTAGAGCGGGTTTGATTTCACCTTTTGCTTCGTCTTCTTCTACAGCAACTGCATCTTCCTCTTTGATTTCACATATTCTATCCTCCAATTCGTCAAAAGACAGTTGAAATATTTGGTGCATTTTATCATGACTTGCCCGCAAATCATCCAGATGTTGTTGAACAACATCAAAGCGTTGAAGAGTGGCTTCCATTAGCTCTTTGATATTAAGCAAGGAGGAGATATTATTTTCCATTTTCACCGATTGAATGCCAAGGAAAGATTGGCTCTGATACCACTTGTAACACACCCGATGAGTAATGTTTGGATGACTAGAAAGTAAGAGAGAAAATGTAAAGATAATGGTCAAATTTGAGGTTGACCTAAGCCTCCAAAAGAAAGAGAGAAAAGAGAATAGTAAAATATTTCATTAATGATTCTGGATAACCCATTTCCATAGCTACAGTGAGCATATATGCTAGAGTTTTGCCAAACATCTAAAAAATGCCTCATCCTTGATAAAACATGACCCAAGACTATAACTAACAGGCTGGATAAAAGAAATAACCAGCTAATGGCCAACTACTCTGTGGCCCACTTCCCTACATAACATAAAGGAAAACAACAAGTAAAGTACTAGGCCCAAACCGGTCCATGGCCCATGTATCTTATTCCTGGACTGTGACAGATTTTTTCTTGAAATTGTGAAGAATCAGAGATCGATGGAGATTGATATTGTCATTTGAGGCTCGGATCTGAGATTGATTGATGTGCGGAAAGTTAGGTTTTTTTTTTTTGTTTGGTAAAGGTCGGGTCATACGGGTTCAACCCGAGTCTATTTTAATTGGGTCGAGTCGATTCGGTTTGGCGCCATAAATTGAGTCGGACGGGTTGGGTCGGGTGTAAATCTGGTTGTGACGGACTGGGTTGCAGCCTTACTAAATACGCTTAGACTTTGTCAGAATTAGGAGGGTTCATATAATTGGAACATGCTTCATGGAGTTTTATTAGTAAACCATCCATAGATTTCTTCTTTCAATTACATTATTTAGCCTCATCAGAAACGTAATCATCACTCTCATCAGTCTTCTTTTTCTAAACAATTGCTCATTTCCTTTTTAATTTCAAAGAATGCCTGGAGTAGAAAGATTTGCTTATAAGTTGAGAAGATAATTTAGGTAAGCTTAAATAGAGCAGAATAAGATAATAGACTTTGGGGATAGAATAGAAGCTGCTGAATTTAATTAGTACTCAAGTCTTGAAGCTGATCTTGTTTCCTTGAGGGGTATATAGAAGGACTATGAACCCCAGTCCAAAACCAAGCCCAAGCCCTCAGAAAACGATGTCATTTTATATCCCTTCCTACAAAATCCTAATTTCTCTCTCTCTCTCTCTCTCTCTCTCTCTCTCTCTCCCGTGATCTCTGTGTGCCCTTCTGCACACCAACCACACACACTTGCAACCGAGTGGTAGCATCGCCCCTTTGCTCCTTTACTTAGAAGTGGCATTGAGATTTCTATCTTATCTTAAGAACCTCGATTGATAATTGTAATGAAAATAAAGAAAATAAGAGAATGCTCTTATTTTTCGAGGAAATCAGCACCTCCAGTCTAGCATGAAGCCTAGACTTTCATTCTCTGCTTAAAACAGAACCTTCTGTCCAAACAAGTAACCGATAACAAAATAGAAAATAAAGGAAATGACTAGAGTGCCCTTGAACATGCTAATGGCCCCCCAACTAATACAATGTTAAACAAATTAACTAATACTATACTGGGACAAGTTCATAATCACTAAAGCGGCCCATAACTCTTGTCCATTAGAATAAGTCTTCTCTCCTTTCCCTGTCACCTACACGCAGCTCCCTTGCGATGGGTTTGCCCTTGACATTAGCACATCTTCTCAGAAGATCTCACCCACAAGGTCGAGAGTCTTCCTTAGGAGTGCCACTCTACTTGACCAAGAGTTCGATCAAGGGAGGTTTTTGGAATTGTGTCATCCTCCCTTGTAATATGCATTCTAGTTCCATTCGAATTTCTTTGTGGGGATCAAGAGGAGGTAGATCTGGTGACGGAACGCCTGAAGGTCCCATGTGCTTCTTGAGGCAAGACTCTAGAACACCGGGTGAACCACCAAGCTTGGGGGTAGTTCCAGCTTGTAAGCAACTTCACCGATTGTTGGAAAATAGTGAAAGGGTCGTAATACTAAGGGCAAAGTTTGGAATGTTGGTGCCTAGCAACACTCTGCTATCTATATTTCTAGAGCTTGAGGTACACCAGATCTCCAACCTTGAACTCCCGCATGGTATGATGTTTTTCGTATTGTTTCTTCATCGATTCTTGTGCTACTTGTAAGTTCTTTTTCTTTTTTATTTTTTTTATTAGTGATAGGATCTCTTCCTGTTACCTAAGATGTGAGTCCACCTTGAAAATTTTGAGTTTTTCTCAACACGTAGTGTAGGAGGGTCAGTGGGGGAACCCCATACAAGGTCTCGAATGAGGTGATTTGGGTGGAGGAATGAAGGTTAGTATTGTACTACCACTCTCCCCAGGGAAGTTAACTCATCCATTTCTTGGGCCAATGGTGCACAAAGCACCTCATGAGTTGTTGAATGCAATGGTTTACCACCTTTGTTTGGCCATAAGACTCGGGGTGGTAGGCTGAGTTGTAGGAGAGCTTAGTGCCTTGTAGTTTGAACAACTCCTTTAAGAAGGAGCTTCTGAAAACATCGTCTCATTCTATGACTCTTGTTGAGGGCATCCCATGCAGATTAAAACCTTGGGACATGAAGAGGCATGTTGCAGTAGAGGCAGTGTAATGGTGGGAGAAAGGGAGGAAGTGAACATATTTAAGGCGATCCACCACCACTAGGATTACAGAAAACCCATTGGATAAGGGAAAAGCCTCAATGAAGTCTATTGAGATGTTTGTCCAGCTTATAGAAGGAATTGGTAGGGGTTGGAGTTAGAGTTGTAAAAATAAATCAAAGAATTGGCTCGGACTGGTTGGTTTGGTCTAGTTTTGTACCGGTTAGGTCTGGGACCCGTTCCTCTATTTTAAAAACCGATCATAACCAATCCGGTCTTGATTTTATGTTTTTTAGAACAGACCGGATTGATTCACATATTTATATATTTTTAATATTATATATAATATTTTTTATAAATTATAATTATATATGAAATAATGTTATATTATAATTTATAACATAAAATTTTAATCTTAAACATGAATATTTATTTGATCATATGTTTTAAATTTAAAATATATATTAATTACATTTTATTGCTTAATAACTTCTCAATATATTCATGTTGATAAATATATTAGTAATATTAATATACATTAGTATATTAATTACTATATTATCATTAACATATAGTAATAATTCTATACCAATAATATTACTATATACTAATAGTATTAGTGTATTACTAATTTTTATATGTGTTAATATATATATATATAAAAGTATAAAAGATTAGAGATTTTATATATATTAAAAACTAGAAAACCAGAAAACCAGACAGGAACTGGTAAAACCGGAAGTATTGGTTTAGGAGGGTAACCGGTGCAGTATTGGTTCTTAAAAATGTAAAACCAGTTTATATCGGTTCGGTCCCAAAATTTGTCCAAAATCGGACTCGTTACACCCCTAGTTGGAGTAGACCTGCAGAGTGCAAATTCTCATATTTGCATCTTTGATATTTGGCACATTCCCTGATGTAAAGCTTTAGGTCTTTCTTCATGCCTAACCAATAAAAGTCAGCATTGGCCTTATGTAATGAGTTTTGCTACCAAGCATGTCCCTTATATTGGTTGTCATGAACGAAATGAAGAACTTGAGTCTTAAATGGGTAATTCTTAAACAAATAGATTTTTCATTTCCTTAGCAGCAGTCAATTCTCTGGAGTAAACCCTTTATAAGAAATCTTGCCTTGTTGTAACTTTTGGCACAATATTGAGAGCTCCAAATTAGTTCTATAGGAAACCTTAAGGTTTTGAAACCACATAGGGTCTAAAACTGTAATCCCTACCAAGGACCCTTCCTCAGTGGCCTCGGGTTGCTTAGATAGTGTATCAATAACCTTGTTCTCCCTCACTTTCTTATATTCAATCAGGAAGTCATACCCCATTAGCTTGCTGATCCATTTTTGTTGAGATGGGATTCCTATTTTCTACTCCAAGAGGAATTTTAAACTCTGTTGATCTGTTCTTATGATGAAGGGCTTTCCCAAGAGATAGAACCTCCACTTCTTGACTGCATACACTAAAGCTAGCAGCTCTTTTTTATAAGTAGATAGGTCCAAAGCTTTTCCCTTTAGAGCATGGCTTTGGTAGCCTAAGGGTCTGCTCTCTTGCATTAATATAGCCCCAATTCCCACCCTCGAGGCATCACATTATATAAGGAATGGTTTAGAAATTTTGCAATACCACATCGTACACAAAAAACATTACAAACCCCCAAAATCACGATTCATTTTTAAACTGCTTATATGTCTGAAGTACACTGCATACACTTTGTACGAGAGTGAGAAGTAACAAGATAATAGCACCAATGCTTGTAGTACCCTTCCAAGGTGTTTTAAAATAATCCTTACTCAAAGTAGTTGATAGAACATAATACCAATGTTTACTGTAGAATTTGGTCAAAATTTTGCAGATATCATGGTATTTTTTATTTATGTTCCAACCGGAGATATTTGTGCCTATATCGTTGGGTAAAGTTGCCATAATATTACTAATCGGTCTCTTCACAATGATCCCCTCTCAAAGAAGTAAATCCATATCGCTTCTTGCATGGATAAGAAAACCTAACATGAAAAAATAATCGGTAACATATGCATATTCTTGATAGTGAAATTGCTCCAAGGTCACCATGTTCCGAGCACAAATCTTTGTGTCATTTTTTAAGTTAAACTTTGGGATTTCTAACACTCTGTTACTATATTTTATGTCAAGCCGACAGTCGCGATCGGTTGAACTTGGCATGAACTTCATTCTTGTCTCAGCCAGTTCTGAGGCACAAAATATTACCTGCACTTACTTACTTCTTTCTAATAGTATTTGCCAAGTACTGAAGGTAGGTAAAAGTGTCTAAGCAGATCAGCAAAGTGCTTTACATCTAAAGAAAGGTCTAGTATTGGTAACAAGTTTTTGAGTGTTAAAACAATCAAAGTACTCAAAAGTAAGCTCCATGAAGGTTGGGTACAGTGGTTGATGATATCCACATACATATAAGTGCTCAATAAAAGGGAGAAGAAGTTGATTCTCAAGTAGAATTAAGTCCAATTGAATCCTAGTAGCCATCTTTTATAACTTCGGCTTGGCCATTAATCTTCTTCGATTCCTACCAATTTTTATTTTTGATCAGTAAAAGAATTCCTACCAATTTTTCAAGAAAAGAACAATGATGAAGCTCGCATCGAACATGATCATTTTCTTAAAATCACCATATTCAAATTGAAATGCCTCTGCATAACTGCCGCGAATGTTTGCTTCTTCTTGTCCCATAAAATCTTCCCATAAATGCCAATTCACTTTGTATTGCTTGATAAAATAATTGAAACATTTTTTTTTACAATTTTCCATGGATTGCAATTTTTGCAAGCCGTTGTGAAAATGCCTTATTGAAATATGCTGAGAAGTGTAAGCTTCTTTGTTCAATTTTCGAAGCAAATCTGGAACCCAATACATACTTGGTACTATAGGCCGTACAGGATCTCCAGGGTCTTTTAGATAACGTAATATATGATCTACCACCAGTGTAGCCTATAGTACCAAATATTTACAGGGTTTCCAATTTGCTTCAGAAATTGACGAAGAAGCTTACACTCAACTTATTTCAATAGTCTTTTCACAACTGTTCTAAAAAATTACAATCCATGGAAAATTGTATAAAAAAAATGTCTCAAAGTATTTCATCGAACAATATGGAGTGAATTGGCATCTATTGGATGATTTTATGGAATGGGAAGAAGCAAATATTTGCGGCAGATATGCAGAGGCAATTCAATTTGAATCTGGTGATTTTAAGAAAATGATCTTGTTCGATGCGAACTTCATCATTGTGCTTTTCTTGAAAAATGGTAGGAATTGAAGAAGATTAATGGCCAAGCCAAAGTTATAAAAATAGAGTCATGGATGGCTGCTAGGATTCAATTGGACTTGATCCTACTTGAGAATCAACTCCATTTCCTTTTTATTGAGCACTTATAAGTATGTGGATATCATCAACCACCGTATCCAACCTTCATGAAGATTACTTTTGAGTACTTTGATTGTTTTAACACTCAAAAAAACGTGTTACCAACACTAGACCTTCTTTGGACATAAAGCACTTTGCTGATCTGCTTAAACACTTTTACCTAACTTCAGTACCTGGCAGAATACTTTTAGAAAGAAGTAAGGAAGTGTAGGTAATGTTTTGTGCATCAAAACTGGCTAGGACAAGAATGAAGTTCAGGCCAAGTCCAACCAATCGCGATTGTTGCCTTGACATAAAATATAGCAACGGAGTGTTGGAAATCCCAAAGTTTAACTTAAACAATGATACACAGATTTGTGCTTAGAGCGTGGTGACCTTGGAGCAATGTCACTATCGAGAATATGCATATGTTACCGATTATTTTTTCATGTTAGGTTTTCTTATCCATGCAAGAAGCGATACAGATTTACTTCTTCGAGAGGGGATCATTGTGAAGAGACCATTGGTAATATTATGGCAACTTTACCCAACGATATATGCACAAATATCTATGGTTGGAACATAAATAAAGAATACCATGATATCTGTGAAACTTTGACCAAATTCTGTAGTAAACATTGGTATTATGTTCTATCAACTACCTTGAGTAAGGATTATTTTAAACAATTCGTCTACCTACAAGCGAACTGTGCACCGATTGTGCACCAAGCAGGTGACATGGCAGGGTAGTAAGGGTATTTACGTAATTATTTAAAGTAAAAAAAGAAATGAAAACAAGAAAACAAAGCTTGTCTTCCTCTTGAACTGAGTTTCCCGCTTCCCTCCCAAATCAAACAGCCCGCTTCCTTCTGTCTCCCCACATCTCTTCCTCAATGACGCAACTCCCCCAAATCTCTTCCTCTACGCTCGACGACCTTCAGTGTTTTTGCAACTAAAACTTCCAAGATCGAGAAAGGTGAACCTTCTGGCTTTTGCTCTAAAACTTCCTCAACACTTCAGTGTTTTAGCAACTAAAACTTCCAAGAAGCATGCTTCAGTGTTCAAACCCCCGTAAGAGGGGTTAAATATCAGCCATGAAGAGTGAAAAAGAGAGGAGCTTTTGCTCAAAAAGAGTCACCCACTTTCTAGGATGGGTGCGCAAACGGCTTATGCAAACGCTTGCATTCAGCTTTTTCCAAAATGATAAGAGGATAAAAGGCTTACGTGAGAAGAAAAACCGTGCGACCAGATCACTACATCGAAATAGACGTCGGCAGGGAGCAGAGGGACGCGGTGGCAAGCGGTTGGGGTGGTTTTGGCAGCATGGTAGGCAGCTAAGCAATGAGAGAGAGAGCAAGAGGGTCACGGCATGCGAGAGAGATATGTTACCGAGAGGGAGGTTGGTGGTTTGAGGCGGCGGTAGTGCATCAAGCTAGGTGGTGTAGGGTGTAGCAATACCCATTGTGGCTGTTTCCGTCGAGAACGGTGGCTGAACACGTGCTTGGGAAAGAGGGTCTGGCTATGGAAGTGCTTTGTTTCCTAGTGCAAAAACAGAGCAGTTTTGGCTTCTCGGTGGTTCATTTATGGTTCGTGTTGCTTCCAGTGGAGGCTTGGGGTGGTTGGTTGAGGAGGGTAGCAGTGGCAACAACTTGGGTGAAGGGTTTGATGGAGGCTAAGGCGCAGTGTAAGCATGCTGCGAACTTACGTGCGTGGGTGGAGGCGTTGGGTTAATTTTCAGACGGTGTGAAGAAACTGATTTACGGTGCTGTGGCTTGATGTTTTGCAGGAAGTATGTGTGTATATATATATATATAAAGGTGATTGAACATAAAAAGAAAACCCTAGAGGAGGAGATGTGCATGGAAATGGGAGTAGAGTCGTGCGAGGTGGGGGAAACTGATAAACTGATAGTTGGTTTTCATGGTTTAATTCCATATAAGAAAGACCACCATTCTAAAACACCTTCATCAAAATCAAAAAGCTCAGATCTATCTTTTTCACGAATACAAAGAAACGAAAAAAACTCTCAACCCAAAATTCAAAAGATCAAACAAAAATGAGTTCAGCTTGCAGAGCTTGGGTAGTGGTAGTAAGCATAGTAGCTGTGGAGACCCTGAAAGACCAAGGAGTTTGCAGGTGGAACTTTGTCATAAGATCAATGCAACAGCATGCCAAGAACAACATTAGATCCTACTATCAGGCTAAGAAACTCTCTGCTCAGACTTCTTCTGCTATTTCTAATCAAATGAAGCGGTCTAAGGAGGAGTCACTGAGAAAAGTCATGGACTTGAGCTGCTGGGGTCCTAGCACAACCAGTTTCATTAAACGTAAGCAAACCGCACCGTTTTACTTGCCACGTTGGATGGGTGTGCAAACGGCTTACGCAGATTGCTTGCATTCAGCTTTTTCCTATTTTAAAACACCTTGGAAGGGTACTACAAGCATTGGTGCTATTATCTTGTTACTTCTCACTCTCGTACAAAGTGTATGAATTGTACTTCAGACATATAAGCAGTTTAAAAATGAATCGTGATTTTGGGGTATGTAATGTTTTTTGTGCAGGATGTGGTATTACAAAATGCCTAATATTATATTTCTCTAAATCTTTCTTGTTTGCACAATTCTCCTTTTCGATCATGAATTTTTTCTGTGTTAGACTTAATTTTACTTATTGAGATTTTGGGAAATCTCATTATTGTGGTCCCGCTTCGCAAAACCGTAGATTTTGATGTGAGGATGGGTACAAGTATGGAGGTCCTTATGTATTTAATTATAGTTTTTTGACTCTTTGTTATTCTTGAAAGACTTTAATATTCTTTGGTTTGTGTTTTGAATACTTGTGGCTTATGGACACTAGAATGGTGATGTAATTTAAAATTTTCAAATCACCAAGCAAAGAGAGAAGGCCTTCTAACATGCAATGTTTCCTTACAAATTGGCAAATTGTTGATCTTGACAAACTTGAGGAATGATTGGGCTCCAAACAAAGCTACGTCACTGGATATTGATCCCCTGATTTTGTAAAGATCAACAATATTCCAATCAAAAAGAAAGAATTGAATGTTCCAAGACCACCTCTCTGTGCCAATTAGCAATATGCCTATTGATAGGGTTGCTTGTAATCATAAAATCCTTTTTATGTTTACTTTTGAAAGTCCATAGAAGATGAAATATTGAAAAAGTTGGTCATTTTACAGGGATCTAGGCTCATCTATTTATGGTTGGTTTTTATTTGTTTAGTGCAGCAGGATGAAGGTCTGCCACTACCCAAGTTTCAAAGTTCTTAGAATCTGATTTATTGATCACTGAAAGTTAAATATATAGTTCAATTTATCACTAGATGTCATATAAAATGAATATGCTTTCTTCAATACCACCTCATCTACAGTCCGGCAATCTAATAATTAGCCCCTACACTCATGTCAACTTTAAGGATAGTCGTGGGCACACTGATTCAAAGAATGCTGCTCCTACTGCCAGTCATAGTTCACAGTTCACACAACAACAGCAAAACAACAGTGAGGGACCTTGAATTGCAAATTAACAGCAAAGCCAAAAATAGACAATGTGAATTTGATAAAATAAAACAAAAAATACAAGAAACAGTCAGAAGTGTTTTGGTAGACTAGAAGTGTTATGACGGCATTGTTTTTGCCATTTCAGTAAGAAACAACCAAGCCTTAGCCTTAGCCTTGGCCTTACCCCCCCCCCCCACTCTAAGGGTTTCATCAAGTGTTACCTCAGTCACCACTGATCCATCATTAGTCTTTGATATCATTTCTCGACCACTTCCTTTTTTGGATTAGATATGACCTAATCCATCCAGCTTATCAGATTTAACATTGTTAATTTTTTTAATAGAATTATTATCATATTGTTGTATGACCCGATTTTTTTTTTCTTGCAATAGCCACTAGAGTTTTGTTTTGAATTTAAGCCTTATTTCTTCCTATCTCCACCGTAAGCCCCATTCTTATCTCCTGATTGTATAATCCTAATGAGAAACCAACTAGAAATCCTCCTCAATCCTTCCTTTTCCCTCTCTATAAATCCCACGAAGCCTCTGTACTACATAACACAAAACAGAGGGAAAACTCACACTCACAACAAACCTTCCCCGACGTCTCAGCCCTTGCTTTGCCATAAACCACAGTTCATGAGAGACCAACGAGTCTCCACCACGCCGAAGCAGCTAAGGACAGCCAAGAAATTGCCGCCACCGGAATACAGCCAGAATACGTCGATGCCTTGGACAGCCACCGTAAGCCAAGGTCCAGCCGCGTCTCTCCACTGTCAACAACCAAAAGAGGCCCCGTGTGTTCTGCTCAGCCCACCGTCAACCACCTCAGGGAACGTCGGACCACCTCCCGGCCACCACAGAAAGCGCAGACCAGCCTAGCCCCGTCGCACCCACTCCCTCCCGATAAGCCCACGATAGTCTCCACCCTCCTCCCTCTCGGTAAGATCTGCAGCCAGCTCTCTCTCCATCTCTCAGTGTCGCACCACCATACTCAGAGGAGCCTCCTGTTGCGCCGCCGTGACCCCCACTAGCCACCCAGCCGCCGTCACCTCATTCTCCCTCTCTCGGTGAGTTTCGGCCCTGCCTCGCACGCCTCTCTCCCGAGCCTTCTGTTTCTCTACAGAACATATTAAGTTGCTTTTAGGTTTTAGTTTAGCGACTGCAGATATTGATGAGATTACATATATATGCCCTTTCTAATCCAGTATCTTGAAGGATTGCTTTAAGAATAACCTACATTTATAATCTTACATTTAAGTATATCTTAATTATAGATATTATTACGTCATTTTATTTGAAGTTGAGTTGGGTTTAATATTTGAAAATAAATATATTAGTCAAATGCTCATTTTTATAAGAAAGTATTTAAAGAATTTGAAATATATTTTAAAGTATACCATTGAGCCTAATATTTTAGTTAATATTTTCTTTGTCTATTTAGTAGGATTTTAATAAAATTATTATGTTGTTAGTATTTGAGTAATTTAAAATATCAGGATTTATTGATTATGATGTTAAACAAAATATTTATTTAACTATCTTATAGATTATGAATTTAATTAAGTAGGATATTAATACATATTCTTCTTAGACAGATTTAGTGATAGTTAATACGGCTTATAGGTGACGAGCTACAAAGTAAGATTCAAGAAGAAGCATATCGAGTAAGTAATTTGATCACAAATTATGATCATCACAATTCAGCTTATATAGATTATTATTAGCGCCAATTTTTTAACAGTCATTTTTATGTACCACTCATGTCATATGCAAACATGTCATCCAACATAGAATACGATCACGTCATTCCGCATCATGTTCAGATTCAGAAATTATAATTATGTATGTATTTTGTCATGAATCTCATATGCATGACACGTAAATTGTCTCAAGTTCAAGTGCAAGATAAAATCAGATTAGTTAATCAGATGACCATTTAGATGCATAGTACCAATGCAGTTAAGTTTTAGGGTGGATGTACAAGCCAGGGACTCAAGTGTGGTTTACCATAGTATGCTAAAATACTATCAGCGGCTCCCCTCGCGGCCGTAGGACGTGGAGCCGGTGCACAACTTCGCACATATGGTTAAGTGTGTTGGCTAGTCACATCAGTCAGTTAATTCAAATAAATTAGTTATGCATAGCATAAATATTAGTATGAGCAGTCATGAATTTTAAACTCTCAGCATGAAAACTTTTATGAAAACCCTATTATATTTACATTGTGATAGATTTCTTGCTGAGTTTTCGACTCATTTTAATTTGTTTTCATGCTTTTAACCACCCAGGTGAAGATGATGAAAATGAGCAGGCATGCCAAGATTAGAATGAGCAATTGATTTAGTTTCGGACTTTCTAGAAAAAAATTGATTTTATGACATAAATTTATTCAATTTATTCATTTAAGTTTTTTGAAGATATTTTATTAGACAAATCCTTTTAAGAAATAAGTGTTAATTTCATGTTATTAAATATGATATCTCTTGCTAGGTTTATTTTATAAAAAACACGTGACACTCCTAACCTACGAGAATGAGGTGTTACAAATAGCCCCAATCTCAATACCTTTTATAAAAAGTTAATTCATTTCATTAAAAAATGCATAGAAAAAATAAATGCCAAGCAAAACAGAGGCACCACAAAGTATAATGATCATCTATTCATAATAGATTTTTCATTTTAGACTTCAAAATCTTTTAACAATATTTTTACCATGGTTATACAAGTGTGCGAACATAGACACGTCCAACAACAATGAAGTCCACATATTGAGGCATAGATTTCCTACAAGCATAACTTGTAACCAGTAAATGTAACAGAGGGCCATATATAAAGAAGTATACCACCTGCTGGCTGAAACAAACCGGACCTAAAATATGCGGAAAGCACACAAAAATAATAGTTTAGAAGTTTCACAAAAATTTAAAAATAAAGAGTTGGTTGTTTGTAATGATCCTAAACATGTATATGTTTAGTGGAAAAAGTAGGACACTCAAAATCAGTCAGCAATCTTGTCTTTGATTTAATGTCCCAAGTGAGTGATAAATCAAAACCACCAATATTTGGTCATTTACACACACACACAAAAACAATACAAAAAACAAAAGAACTTGTTTGAAGGACCAATATAAGCCAAAGTCCAGATGCGGCTTCTAGTTTTAAACAAGATGAGCATAACAACCATCAGTTTAGAGTGTTTGGATTAAAACAATTAAAAAAGCTATTACAGTAGTTCCTAAGGTTTTAGCAGACAGACAATATATTATTGATTGACTACTTAACAGGTAAAAGCTACAAAAATTCTGGTGAAGATAGAGCAGATCACTTGCATTTGATACATGCCTTTTAGGTATTGAATATCTAAAGGATGCGTCTTACCTCCAATCTGCAACCGTTCACCTGTGTGATGATTAGAAGATAGTTGGCATGATGCACCCTGTGACGCCCTGACTCCCATGTTCAAAACAATACGGGAACCGTGACATCAGGATGATGACAACATGGGTCTCAAATCTTAACGACAAGTGTTCAAGTGTGTGCAACACGCAAAATGGTACAATAAAATAAGCAGCGGATAATATAATAAGTCAACTAGTACCAGAATTTTAGTTTAATATAAATATCCAAATACAAAAGCATTTTGAAAGCAATACCATTGTCCCAAAATAATACAAGAGTTGAAAAAGAACATAACACGAATGATCCCAGATCACTTTTCCGGCGGAGCCAAATCCTTAGGCTTGGCATCTGCATCATCAACATCAAAATTTATGGTACCGCAGGTAAATTATAATCCAACCAATCCTGAGATAAAAACCTATTAATGCAACCAACCATACATGCATATGATGAAATATGCACCAAGTTTAAAAATATCATTTTTTTTGAAAATTGATATTTTTCCAACACACGCCAAAATCCCATCTGGCCCAAAAATCATGATCCATCATTTTTCCAAAAAATGACTCACATGAAAACCATTATCCAACACATGCTATTTTTCCAGAAAATAGCAATTTATCTATTAATCTATATGCACCATGGTCTCTACTAGGGACCATCCGCACATCCTGGTTGCATAACGAGCGATGCCCATTTCCGCACCTAGTGCGTTCGTGGTCAGGCATCCTCTAGCCCCCACTAGCATAAGGGTCATGGAGTCGGCACGTACTCGTCCGATCTCGTTGTCGCACGGCGACAACCCAGGGGACGTCACTTAATATATTCCGCTCTTGAGTGACCAGAGGAGCTCCATCGAGAAAATGTTTCATCTTGGCTTGGGGTCGTGATACACATGCACCCAAAATACATTCCGCACATGAAAATTCAGTTTTCAAATCTCTACATGAACATGAATGCAATTACCCGAAAACTTAGTTTTCATTTACAAACATGATCATACTAGACACAGCCTCAATATCCAACAACCAATCAAATCACAATACCAAACACATAAATAACTCCATCCTCCAATCCATCTGACCCCCAAATACTCCTCGGATTCAGTCTGGAATAACCAACCAAAACACAGTAAAATGAGTTACTGTAAAAATATATTTAAATCTCAAAATTTATTTGGAAAAATACTTACAGTGCTATATATTAATTTTTAGATGATCACGGATGCGCTAGAAGCCACAAAACAGCAACCGAACAGTGTAAAAATACATTGGCCGTATGTCTCAAAAATTCACTTTTGAAAGAGGTCAAACCAAGACTTGAAATTGATAGGGTATGGCCTAGAGAGGTTGGTGAAACTAATGGTGGTGGCCTTTGGTTGTGGGTGGCGGCGTAGATGGCGGTTTAAGGCCAAAAGGGTCAAATCAGAAATGTTGGCACCTTCACCAAAGGTATCGTCCTGGACCTTAACCTTTGCACTTTCCAATCCATAATCTGAGTTGGAACAACTTCATAGGTAAGGTTTGGCTGAAGTTGAATGCGTTCCGGGTCCACAAAACGTGATTCTTGATGATCAAAACTCTTCTTCAACGACGACACATGGAACACATCATGAACATCCCCGAAATAATCCGGCAATGCTACTCTATAGGCGACAAGCCCAACCTTCTCAACAATCTGAAAAGGACCAATATACCTCGGGCTAAGTTTTCATTTCTTACCAAAGCGCTTAACGCCTTTCATAGGAGAGACTTTAAGATAAACCCAATTGCCTTCCTCAAAAGATAAGTCTATTCTCCTCGTATCAGCATAACTTTTCTGACGACTTTGCTTTTCCGCCATTTTATCTCTTATAACCCAAACTTGATCTTTCATTTCTTGAATCAACTCAGGCCCAATTAATTTACTCTCCCCCACTTCATCCCAACACAAAGGTGATTTGCACTTTCTTCCATACAATACTTCATACGGGGCCATCTGAATGGAGGCATGGAAACTGTTATTATAAGCAAATTCTATCAACGGCAACTGATTTTCCCAACTTTCCTGGAATTCCATGACACAAGCCTGCAACATATCTTCTAAAGTCTGAATTGTACGCTCGGACTGACCGTCAGTTTGAGGGTGATAAGCAGTACTAAACTTCAACTTAGTGCCTAAAGCTGCCTGCATTCTCTTCCAAAAATGAGATGTGAATCTTGGGTCTCGATCCGATACAATACTCTTGGGTACTCCGTGCCAACGCACATCTCCTTAACATATAACCGAGTCAACTTTCCCAAAGAGTCGGTATTATAACAGGCAAGAAATGGGCACTCCTGGTCAACCGATCCACAATCACCCAAACTGAATTCTTCCCACTAGGAGTCCTCGAAAGACCTACTACAAAATCCATAGAAATGTCATCCCAGCAGGTCTCTGATGCTCAGCCTTGACTTGACGGCACGTATCACATCTTTCAATAAACATGGTGATATTCATCTTCATACCTTCCCACCAGAAATTTCTCTTCAAATCTCGATACATCTTGGTGCTTCCAGGATGAACTGAATAAGGAGTCGTACGAGCTTCTGCCATGATTCTCTTTTTAAATTTTGAATCTCGAGGAATCACTCTTCGATCTCGAAATCGAAGAACACCATCTTTTTCCAAACTGTAGTACATGGGTCCTTTAGACTTCCTGACTCTCTTTCTGATATCCAACAACTTAGGATTCCTTCTCTGGAGAGTCTTCAATTCTTCAAAATCAACGACCGAACATCCAAAACTGAAGAGAGTAATTCTTCCTGCTGCGAACTCTCAATAAGTAGTCTCCTCATCCCACAAAGGAGAGAGTCCAATCCTGACGACTCTACCTCATCCACAAATTGAGATTTCCTACTCAAGGCATCAGCAACTAGATTAGCTTTCCCTGGATGATACTTGATCTCACATTGATAGTCGCTAATCAGCTCTAACCATCGCCTCTGGCTCATGTTAAGATTCTTCTGAGAAAACAAATGCTTCAAACTCTTGTGGTTAGTGAAGACTTCACAGACTTCTCCATACAGATAGTGACGCTAGATCTTAAGAGCAAACACCACAGCTGCCAATTCCAAATCATGAGTGGGATAATTCTTCTCATGAACTTTCAACTGACGAGATGCATAAGCAGCAACTCGTCCCTCTTGCATAAGAACGCATCCCAATCCAAACTTAGATGCATCACTAAATACAACAAACGGCTCGTGTGGCTCCGGAAGTGCCAATACAGGAGCTGTTGTCAGTCTCTTCGTCAATTCTTGGAAACTCCTCTCGCATCGATCTGACCAAACAAATTCAGCATTCTTTCTAGTCGAAGCGGTGAAAGGTCCGGATAATCGAGAAAAACCTTCAACAAATCTCCGATAATACCCGGCAAGTCCCAAGAAACTTCGAATCTTGCGCACCGTTGAAGGACGAGGCCAAGACAAAACAACTTCTACCTTGCTAGGATCTACTGCCACTCTATCTCGAGAAATCACATGCCCAAGAAATTTGACTTCTTCCAACAAAAATTCACATTTACTAAGCTTAGCATACAACTGATGTTCTCTTAATTTTCCAAGCCCCAGACGAAGATGATAAGCATGCTCTTCCAAGTCTGGAGAATAAATCATAATATCATCAATAAACACCACCACAAACGAATCCAAATAAGGTTGAAACACTCGGTTCATCAAATCCATAAAAGCTGCAGGGAGCATTAGTCAACCCAAAAGGCATCACCTTGAACTCATAATGCCCATACTGCGACCTAAAGGCAGTCTTGAGAATATCTTTATCCCTTATCTTCAACTGGTAGTATCCCGATCTCAAGTCAATCTTGGGAAAATAGCTGCTCCTTGAAGCTGATCAAATAAATCATCTATACGGAAAAGCGGGTACTTATTCTTGATAGTCATTTTATTATGTTCCCGATAGTCGATACACATTCTCAGAGTACCATCTTTCTTCTTAACAAACAAAACTAGCGCTCCCCAAGGCGACGTACTAGGCTGAATAAAACCCTTGTCAACTAATTCTTGCAACTAAATTTTCAACTCTTTCAATTCAGCTAGTGCCATACGATAAGGAGTCTTGCGCACATGAGCGGCTCCAGGTTCCAAATCAATAGCAAACTCTAACTCACAAACTGGAGGCAACTCTGGCAAATCATCCACAAACACATCTGAAAATTCTTCTACAACCAGAATGTCCACTAAAGACTTCTTCTCGGATGGCATAGACACCACTTGAACTAAAAATGCATCACTCCACAAGCTATATCTTTCTTTGCTAGCACTGCAAATATAACTGTTGGCTTCGCCTTCAACTTACTTCCACATATTCCAAGTAATCTCCTTCCGAAAGCTGGAAACCAATAACCCGACTTCTACAATTAATACACACCGAATACTGGTACAACCAATCCATCCCAAGAATAATATCGAACCCAAGCAACTTGAATACAATTAAATCAGCCTCAAGTGTCCTTCCACCAAAATCCAAAGGACACCCCATCGTGACTTTAGAACACCATACTAACTCGCCATTGGGAAGAGACACAACTAAAGATTGTGATAAGGGTTCTGTGACTAAGTTGCACATCCGTGCAAAAGTGGCGGACACAAAAGACTGAGATGCTTCAGAATCAAACAAATTTCCTTGCACCAAATTACCAAATTCTCGTGCCTTTTGCCGTCTCACAGAAACAGGAAAGAAACGATCATCAAATTCTTTCTTAAATCGTTGCCAGGACATTGCAGCAAAAGATTCCAACTCCATCACCAACAACTCTCGCTTGGTCCTCCACCAATCAGCTGCATTACCTTGTAGCATATAACTTGCATACTAGACTTGTTGAGCTTCAGTACAACCACAAACTTCAAACATCATTTCCAAGTCCTCTAACCACCTTCTAGCCCACAGTGGATCCTTTTCACCAGTAAAAGCAGGTGTCCTATGCACTAGAAAGCACTCATAGGTGCACCCAGCTTGAACTACTCTACTTAAATCTCCTTGGGGCGGCTGGAAATTGTGCTGGAGGAACTCCGTTATTCTGTTCAATGCCCTGGCTATGGCATAGTTTCCGTTACCACGAGGTAACTCATCCTCGGGCACATCAGTTGGCCTCCTTGGTCTAACTATTTTCCTGCCAAAGCATCACCTTCAACCCCACTTAAGTCTCCGGACAAAATTTAAATAAGAGCAAAAGCAACACCTAAATAAAATAAAATAGAATAGGATAAAACCAATCAAAGATAACAACAAATAATAAATTGAAACCATTAAAAATAACATACTTCAAACAAAAATAATTTTAAATCACAATTTTAAAAAATTTCTGGTACTTTACCTAAGGGACATGTGGCTTTACCCAGAGATGAACTGCTTTGATACCAACTGTGACGCCCTGACTTCCACGTACAAAAAGTCTCGGGAATCATGACGTTAGGATGATGACAACATGGTCACGCATTCCAACAACAAGTGTCAAGTATGCAACAAGTAAACAGTGCACAATACAATACGCAGCGGATAATAATAAATAAGTCACTAGTACCAGAATTTTAGTTAAATACAAATATCCAAATACAAAGTGCTTGAAAACATAAACCAAATGTCCCATAAAATAATACAAGTCTGAAAATAAAAGCATAACACGAGTGATCCCAGATCACTCCTCCGGCGGAGCCAAATCCTCAGGCTCGGCATCTACATCATCATCAACAATATCTACAGTACTATTAAATCATACCACATGTAAGTTATAACACAACCAATACTGAGATAAAAATACATTTAAAGCAACTAACTATGCATGCATATGATGCAATATACATGAAATCCAACACACGCCAAAAATCTCATTTAGCCCAAAAAAATTTTCAATAAATCATTTCCACTATTTTTCCAGAAAATGGCCCAAAACCAATATCCATCATTTTCCCAGAAAATGACACACAAAATCATATTCACGCTATTTTCTTAGAAAATAGCCATTATCCATCTTTCCATTAATCCATATGCACCATGGTCTCCCCTATGGACCATCCGTATGTCCTGGCTACATAACGAGCAATGCCCAGTTCTGCACCCAGTGCGTTCGTGGCCAGGTTATCCTCTAGCCCCCGCCAGCAGAAGGGCTACAGAGTCAGCACGTAACTCGTCCGATCCTGTTGTCGCCCGGCGAGAACCCAGGGGATGTCACTCAGTATATTCCACTCTCGAGTGACGAAAGGAGCTCTACCGAGATAATGCCCAATCTCGGCTTGGGGTCGTGATATACACGTACCCGAAAATCCATTCCACATGAAAACTCAGTTTTCAAAATATCCACATGATCATGAATGCAATTACACGAAAACTCAGTTTTTAATTTACAAACATAAATATGTGTGCATATGCAATGTACCAAACTGACAATAACAATATCCAACAACCAACCAAAACACAGTGAAATCAGTTAGTGAAAAAATATATTTAAATCTCAAAGTTTGTTTGGAGAAATGCTTACAGTGCTATAAAATAAATTTAGGAGGATCACGGAGGAGCTGGAAGCGCCAAAACAGCAACTCCACAGTGTAAAAACACTGTGGCCGAAATACACAGTATATCTAAATTCACATGGGGTCAAACAAAGATTTGGAATTGATAGGGTAGAGTCTAGGGAGGTCGGTGAAGTTAATGGTGGTGGCCTTTGGCCGTGTGTGGCGGCCGAAACTGTGGTTTAAGGCCGAAAAGGTGAAATTGGAGCTTGTGCTCGTGGAGGTGGCTCCGACGACAGATCGGGGTCGAAACTGGGTGGGTTAGGACGGCAAGGGGCCGGTGAAGAAGTGGTGAAGAAATGGTGGCCAATGGTGTCCGAACAGCGGCGGTGGGACAAAGAGAAGCACACGGCTTGCGGCAGCGTTAGCAGGCCTGAAAGTGGAGGGGCTGACTCACCGGCAGCTGAGGAGTCAACCGGTACTGACGGTGAGGGCCACGGACAGTCGGCGGTGGTGCTGGGAGCTGAAGGCCGAAACGCACAAGGGAGAGGAGAGAGAGAGAGAGAGTCGAGTTGTGCGGAAAATAGCCGAAGGAAAAGGAAGGGAAGAAAGAAAAGAAGAAAATGGCGGGAAAAGAAATGAGGTCCAACCCTCATATCTTGAGTTACATAAGTGATAAAAAAAAAAAAAGATTTTAAAACTAATAATTAAATAAAATAATCCAAATGCAGTGAAATGCTCAATTAAAATAATAATAATTTTAAACTCCAAAAACAAACTAATTTAAATTAAAAATCACTTTAAATGCAAAACAGTAAATAATAATAGGAAAGTCCATTAAAAATAATTTTCTCAACTTAAGAATATTATAAAATAATTTAATAAAACTCCCTTAATTTTAAAACAAGATAAACAATTTTTAAATTAATTTAAATAATCCTTCAATAAAAATACACTAAAATATGGGATGTTACAGAAGAAGCATTTCTTCAAACACTTTGTATACTCACCTTCTTTACCATTCTATTAAGTGTTCTTTTTTTTATTCAAATGCTTCTTATGAAGAAAAAAGTAAATGTATATGCTACGTGCCTTTCTTAGTGGCCCATGTTAAGCACCCTACTTATTATAAATGTATGTATATGTATGATGTAATGCATACACGTTCAAGTTCTAAATCATGAGATTTATCATGCATGCTTCTTAAGAAACTATTGATTTTCCTTATATGTAATTTGGTATGAAATGCATCTTTATGAAAGAAAATGCATATTCATCGGACTAAGAAAAGATGATGAAAATGCTTTGAATGGAAAGAAAGAAAAGAAAGAAAAATGAAAGCTTTATAAATGAAAATACTAATGGCCAATGAATGAATGATCATGAGACTAAAGAAAAGGGGGTAGATGGCAATGCCGGATCAGCCCCATTGGTAGTGCCTCATGTGGCGCCATCCAAACTGAAAGGGATTTTCAACCCGTAGCCACAGGCGGAGTTCGGGTCTAAAGGAAGACCGCTAACCCTCACACACAAGACGTAATAGATGTGTGTACCAGCCAAAAAGAAAAGTGACCAAATGTAATATTTATTGCTCAAATGCTTTATGTTTGCATGTTTTCTAAATGAAAAGAATAGATGATTATGTTATATTAACGACATGGTATATTGCTTACTAAGTATTAGACTCACTTTGTATTTATATTTTAAACGTCCAGGTAATGAAGAATAAAAAGCAATGGAGCATGGTACTAGTGACAAGGGGGAGGCGAATGCCTAGAGTTAGCCCTTATGGTTTGGTTTTCACGATGATGGGATTTCGTTAATGATGGTTTATTTTAAGGATGGGTCCTTTGTTGTGGGGGACATTTTGATGGGAGCTTATAAACTACTATGTAATTACTATGTAGGGTATATGTTTTACCCGTACAATGGCCGTGGGCCTTATTTTGTAACTATGGGGACTTTGTCCCGTCTTAACTCAAAAACTATTTTATTTTGCTATAGACTTATGATGGAATTTGGGAAAGTCTCTTATATAAATATATATATAAATATATATATTATTTTAGTGAATTGTCTATCAGGTGTTTCTTTCTCGTTTGTTGTGGGGATATAGATTTTAAATATATCATGTATGTTTAGAAAAAAAAAAGTCGAAAAAGTAACAACTGATCCCCGTCCAAGGGCGGGGTTGTTACAAATTGTCCTTTTAAATTTCCTGATAATTAACAAATTAATTATGAGCCACTAACGTTAGATACAACTATGTTAAAGTTAGAAGAAAATACAAGGCCTACAGATTGACCTGTTATGAAGAACGTAATTCAATTCGATCACATTGCCCCCTTACAACTCTTATATTGTACCAATGCACTACAAGAAAAATGCTCGTTTGTGATCAGGTATTTGCAACGAAGTTAATGATCATTTGCATGCGATGAGAATGAACATTTTCATCACAAATACCTAACTACAAATAAGTCCTGTTTTTATAACAATGATGCTCGTTCTAAATATAAAAAAATTTAGGTAATTCATTCTTCATCTATCACAAGTTTTCAATATTAATACAATATAGATCTACATTTGACTGTTAAATTATAAGAAAAATAAAGCCAATCAAGTGATTCAATCTCAACTTCAGGAACTTTACCATAAAGAATATGCCAATAATCGTAGATGAATAATAATAATAAAAAAAAAAATGATTCAATCTCAATAATAGAAAATGACAAGAAATGTTTGAGTCATGCACATGGCCCATAAATTGTCTTCGCTATATATGGGCGTGTAGCCGTATAATATAAGTTATTGTACATGATCAGTTTCATTTTGATCTTATTGGGGAGTGATATAAGAATTTTTAGTTTTAGATGAAAGTTTAAAAATTGAATTACTTATTATATTTTGTATGAGAATTTAAAAAAAGTATAATGATGAGATAAAAATTTTATGTTTTGTCTTGGGATTCAAACCTGCCATAAATCAACAAGTTTGACATGAAAATTACCACTTAAACTACTACCGAACTATCCCAATCAATCACCTCTTGCGGTGGCTGACAACCCAAGGTGGATATCCTTTGGATCGAAGGAGATCACGGTCTCCATCCGGAGGGGTTACTGTCCCTAGATTTCCCTCTTCTTTTTATTTTATTTTATTTATATATTATAAAATTATTTCTTTAGCTCTCAAAATTTGTTTTATACATGATGACCCATCACGCATATTATACATAGACACTTACTAAAGGGACAGCTAGCACATGATCATGATCATGGTAAGAATCAATTAGAAATTCCTCCAAAAAAAATAAAATAAAGGGTCACGGTTGCGACTTAAATAATTTAAATAAAAAAGAAAGACCAAGAGAATTGCATTCAAGATTAACGCAAGTTCATAGAAGACGTTAGTTCGACGTTGAGCATACGGCCTCCTGCATGCATGCTGTAATATTCAAAATAACTGAATGCTCAATGCATACAGAAATGAATCCGGCCGTGGCCACCATTAATAATGCAGCCGCCCGCTTTTCAAGTAATTACTAGCTGAATAATATTGCTAGTTATGATCCCGAGGATCCTACCAACAATGAGTTTCGATATAATTTTTTTTATTTAATGGTTAAAAAAATATATTTTAATAATGTTGTGAATTTTTTAAAGATATTTAAAAATATAAAAAAATGAATAAAAATAAAATAAAAAAGCCAAAATGGTGTTATCGGAAGAATTTATTTAGCTACAACCTCGGACGTCGGTGTAACACTACTTTGATTTTTCTACAAAAAAGAATTGACTTTGGCAACCTAATGATTTGTCGAGCAGAAGATCCGAACCTTAATTTGTTTAACGAGTCATTCGTCTTTGTCTCAAAAGCGGGACCAAGTCTTTTTTATTTTTTTACATGTTTGTCTGTCATTGTCTTAATTTCCTGGGAGTTTCTTCGTCCTGTTAAGATTTGATCGTCGACTTTAATGGCATAACAATGACAAAAATTTTCTTCCGACTCGTTTCCCAATGCTTGCAAACAGCTTTCTCCTGAAACTCTTGACTATTTCACTTTACAGTACTTTCGAATCGTAAAACACTTTATAATTTTTTTTGTTACCATAATACTGAAAATTAATTAAGGTTCTATTGAAATAATAATCTTTGAAATATTGTTAGCTTCTTATTTCGTTCAATTCGCAAAGGGATCGTGATTTAGAACCTCGACATCAAGGTGATCATGTGAGAGGCTAGCTAGAGATCTGACATTTTTGAGTTCCTTAATTATAATTAGCCCACTTTGGACACGGATCGATCATGTTCATTTTTTGTTGAAGCATTTGTTTCTTCTTGCATGTTACTTTATCCCAACTAACGAATTAGAAAGAGAGAGTACATATTTGAGAGAACGGGGAAAGAGGAGATCAAGAGAAAAGGAAAATTAGGGTTTTAAAGGGTATTTAAATATAAATGTTACATTTTACAAGAAAAGTATAACCATTGCTAATACTAGAAGAGTCTATGCGCACAAGAAAAGTATCACCGGATTCCTGTATGGTAATCAGTCTGGATGAAAATACTTGTTGTTTGCAAGAAAATTAAAATCCATTGCAAATAATCATTATTTGCAATGAAAATTTAATTGCGATTAGGTACTTATTTGCAAGGATTTAAGTTTTCGTTGGGAAACTTGTGTGAGGAAATGAAAAACCGCGCAAATGCTCCTTATTTGTAACGACACTTTCCTTGCGATTACACATTTATTTGCAAGGATTTAATTTTTCCTTTGGAAAAATTGTTATTTGCAAGAACATGGAAAAGCCTTTGCAAATACTCACTATTTGCAATGAAAAAGATTAAAATTTGAAATTAGAAAGTGTTTGTATTGAATGATGTTTAAGGAGGAAATAATATGAGATGAGATGAGATGAGATAACTCCTTATTCTACTTTGAATAACTATAAATATGCCCTATGCTCTTGTATAAAGTTCGCAAGTCACATCTCTCTCGATCTTCAGTACCAAAACCAAAGAATTTCCAACGATTCGATCGTGCTGTGTACGTAGTAGACCATTCTATGGCTACAAATGAGGTGAGATAGCTGCATGCAAATTTGAAACAATACACATGCATGATCCTGATCATCAACTCTCCTTCACCCTATTTCGGTTCCTCAAACCTCATCATTCATTAGTTCTTACCCAAACCTCTCGCGCTTAATTTGTAGTAGCCATGCGCGCAATTAATACATTATTTGATACATACTTTTTTTTTCCTCATTTTCTTTTTTCCAATGTTCATTTCATGTTAGCATGAATATTTATGTTGTCACAGGCACAGCTAGGGAAAGCTATTTTCACACTAGCTAATTCAAATGCATGATGTGCGTTATACGTTAATTATTAATTATCAACAGTATATTCATCATGTGTGTAATAAGGAGTCCATGCGCCACCACGTAGAATATATTGTTTAATTAAATGGAGTGAAGAGTAAAATCTTTAATGCCATGTGAAATCATTACATGTATGTCCTAAAAACATAAGCGAATAGAAAAAAATAAATTTAATTATTTATATTATATTTTTAACTTGACCCCATTATATACGGGCAAGACTAGGATATCTGTACTTCTCATACCATGTAATATTATTTATCCCAAAAATTTAAGTTTCGTAAGTAATAAATTTCATTATTTATATTATGCTCTTAACATGCATGATAATGCATATGCACGCAGTTTTTACCAGAGTTTATGATCTGTATTAAAAAAAATGGAGGATTGACATTATATCATCTTCATTAATCAAACCAGAGTTGCATTTTGTTCTACGGAGGCTCAAAACGAAGACTGGGTGAGCAGATTTACTGAGACAGCAAATAGAGTGGCTCAACATCGGGTCCTTCAACAACATCCGCTCAACATTTCCATAAATGTTCTTGCGGTTCGATCCGACAACAAAAAAGAGGTTCAAGCACAATTGCCGAAACGTTACGCAGATGGGAGGCGAGTAGATGCTAGCGACATATTCAGACGTTTGATAAATCATCAGAGCGGATCATGGGTAGTGCTGAGCCAGGGAAAAGTCATATTGCTCTCTGATGATGGGGAAAAAATGCTGCAAGTCTTGGACAATTTTGATCAGCAGAAGTACTGGATGCGAGACCTATCGGCCAGACAAGGCTTCGGAGTTAGTTTCATGAATTCCCATCGACGCCGTTAGTTTTGTTGACGGGTGCTATATATGAATGGTCTGCATGCATGCAGCACTTACGTACCAAATAATAATGTGTCTTAGTTTAATAGTGTGTCTCTTGTCATGCACCCACTAGGAAGTTCGTACGTATGATATGTCATCATGTGCGGGCCGGGCATGCAATAAATCTGTGATGTCGTTCGCGTTGGGATCATTTTCTTAATAATTTAGTTTGTCTGTCATGCATTAATAATTTGTACTGTTCATATATATCTTATATAATAATCTTATCATATATATATATGTATTTATAAGCTTTTAGTACTCGGCTATATATAAAATTAAGCATTTGACACAGACGTTTGATTTTAATTTTTCATGAGAACGCCCCCGCTGGCTTTCGAGCACTCTAGAATTTCTTTCAAACACGCCAGGCCAACTCATTTTCTGGGCTTGGAGTATATATATTGATCAATTGGATCATGATGGTCTGTTATTCTGAATTAAATAAACAATATTATTGCATCAATATAGACAAGAAATAGGACGAGATATAATAATACAACTATTTAATTAAAAAAAATACAACGATTTAATTAATTATATAAAGTCATATATAAATATGTATATATATATATATATAATAGAAATGGGATTATTTAAGTTTTAGTTTGAAAGGATCAAAATTAAAGAACTTTTTATAATTTTTGAAGTAGTGTCACGGCCATGTATATATCCGCCTCACTTTGATCCCTTGTCGAACTAGATCGAGCACGTAACAAGCCATGGTGACGCATGGAGTTGGTGGATGGACCAAGAGGGCAGATCAGCTAATTAGGTTGAAGAAGGCGACGAAGGGAGAAAGGTGGATGAAGCATAGCTCGTCTCCTCCTCCGGCATCCTAAGGAGATCTCGAGATCATACTCACGACCAGAAGAAATCTGCAATGAGTCTACATATAATGTTGAATCATATCGAATAGTAAGAGTTCTTGTCTTCAAAAAACTTCATTACTATTTAGAGAGATTTTATTTCATTCAGCCATTTCATTATATTGGTGAAATTTAAAACCTTGAGGTACGACAGTACAAGTACAACTAATCAAAGAAATCAAATGTCTTGATAATTAAAAAAATCAATTGATTTGATTTGATCTCTAACTCCAAATTCAAGATAGAAAATCTGGTGTAACAATCTAAAACAAGGCCAGAGGCTGATCCGGGTCACACACAGGACCAACAAGATGCTAAAAATGGTCTAGGGATTCAAATCATGCTCAAAACGGACCCAAAAAAAAAAAAAATTGGATTGACGGATAACCCAATGAAATGAGGTCAATTCAATTGAGTCTCGTAAACATATATTTCTTTTATCCCATAGAACAGAATTGGCACGTTGGTGAGAGTGCATGCAGGCGCGTTACCGACAAAAGACATGAATGAAAGAGATCGCGGAGAACGTCAACAAATTAATGCAGGGTGGTTCTTCAAGAATGAAAGAGTACAGGGTGGGTTGTGCTGAACGAGGAGAATGCCATGCCCTGTTGGTCTCGTCTTGAAGCGTGTTTTGACGGGCAATGGAAGAAAGTAGTATAAGAAAATAGGCTTCGGAATTAAGAAGTTTCTTGGAGATCAGCTATAATGGCTCTACTTGGGCACGGCCAAGAGAAATTTATATTATGGTTGTAATAATTAATTTTAGGAAGCATTTTTGTGGAAAATGTTTATGTAAAAATATTATATGGCTTATTGCTATGACAAGAATTAGTCCAGTTGATCAGCTCATGTAGATCTGTTAGGTAGAGTCTAGGTTAAATTTGGAACAAAAAGTACTACAAATTCTCAAGACCTTATGAGATTGACCTAGTCAGATTAAATCAGTCATAATTTTTTATCATCTTGAAATTAGATTAGTCGAACAGCTTGGTGGCATTGGAAAGCTACCTCATTTCTCTACAAATTCATATTTCAAAATTTCACGGTTACTTGGTCTAAATAGCTCAACAGCGAAGCAACCAGAAAACTGGACAGAAACTACATTTGCTCGACCATGGCTCAAGCAAGAGTTGCAGGCCAACACAATTTCATTTGGATTTAGAGTCTTTAAATGACCTAAAAAATCCTAACTATATGCAGATTATTATACACAACTTCTAGGGTAGAGAGAGAAACCACAACAACTCCTATATTGTCTTTAGTTATTAAGACAAAACTCCATGAATACATATTGAGTTTTAAGATAGTCTCTCCTTGATTATTTTCTTCATACAAAATTACAGATTAGCCTACAACCACTAGATCAGTTCCAATGACATTTTGTTGGGAGAAATCAATAACCGATTTGGAAATAACCAAATCAATCACTAAACCAAATCAATAAGGTTAAATCACACGCACAAATACAAGCAATTTTTACGTCAAAACCTCCCTGGTGTTGGAGAAAAAACCACAGGATCGTAGTCAACCCCACGAGCCTCCCCATGACCACCCCCTCACCCTTTTCTCTTCTACTCGGTCAATTCTCCTCTTGTGCCCCACTCAAACTCTGAGTTTGGATCTCTCTCTTTGAGGGTTGAGTCGATGTTGTCCACTGCAGGCCACCTTATTGCCAGACGCCTCGGAGTGGTCGTTCGACCCTTTCCCTCCATCAGTAGCATTTTCCTCCTTCGTCGCATCTATTACTTTGCCGTCGCTGCTACCACCTTGCATCGCCGCTACCCCGCTACTGCTCTGCCACTTTTGGCGACACCTCGGTGAGCCAAACTTGCCATGAGTTGCTTTTCAGCTTCTATTTACGTTTTATGTATTTACTAACTGTTTTGTGTTCGTCTGCATATCGACATGCGCACTTGTGGGACCCGTAGATCAACACGCACTCGATCTTCCAGATTTGCTTGTTTGCTTTGTAAGTACCTCTCCAACACAACCCTTCGGATTATGAAATCCATTTATCACTAACATTGTTTGTAGTCTGGTTGTGTTGAGATGCTAGCTAAGTGATGTGATTGAAAATAGTAGTGGTTGGAATTGGGTCATGGGCCAAACGGAGGATGGGATTACGTGTGTAGTTGGGTTTGTTAAACTGTGCACTTTGTGAATGTTGTGATGATGTTTATTGTCTTATGTGTGTTATGTCATATCATCCAATATACTATCTGTCATGCATCTGCATATTTACCTTTATTAATATCTGTCTTGATTATTAAACTATACTGTGTTCTGCCATGTAGCGTGATTTGAAACTGGGTTTTCGTGTCTTGGTAATATTTTGTGGGTGCATGCGTATCACGACCCCAAGCCGAGATGGTGCATTATCTCAGTGGAGCTCCTTTGGTCTCTCGGGAGTGTGCAAATCTGAGTGACATCCCTTGGATTGTCGTCGGGCGTTTGTTGGCTATGCCAAGACGGTAACGCTCTCGGCATGACTTCGTAGCCCCTCAGCTGGCGGGGGCTAGAGGATGCCTGGTCACGTATGCGCTGGGCACGGAGCTGGACATCACTCGTTACAAAGTCACAGGCACAGACCTTACCCGTGTTGTGACGAAGGGAGTCAGGGTGTGCAGATGGTCCATAGGGAAGATCATGACGCATGCATAATAAAATGGTTGTGTTTTGGGGCAAAGGGGTTTTTGGCGTGATTGTTTTGTTTAAATGTGTTATTTTGGGAAAGGGTGGAAAAATAGATTTTGTGGTCTTATGCTCGTATGGTTGTCATACTACGTTGGTTGTATAGATGCATGACTTAGTCTCTTGGTTGTTGTGTGTTGTTTTACTTATGGAGATTACAAAATCTCACTGTGGTATTCTTACCTATGGAACCGTAGGCTTTATTGCAGAGAATGAGTATTAGCCGAGAGACTGGCCCCACCTGAGGAGTGAAGGCTTGAGATTGTACTCGTATTGGTTTTTGGAACTTGTTTCAATTCATTTATTCTAGTTGGATGACTGTATAAACCCCATTGGTGGTTTTTATTTTGGGCTGTAAGGTTTAAAATTTTCTGGTACTTAGCTTTGACTACCTTTTATTTTTCGCTGTGATAATTTGTATATTATACTGTCATCTCACTATGATAAAAATGTTATGGCATCTTAAAATTTGTTGGATTTGATCTTGAACAAACAATACAATAAATTAGGGTTATTTATGCAATGTCTATAGTGTAAGTATGCACATTAGTAGATTCTATCAAGTGCAGAAATGAGAGTTATAATTTATCAGAGTACTACTACTGTGCCACCCAGCTTTGACTGTTGGGCGTGCGCCTACTACAAATTGTACATTTTAATTTTTTTCCTTCTTCTTTTTCACATTTTTTAAAAAATTTTAAACATTTTTAAAAACTAAAAAAATACACAAAGACACTAATACTCACTTCCTTAATCATGCATTAAGTAAAAATAAAATAAAATATATGAGCAGTTAAAATGAGGGGGCATGTAGGGCATATTGTCATTTTCCAACTCATCATAGTGGTCGATAATTGATAGCATACTTAAAAATTATGTCGGGCTTGCCCCAACATGATTGCGGTGCACTAGACCTATATTACTTAATTATTTAAGAAATATTGGTAGAGTTGTCAAGGAACTTGGTTGCAAGCGAGAGATTTCATATTGGTACACTTTGGATTATGAAGATATATTTGAGCACCTCAACCAGCTAAACAAAGACAATGATGTGTGTGCGATGTTGAATAGATTAGAGAAAAAGTTAGTCAATATACTGCATGTTTACGTCGACCATAATGTGGATTGTCTAATTGTAGTGGAATCATGCCCACTATCACTTCCAAGTGTTTTATCCGATGAAGTGTATGCTCGAGACTATGGTCCTACATGAACTGCATGGTGTTGGACGTGAAGTTTCTTAGGATAGTGATGTTGAACAACAAGTTGACCCACCAAGTGAAGGGTGTTCGATATGTACCAGTGCTTTTCAAGACAGATACTTATACTGAATTTGAGAAGTCAGGTATACATCATTATGATGATGAACATTGAGGAAGATGACTAGTATGAGGATGGAACTGAGTTGGAGCTCAGTGACATGAGTGATACAGACTAGGGTGAAGATAATGAGGCCAGACTTGTATACTGAGGATGTATCCCTTTACATGGTTTGGTATGCATGCCGACCAAGATTAGGTAGTGGAATCGAACTATGGAGATATTTTAGAGTTTGAGAGTATGATGAGATCGGAGTTTGATGCCAATGTTCATCCAATACTGTAACACCCAGTCTTAGCACCAAGCGCACGCACTATTAATTTATTGAGGGTAAGTTGTATGGGAAGTCCACTTGAAATTTAATGATTAATTTTGAATAGCCATGGGCCCAAAATTTATTTTGGTGGAATATAAATTCTTTAAAATAGAAATTACTTTTAACGGGCCAATATTTCGGAAAGGGAAATGCTAGGGATCCCGCTCCCATTTATTTTATTTTATTTAGTGATTAAGAAAATTTTGTTTAATAATATTGTGAATTTTTTTCTTTTTTTTTTATATGAGAAATAGACTTCATTTCATTCCATAAAGGAAGTTATATCTGTGACTCAAATTACAAGTCAAACTAACATCTGTTGTAAGCATCCCCATACACAAAAACTTTACAACGGGTATTGTCTAAACTTCATGAAAACTATCAAAAAGAGAGTATCATTCTTTGTATTAAAACATAGGAAAAAAACACTCCGCATCAAAACTCCATCCTCCAAAGGAGGAGAAGTGAAACGACACACCCATCCACCAAACACGGAGGAAGGAGGAACCCAACACCGCTATGGACAAAAGTCTAATAGCCTATTTCACTTTATTTTCAATAAAAAAAACCAACAAACAGACTACAACAACACTGACATAAAGTCGAAAACAAGTAAACACCACCTAAACAGTACCAAATAGAGCCGAAAAAACACAAAATGAAAAGCATCGGTGGCGCGTGCATGACACGCGCCACACTGGGGAGGAGCCATTATGCCAGTCAAGACAGTACCAAAGTCACTGAGCCCTGAGCTGCCGCACATGGCGTCGACGGAAGATGAATCGCGGTGGTTTGAAAAACCGCATGCGTTTCCTTTAAACCTTGCGTCACCGCAACGCGTCGCTCCGATTGGCGCCCAATCCGGATGACTGCAAGATCAGCAGGTAAGGCTTCGTCCGGTTGTGCATGTGTCGGACGATGGTCATCGAAGAAGCTTGAAACGGCTAGCCCCCTTATTCGGCTGAAAACCTATAAAAAAACAAAACAAAACAAAAAACCAAAAATCACCTGAGACGAAGGGCGGTGAGGAAGAGGAAGAAGGAGCCGAAGCTCCCCTTCCCCCCAGCTGGAATTGGACGAGCGAGTTTTTATAAAGAGAGGGTTATAGAGAGTTTTTTCTTTTTTAAAAAATAGTTTAAATATTTTTTTAGAGGAGATTTTTTTAAGAGAGATAGGGCCCGGCGAGTTTTTTCTTTTTTTAAAAATATTTAAAAGTGTTAAAAAAATGATATGAAAAAAAAAATTGAATGGATGGGTGCATGGGCTGGTCCCTGATCCAATATTGATCCTACCTCCATTTACTTAATTAATTGAATATGATAGCCAGCATGCATTGATCATATACATGACATCTGCCAGCATGCACTGACTTTAACTAATCTTAAAATTACTTTTTTATATATATAGTTTGGATTGAGAAACCATCTCAATTCATCTTATCTTATCATTATAATTTTTTCAAATTTCAACACAAAATACAATAAACAATTCAAAATTTTTAAATCTCAATTTAACTTTTTCAAATCCCACAACAATAGTAATATTCTAGTAATATTTTATTCAACTTTCAACTTTTATTTAAAATTATTTCATCTACTCTCACTATCCAAATAGGACCGGCTAAGTATATTTAATGATTACAACTTTGTTTAATTGTTTGACTATATATTGGAATACATCTTCGACACTGCTGACATATCTATTTAATTATATAAAAGTCAAGTTTTAATTGCTGACTTGGCATTCAGTCCATATATTAAGACTTTTTGCAAAGCAAACTTACATCATAATCCAGCAAACAATTAAATTCAACCAGTGAAGCGGTGGTTTTCCAAACAAATCAAACGGTGGTTTTCCAAACCGTGCAATGGTTTGTCCATGTGTCCAAAAGCAGAGTTATCATGTTCCATTCATGGAATCGACGCTTTGAATGCAAAGTCAAGAGGTAAGTTGCAATGTTAAGTTCTCGCATATATTTGGAGATAGCTCGGCCAAATCCTGTGGATGAAGACTGAAGAGAAATAAAATAGAGGGAAGCAAAACAAAGAGAGACGGTCGTGTGGGAAACACTCTAAGCCATCTCGGATCGACATAGACGGATCGATGTCCATCTCGGATTGGATGGACAATCTATGCCATTAGAACCAATTTTATCTTTTCCACTAGATCTCTCACCTTTCCTTCAAGAATACATGTTTGTCGGGTTCTCAGCCTCCGCAGGGAAGTCAACAAAAAATCATAGCATTTTGTCTTGGAACCTTCTCATCTATGACTCAAGCTTTGCTGCGGAAGCCTTCTGAAAGAATTTTCCATAGAAATGTGGCTCGCCAAGTCTCCAAATATACCGATAGTGGTTATAGTGCCCCGCCGAGTAGCTTCATGATCTTTATTGCTGTTCTTGGACTTTGTACTTTGGCTTTGATCTCTTTATATTGCAATAGTATGCGCAGGGAGCACACTGAGTCATTGATTCTTTTGGTTAACAAGAAGCAGAAGCCCACGTCACCGAAAAAGCCTCACTGGTACACGGTTGTTGAAGTTTTCAAACCCTCTGGTGTTTTGCCAAATCAGAAGCCTTGGGAAGTGATTTTAGAGGTGTTCTGTGCAGAGGAACACTCCCTAATGGGCGTCATGTGGCGATGAAATGGTTCTCGAGTCAATACCTGAAATCATCGAGCTTGGCTATGAGGCGAGTTTTATAGAGAATTGAAGAATTCTCCCAGATTAACAAGGAAAAATTAAGAGAAAGAACAACAATGGAGGCTCACGGACAGACCTGCAAATGGAGAGAAAAATAGATGAAAAATAAATGCTAAAGAGGAAGAGATTTGCATGATTTTCTAGCAAAAGAGAAACCGAAAATTAAAGAGATGGAAATGGAACCATTACCAACTGGAAATGGAGGAATGAGTGGCGGCTTTTGCTGACTTGCTGAGGGGAAGAACCGAAAATAAGATGGGAGAGGAAGAAGGAACGCAGCAGATGGCAGCCCAATGAAAAAAAGAGGAAAGAAATGACACAAAATGAAAAAGGAGAAGAAGAGAAGCAGCAGCCGCAAGGATTGAAGAAAGGGAAGAAAACTGAAACGGAAAGGAGGTGGAGAAGCAACGGCGCACAGGAGAAAGAAGGAGAAGAAAAGAAGAAATGAAGAAGCCCTAAGGGCTGGACCAAACAACGCCGTTTGGGGGGATTTAGTGGGCTGGGTTGAAGGCTCATGGGTTGGGCTGGGCTAAAAAAGAAAAAATTAAGCACACTCAGGCCTGGGTTTCACTCTATTCGTGGATGGTGTTACTACAAGTCTAGATAGTTGATTCATTGTGTTTAACTACTTTCCAAATGGAAGCCTAGATCGTTGGTTGTATGGACTGGGTGTTCTCCCTTGGAGTCTATGATTCAAACTCATCAAAGAGATTGTATAGGACTGGCTCATGGAAACTTTAAGACCAGCAATGTCTTTCTCGAACTCGGAGTCGAAATAGGAAAAGATTATTTTATGGGAAGCTTTTTTGTTACTACAAGTCTTCTCATTAATGGGTTAGGTACAATTTCCTACTCTGTTATATCATATTTTCGTTAGTGAAGAAGAATAAGAAACCGTAAACGACAAATATCCTTTAAAGATATTACAGTTTCACTATCATTTTTGAGCCTTTTGAAAATTATCCAATTTATTACATTTTTTGGCAAAATAAAATAAGTAAAAATAATTATTCATTAGCACTAGACGTAATTTTTAAATATATTGTTTGACACTCTTCCATTTTGTTTAAATAAACTATATATTGAAGAAAAAATTAACTTTAATGTGCCTGAATCTCTGATAGCGACGGTGTAGAAAAAATGTGCCGATCGGCAATCAGGCATTCTCCATATACATTTTATATAGGAATTCTCCATATACATTTTATATAGGAATTCTCTATATACATTTTGTATAGGCATTCTCCATGAAATATTTATTGGTAAAATTAACTCTTTTATATAGGCATTTTCTATTTTATATGTATTTCGTATACATTTTTTTAATAATTATAGTAGTGATTATATATAATCAACTATTTAGATTTATAAAATTTAAGATAAATAAAGGTTCGCGCATTGCGCGGGTTATAGGCTCGTAGAAATTTAATTTGTAGGATTTAAATTTTTAAATTTCTCTTTTAAATTAAATTGTATCATGTTAGTATTGCGAAAATTGTCATCCCTAATTACGCGCTATTATGCCAAGCATTTTAGGTGCTTAAATATTTCCTACGTCAATCACTTGATAAAAAAATCATTAAATGTACAAAATTACCACTTAAACTACTACCGAACTATCCCAATCAATCACCTCTTGCGGTGGCTGACAACCCAAGGTGGATATCCTTTGGATCGAAGGAGATAACGGTCTCCATCCATACGGAGGGGTTGCCTACGGTCGAGGAGAGCTTGCTGTCCCTAGATTTCCCTCTTCCTTTTATTTATTTTTTATTTATATATTATAAAAAATATTTCTTTAGCTTTCAAATTTGTTTTATACATGATGACCCATCACGCATATTATTAATTTTACATACACTTACTAAAGGGACAGCACATGATGATCAATTTCATGATGGTAAGAATTAATTAGAAATTCCTCCAAAATAAAAAATAAAATAAAGGGTCACGGTTGCGACTTAAATAATTTGAATAAAAAAAAAGAAAGACCGAGAGAATTGCAATTAATATTAACGCAAGTTCATAGAAGACGTTAGTTCGACGTTCATCATACGGCCTCCTGCATGCATGCTAGTTGTACGTAATATTCAAAATAACTCATGAATGCTCAATGCATGCAGGAATGAATGCGGCCGTGGCCACCATTAATAATGCAGCGCTCGCTTTTCAAGTAATTACTAGCTGAATAATGCTAGTTATCCCCAGGATCCTACCAATAATAATGAGTCTAGATATAGTTTTTTATTTATTTAATAGTTAAAAAATTATTTTTTTAATGATGTGAATTTTTTTAAAAAAATTTAAAAATATAAAAAAATGAATGAAAATAAAATTAAAAAGTTAAAATTCGAGAGAATTTATCTAGCTACGCCCTCGGTCGGTGTAACATGACTCTTACTATTTACATATGTAGTACTACTTTAAATTTTCAACAAAAAAGAGTTGACTTTGGCAACGTAATGATTTGTCGAGCAGAAGATTTGAACCTTTGTTTAATGAAATGCCATTCGTCTGTCTCAAAACCGCGGGGACCAAATCTTTTTTTATTTTTTTACACGTTTGCCTGTCATTGTCTCGCTACCTTCTTTCCTGGGAGTTTCTTCCGACTTGTTTCCCAATGCTTACAAACAGCTTTCTCCTGAAACTCTTGACATATTTCACTTTATATATGGTACTTTTGAATCGTAAAACACTAAAAAAATTTTGTTGCCATAGTACTGAAAATTAATTAAGGTTCTATTGAAATAATGTAAGCTTCTTATTTCGTTCAATTTGCGAAGGGATCATGATTTAGAACCTCGACATCAAGGTGATCATGAGATCATCTGACATTTTTGAGTTTCTTAATAATTAGGCCTCTTTGGACACGGATCGATCATGTTTATTTTTTGTTGAAGCATTTGTTTCTTCTTGCATGTTATTAACTGACTTTATCCCAACTAACGAAGAAAGAGAGTACATATTTGAGAGAAAGGAGAAACATGAGGAGATCAAGAGAAAAGGAAAATTAGGGTTTTAAAGGATAATTAAATATAGATGTTACATTTTACAAGAAAAGTATAAGCATTGCTAATGCTATAAGAGTCTATGAGCACAAGAAAAGTATCACCGGATTCTCGTTCGATAATCAGTCTGGACAAAAAAAACTTGTTGTTTGCAAGAAAATGAAAATCTGTTGCAAATACTTGTTATTTGCAATGAAAATTTAATTGCAACTAGGTACGTATTTGCAAGGATTTAAGTTTTCGTTGGGAAAACTTGTGTGAAGAAATGAAAAACTGCTGCAAATGCTCATTATTTGTAACGATACTTTTGTTGGAATTACACACTTATTTGCAAGGATTTAATTTTTCGTTTAGAAAACTTGTTATTTGCAAGAAGAAGGAAAAGCCGTTGCAAATACTCACTATTTGCAATGAAAAAGATCAAGATTTGAAGTTAAAAAGTGTTTATATTTGACTGATGTTTCAGGAGGAAATAAGATGAAATAAAACCATCCCGTCTTCCAAACAACCCCTTATTCTACTTCTGATAACTATAAATAAGCCATATGCTCTTGTATAAAGTTGACAAGTCACATCTCTCTCGATCTTCAGTACCAAACCTAAGAATTTCCAACGATTCGATCGTGCTGTGTAGTAGACTATATTATGGCTCCAGATGAGGTGAGATTTGAAACCGTACACATGATCCTCAGCAACTCTCTCCTTCACCCACTACAACACAATTTGTCTTTTGTGACAGAGAAAACCGTCACAAAAAATAACCAAAGCGCCACTAAAGACATTTGGTGACGGTTTGAAACCGTCACCTAATGTGCATTACAGAAAAAAATTGGTGATGGTTTACTGTTGAACCGTCACTAAAAATATTTTTAGTGGCGGTTAGAGGTGTTCCATTTGGCGTAACATTCAAACGTTCCCTTTTTTGTGACGGTGGAGATTTGTCACAAAAAGTAACGTTCAAACGTCCAATATAACATTCAAACGTCAACCTGACCAATTGACATTCGAATGATAGAAGTTGACGTTTGTTAATTATAGTTCAAATGTATCATATTTACGTTCAAACGTTTATACATCCTGATGTTAATAAAACGAGCATTAGTGACTCCCTGCCGAATTTATTAATAAAACCCTCACTTATGGAGGAGGAAAACCGAGGAAACAAAACAAGGACCTTAAAAAACAACAAAGAACCCAAACCCATAAAAGACTCTAAGCAAGCCTATGAACAAAACGAAGACCAAGAAGTCTGATAAAACCAAATCGAAATTAACTTCTTAACGAAGGCAAGCCAGAAGCATCCAATCGTAACAAGCCTCTAAGGACCCGAGGCAAAAATCAATACTAATGTAGTTCGAGGTGACACCATTAGCACCATCTTTAACCAACCAATCCGCCACTTTGTTATCTTCACGTAGAACATGCTGAAAATGACAATTTATCATCCCACAAAACGCGACACTTAGCCATGGTACATTTTGCATAACTTACCGTGAGCAAATTTATTTATTTTTTCACCTTCGCCTACTTTGAGAGTGACATATTGCCCGCCCATGCGAGCCAAACTCACCTCCAAAGTACTATCCCAATAGATCCAAAAATTTTTCCCCTCAACCAATCAATTTTTTTAATTTACGTTTTGAGGTCCCAACACTGTTCCAAACAAAAGTGGGATCAATCATTGGGAGGGATTAGAGAAGCGAGCAAGCACCTGAGCAGAGCTTCTCATTTTAACAAAACTTTTCTTCTTATATTCTTTTACCTTCTTTGATATCAGATTCTGTCATGTATTCTTTATCTTGAGGGAAAATTTCAGGATGTAAATCTGGTTCCGGTTCAGAAACAGTGTCCTCGGCAAATGGTAGCTCCTCATCTGGTTCTTCATCCGAAGCCATGGCATCCATCTCACTCTTCTGACCTAAAATCGGGAGAATAGGCCTAACCTCCCTCACAATTGATGCACAATCAGCAGAAGCCGAAAGCTCGATCCTAGGAGGTTGATTTGGCATTAAGTTATTTGCTATGATAGAAGACATAGCAGTATCCGAATGTTGTGATACAACAACAGCCTCCTCACTGGGTCCCGATATCCCTGCAATATCCAAGATCACCGCAGTAGTAGGAATTAGTGGCTCCCCTTCAACATGAACTACCTGCATCATAGACACTTTAGGTCCCTCATCTTTCTGTGAAATAACCCTGTTGGATAAATGATAGCAACATCTTGAACTACACTTGGAACCACAACATCACTCGGTACCATGGTATCAATCAAAATCTCAACTCCACTCAGGCCATCTCAGGAGCCGTGTCAGGAACCATCTCAGTAACCTTCTCAGGAGCTACATCTGATTCTTTCTGCCCCTTCTTCCCTGCTCGTATCTTTCCCCTCTTTACCATTTGATCTGCCTGACAGGTCTTTGAATTGTGGCCTTGCATTCGGCACTTACAATAGTAGGTAGGAAGTGTTTCAAAAATGACTTCTTGCTTCCAACTAGATGGTAAGCCCGGTGCTCCAATCCAAAAGTGAGAGAGAGGTTCTTTGGCCCCATCAACCTCAACACACAGCCGTTCCCCATCCGTTCGCGTGGCACAACGCGTCGGATTATCCCGACGGATGAAAGTGCCGATAGGGGCCATGAAAATACTCAAGAACGCTGCACTGTAAAAGTTAGGAGGGAGACCCGAGAGGAAGAGCCAAACCGATACTCGTGAGGGCTCATCCTTATCCTTGAAGTCCGGTGTCCATCTAAACACCCGGTAGAAGATCCCATTTATCTCATATACGTCTCTCAATAAAGCCTTCGTGAAGTCAGCCTCGTTGATCATCCGAACTAATACGTTTCTTGGCCTTCTCATGGAAGAGACAACCAGGGTAGAAGAAAGGCCCCAGCAATTATGTATAAACGAACGCCCAGCATCGAGGGACGGGCGCTACTTCAGGAACTTCAGAATCACCCAATAACGAAATGGTTCGGCAGACTTTATGATCTCTTCACATGAAAACTGAAAATATGTTTCGCCGTCCAGCACCTTCGAAGCTCTGTATTGAAGCACCATCTCAGGGATGGGCTGGGGGTTAGTGGCAACCAGATCGGCAAAAGAAGGTCGACTGGAACCACCACCTGTGGCTGCGATGCAGCCAGCCGTTGAGACCCACGCAAGAAAGCAACCCTAGTAGTCATTATCTTGATTCTTGAATGAGCCGGAGATCATTCTTATATTATAGTTGTATATCTAACTATAATATAAGTTAACAAATATATATAAGTATAACTATATAAGTATATTATATATATAGTAGTATATAATTATTAGTTGTAAATTTAAGTATAATAGATTGCAGTATATAAGTATATATAAGTAGTATATAAGTAGTATAAGCATATATACTATATTATATGACAAATATAATATTAATTAACATAAAAGTTTTTCTTTCCCGTTGGAACGGTATTCATAAGACATTTGAACGGATAAAATATTTATGAAAACCATTAGAACGTCATAAATTTCTATTCGAACAGTAAAAAGTAAATATTAGCCATCGTATCCAAACCCTAGCTCCGTTAGAACGTAAAAACCCACACTTAACTCTGCCGCACCAGTGCCTTTCACTACCACACACCGCCGTCAAAGCGACCATCCACCACCACTCTCCAACCCGCAACAGGTATGTCCTCTCCTATCAATAGCTATCATCTCCTAAAACTTGTTTTAAATGGTTTGAAAATGGGGTTTTGAAAAAAACCTCATTTTAATCTCGTAGTTGGCTGGAAATGGAGGATGAGATGGCTCTATGGTCATCCCTACCTTTCATTGTTGTTGTGGCAAGAAAAATGAAGGTTATAAACCGATTATGTACGGTTTTGGCAATGGCTGACCAGACTCAGCCATTGCCGAGCTCGATCTAGAAATCGTCATTTGAACGTGTCTTAGAAGTCGAACGGCATTTGAATGGTTATCGTTTGAACTACAATTATACAGTTCGAATGACAATTTGTTAGCATTTGAACGGATATTGTTGGAACGATAACCATTAGCATTCACACTGTAATACTGTTGGAACGTGTTGTTAAGCATTCGAACAGTACATTTCTTATTTTAACTTTTTGTTAGATATAATTACCTTGATCTAATTATAATTATGATATTTTGTAATCATTGTCTTTAATTTTAAAAATTAAATTTAGCGCCATTCCAATGGCTTCTCGAGAAAAGAATCAGGTCGCGTCAGGGCAATCATCTAGCAAAAAAGTTCGAGAAAGGACTATTTTGTTTGAGCGCCAGGTGAAGATAGATGATTTTAGGGATCTTCTGTGGGAGAGACACTCTCTCGCATCTATCTTTCTTGATCGTGGTTGGACACCGATCATCGTGCTAGCCAAAAGGATGACGCATACATCTTCTCCGTCCGAGGCGTCTTAGTACAATTTTCAGTTGATGCAGTTGCTAATTTTCTTGGTATCCCTTGAATGCCCACTGCATATCCTAGTGTGGTGCCTAGAGAGTCTACACCTGCAGGCGATGGGGAGATTGCAGAGGAAGAGGATACTGTGATGCCTGATGAGATCGATGGCCTCGCTGATCATGAGGTTCTTTAGTTGGTTATTGGTCCAAATGCTCCTTCCTATGATGGGAGCAAGAGCATCAAATAGGTGGACCTATCTAGTTTTTTCAAGATCATGAACATTATAATAGCCAACAACATCGATCCGCGACTGCACAAAATTGAGGTGAGCATGGACCTGGAACGATTTATGTCAAGGGTCGCTCATGGGGTGCCTATCAACCTAGTGAGATATATATTCGCTAGGATTTGATCAGAGGCCAATATATTACGACAGGTAGAGTTTTATTTTATTCAGTGTACTTGGTTACTCCTTTTGATATATATAATATTTTTACTTACCAAAAAATTTTTATGACAGATATATTGTCGTTTGGAGTCCTGCTCACACTATTTCTTTTAGCGAAAAGAGTCAAGCCAGATGCATTTGAGAGTGTTCGGGAGTTGATTGGACCAATCAACTTGACAACATTGTCTCGTAGCACCAAACACCCTAGATTTCGTATTTGTGCACCCACTACAGAAGCGGTCGACACTCAGAGAGGTGCACAGGGCGTATCGGGTGAGAGGTCTACACAGGATGCATCACGTAGCGCTACTCGTGAGGAGATTGCAGATATCGTGCGTGCAGATATGCACGTACACACATCATTGATCATGGATGCAGTCCGGCTTGCCCTCGCAGAGATTGAGTTGAAGCTTATGTCTTGATTGACTGGTATTGAGACACACCTTGCTGGAGTTGAGGCAGTCCTACACGATCTGGCCCAGTAGTGTATATCTTTTATTTGCATTAAATGTGTTTTTTTGCAATCATGACTATTTTTATTTTGTATAATTAATTTAAATATTCAAATAGTCATACATTATATTCCCGCCATATATATATACTTTTAAAAAGAGTTAGGGCCCCATGTCCATGAGTCACCCCTATCCCGAGTTTTATTAGAAAACCCTCACGTATGGCGGATGAACATCGTGGTGACAAAAACAATCTCTCAACAACAAAACCTCATTTCTCTCAAATAAAACGAATTCCCAAATGATCCATACAAATCAAACCTTGCAAACGGGTTTGTACTACTTCTGAACCAACAAAATATGTGTTAACTCCATGCGAACCTTCCTTCGCCAAAAAATCGGCTACCATATTTGCTTCCCGAAAAATATGCCTAAACCATGCATTAATCTCATTTGCAAGCTCTTTAATCTCCTCCCAAAAAGTCCCAAAGAAACCAAAGTCGACAAATCCCGGATGCGATCCAATTCATGACAACAGCTGAATCTGATTCAACTAAAACATCATGCATCCTCAAACGTTTACATATTCGAAGGCCATCAAGTAAAGCTTGACATTGGGCAATAGTATTAGATGCAAAGCCATATGACTGTGCAAAACCTGCTATAACCTTGCCATTTGAATCTCAGATGACACCTCCACCCCTGCCTCTCCCGGGTTGTTACAAGCTCCACCATCAACATTCTGCTTCACAATTCCCCTTTTCGGCAGCTCCCATTTAATAAAAGCCGATCTTTTTGTATGAAGAGGGACAATCCGAAGATTTAAACTTTCCATCACCAAACTATCATTCTTCCTCATATACTGGAATTCTTTCAGATTACAAGAGGCATCTTTAATTAAAAACTTCACAGTCCGTATAACATCATCTATCTTAAACAAACCAACTTCCATTTTAGCGGCACATCGAGACTTCCATAAAGCCCAAGAAATAATAATGGGAAGGGCTCCACGTATCCACCCTACTTGAGAGTGTATCGTCGCTCGCTGCCACAAAAAAGACACCATACCCTTCCAATTTTGGGTCAACGGTAGCCTTATCTGACAAAGATTTGCAAAAAACTTCCATACCTTTTGAGCACTTGGCCCCTCACACAAAATATGATGCATAGTTTCTACTTGAGGCATGGTACAGTAGTGGCATTTAGAAACCAAAGGAAAGCCCAAGCGTTGAAGACAATCATCAGTCGGTACAGCCCCTCTCTTCGCCCTCCAATAGAAGAAAGACATTTTTTTGGGAATATTTGCTTGCCAAAGTCACTTCCTCCATTCACACACTTGTCCACGTTGCCTTGAAATATCCCAGGCAGATTTAGTGATAAAGTGACCATCCAAAGAATGTTGCCATATCAAGATATCCCTCCCTTGTTGAAGCCGCACACCTAATTCATGAATTTTTTGCAGCATTTCTGGTGTAACCAATTCCCGAATGACTTCAATTTTCGGGCCCCTGTCATCAATTACTTTAGCAACCGACAATTTGCTACTCCCTACCACTGGATAGAAATCTTGCAAAGGACCACACCCCACCCAATTATCCATCTAAAAATTGACCTGACCATTCCCGACAATCCATTTAGAATTCAAGATCACTCTAGGCAATAACGTTGTTATGCCCTTCCAAAGTCGGGAACCTTTGTTCATCTGAATCACCTTATAGATGTGATCCTGCTCAATGTATTTTTTTGGGAAAAATTCCACCCACACAGACTCCCCCTTTAACAATTTCCATCCAAATTTCATAAGTAAAGATTCTTGCACCTCCATCAAATCTCTAATACCAAGGCCTCCCTCATCCACTGGTTTACAAACAAGCTTCCATAAGATCTACTTCTGCTTTTGAAACTCCATCGAGGAGCCCCAAAGAAAATCAGAAAAAAAAATTTAAAAGTTGTAAACACAGCTTTTGGCATCTTCAAAACTAATAACATATGGATTGCATATTGTTCAACACATGTTTAATAAGAACGATCTTCCCCCCAAAGGATAAAATCTTGCTTTTCCACCCTGCTAATTTTTTTTTAATCCTCGCCACAAAATAATCAAATAAATTAATTTTCAACCTCCCCACATAGAGAGGAATTCCTAGATACAAACAAGGCCATCAACCCTCTTCAAACCCGGAAATCAATTTGAGGTTATTCTTTCTAACTATAGAAATGGAAGAGGAGAAGAAAATAGTAGACTTACTTGAGCTAATCAACTGACTAGATATATCTTCATACTGATGAAATGTTGTCATGAGATTCCTGATGGACACCTTTCCACCATTAGTAAAAATCTAAATATTATCCGCATACAACAAATGAGAAATAAGGGTACGTCCACCCAGATGGTAAGGTTTTATATGACCCAAATTAAATTGTTGATGCAGCATATGTGAGAGAATTTCCTGAGACAAAATAAACAGCTAAGGCGATAATGGATCACCTTGCCAAAGGCCATGTGATGCCTGAAAAAATCCCTTAGTACAACCATTCAACATCACTGAGTAATGCGTGGAAGAAATAGCATTGTAAACTAGATTCTTCCAATTATCAAAGAAACCCAATGTTGCTTGCTCTTTCAAAATAATTCTTTCAAGTACAGGAGCCAATCTAACAACCATAATCTTCGTCATAATTTTATACACCACGGAACACAGACTAATAGGCCGAAATTATCAAAATCCCGCAGGTTCCTCTACCTTCGGAATCAACGCCGAATTTGTAGCCCCATAAAAAGTAGAAAAAGGTTGACCCGCAAAAATATCCTTCACCATCTCTACAAGGTCATCTTTAATAATATCGCAAGCTAGAGAAAAGAAAGAAGCTGAAAACCTATCAGGGCCAAGGCTGCTATCCCGAGGAATAGACCAAAGAGTATTCTTGACTTCATCAACCTACGGCTTCACACACAGTGACTCAATTTCTTCCAGTGTTACTGACGGAACGAGTAGGTCAAGTTCCGGTACGCTGAAATTCACGTTAGTTGAAGAAAACAACCTCTAAAAAAATTCCACAGCTTCCGTATGCACAGCATCACTCGAGTCCAATAGTCGTCCATCATCAAGAACCATTTTCTCAATTTTTTTATTCATTTTCTTCACTCTCCTAGCTGCATGAAAAATGGTTGTATTAGAGTCCCCTTCCGTAATCCATTTGAGTCTTGACTTTTGACAAGCCAAGGTTTCCTCCATGTGAATCCACAGCAAATGTTCTTGTTTACAATGCATTAATTCATTTTCGGACTGAACTGAAAAATTTCTTGTCACTTCCTCTTCCAGCCAAATAATCCGATCTTCCAGCCTTTTGATTTCCACCTCAACATGCCCAAAGACGTCTTTATTCCATTTCAGCAACACACCTTTCAGCCTCTTTAATTTTTTACTGATTCGCACCATGGCATAACCTTCCACATTTGCCTCCCAAATCTGCCTCACCAACGGAAGAAATTCTTCATGGGAACCCCACATTCGTAGCAACCAAAAAGGCTGCACGCAACCTCACTGTTACTGAAAAATTGAATCAACATTGGGGAATGATCTGGTGATGTGCGCGGAAGGTAACTAATATTCGCACCCCCAAAACAATTAAGAAATTGCATATTAACCAAAATTCAATCCAATCGAACCCAAATTTGCCTTCCACCAAGTCGTCCATTACACCAAAATAAACGATTGCCTTTGAAAGGGAGATCAAGCAACGCACAATCATGAATGCACCCATTAAAGTCAACCTTAGCCCGAGAAGCCTGTAACAAACCCCCAATTTTTTCAGTATCATTTCGGATAATATTAAAATCCCCCCAATGAGCCATGAAAGCCCTTGAGAATCTTGCAATATGATATATTCCCATAGTTCTATTCTTTTTGCATGGAAATAGTTGGCATACACAAAAGATGTTAACACAAGCCTAGTGCCATAAGAAAACCAACCTGAAATAGCTTGGTTGTAAATTCAGATCAGCTCAAACTCCAATTCTTCTGCCCAAAACAACCAGATTTTCCCACCCACTTCCGCATTATTCACAAAAGACGGTAAATGTAACCATCTCGCCCATCTACTACATTTATTAGCATTTAGAAAAGGTTCTATAAGAGCCACCACCAACGGCCGGCTTTTATTCAAAATACGTCGAAGCCTATGTTTCGATGAAATAACTCCCCTAATATTCCAGATCAGTATAGACATCAAAAAATCAAATAAATGTTTTGGAACGCGTACGACGCTCTAGAACCACAATAGATTTTTCTTTTCTCACCCCCTTTACCTTCTTCAAAAGAACATGCATTTCTAGATCAGAATCAAAAAATTTTGCAGTCAATTGATTTAGCTCACCTTCTTGTTCCCCATCAAAAACCGCCCGGCAAGGTGCATCCTCCTCAATAAAATTCTTAATAGCAAAGAAATCTTCTCTTCTCGACCCACCTAGCTCAAACTCACAAGTCGCATCAACCACCCCCAGCAAACTCTTGGGACCAGACTCAGCCGTATTCTGCGCTACCTCATCATCTGAAACAGTCTCCATATCACACCACTTTTCTGAATTTGCTGCCTGAGTCTGGGTAGGCAATAAATTTTCCAACATTCCATCCTTCCCAAGCTCTTGATAACAATTAGTCACAGGTGTGGTAGAACTACATACATCAAAAGTGCGCATCTCAGGAAGGCCCTTTGTCAACCCCGCTTCTGCATCTCGAAGGACACCCTCACAATTTTCATGCACCACGCCCATCTATGAAATAAATAAAATTAGCTCCGATCGACCATTTTCTACAGCTTTACGAGCTTGGATACTCTCCAGAATAGCTNCATCAACCCTCTTCAAACCCGGAAATCAATTTGAGGTTATTCTTTCTAACTATAGAAATGGAAGAGGAGAAGAAAATAGTAGACTTACTTGAGCTAATCAACTGACTAGATATATCTTCATACTGATGAAATGTTGTCATGAGATTCCTGATGGACACCTTTCCACCATTAGTAAAAATCTAAATATTATCCGCATACAACAAATGAGAAATAAGGGTACGTCCACCCAGATGGTAAGGTTTTATATGACCCAAATTAAATTGTTGATGCAGCATATGTGAGAGAATTTCCTGAGACAAAATAAACAGCTAAGGCGATAATGGATCACCTTGCCAAAGGCCATGTGATGCCTGAAAAAATCCCTTAGTACAACCATTCAACATCACTGAGTAATGCGTGGAAGAAATAGCATTGTAAACTAGATTCTTCCAATTATCAAAGAAACCCAATGTTGCTTGCTCTTTCAAAATAATTCTTTCAAGTACAGGAGCCAATCTAACAACCATAATCTTCGTCATAATTTTATACACCACGGAACACAGACTAATAGGCCGAAATTATCAAAATCCCGCAGGTTCCTCTACCTTCGGAATCAACGCCGAATTTGTAGCCCCATAAAAAGTAGAAAAAGGTTGACCCGCAAAAATATCCTTCACCATCTCTACAAGGTCATCTTTAATAATATCGCAAGCTAGAGAAAAGAAAGAAGCTGAAAACCTATCAGGGCCAAGGCTGCTATCCCGAGGAATAGACCAAAGAGTATTCTTGACTTCATCAACCTACGGCTTCACACACAGTGACTCAATTTCTTCCAGTGTTACTGACGGAACGAGTAGGTCAAGTTCCGGTACGCTGAAATTCACGTTAGTTGAAGAAAACAACCTCTAAAAAAATTCCACAGCTTCCGTATGCACAGCATCACTCGAGTCCAATAGTCGTCCATCATCAAGAACCATTTTCTCAATTTTTTTATTCATTTTCTTCACTCTCCTAGCTGCATGAAAAATGGTTGTATTAGAGTCCCCTTCCGTAATCCATTTGAGTCTTGACTTTTGACAAGCCAAGGTTTCCTCCATGTGAATCCACAGCAAATGTTCTTGTTTACAATGCATTAATTCATTTTCGGACTGAACTGAAAAATTTCTTGTCACTTCCTCTTCCAGCCAAATAATCCGATCTTCCAGCCTTTTGATTTCCACCTCAACATGCCCAAAGACGTCTTTATTCCATTTCAGCAACACACCTTTCAGCCTCTTTAATTTTTTACTGATTCGCACCATGGCATAACCTTCCACATTTGCCTCCCAAATCTGCCTCACCAACGGAAGAAATTCTTCATGGGAACCCCACATTCGTAGCAACCAAAAAGGCTGCACGCAACCTCACTGTTACTGAAAAATTGAATCAACATTGGGGAATGATCTGGTGATGTGCGCGGAAGGTAACTAATATTCGCACCCCCAAAACAATTAAGAAATTGCATATTAACCAAAATTCAATCCAATCGAACCCAAATTTGCCTTCCACCAAGTCGTCCATTACACCAAAATAAACGATTGCCTTTGAAAGGGAGATCAAGCAACGCACAATCATGAATGCACCCATTAAAGTCAACCTTAGCCCGAGAAGCCTGTAACAAACCCCCAATTTTTTCAGTATCATTTCGGATAATATTAAAATCCCCCCAATGAGCCATGAAAGCCCTTGAGAATCTTGCAATATGATATATTCCCATAGTTCTATTCTTTTTGCATGGAAATAGTTGGCATACACAAAAGATGTTAACACAAGCCTAGTGCCATAAGAAAACCAACCTGAAATAGCTTGGTTGTAAATTCAGATCAGCTCAAACTCCAATTCTTCTGCCCAAAACAACCAGATTTTCCCACCCACTTCCGCATTATTCACAAAAGACGGTAAATGTAACCATCTCGCCCATCTACTACATTTATTAGCATTTAGAAAAGGTTCTATAAGAGCCACCACCAACGGCCGGCTTTTATTCAAAATACGTCGAAGCCTATGTTTCGATGAAATAACTCCCCTAATATTCCAGATCAGTATAGACATCAAAAAATCAAATAAATGTTTTGGAACGCATACGACGCTCTAGAACCACAATAGATTTTTCTTTTCTCACCCCCTTTACCTTCTTCAAAAGAACATGCATTTCTAGATCAGAATCAAAAAATTTTGCAGTCAATTGATTTAGCTCACCTTCTTGTTCCCCATCAAAAACCTCCCGGCAAGGTGCATCCTCCTCAATAAAATTCTTAATAGCAAAGAAATCTTCTCTTCCCGACCCACCTAGCTCAAACTCACAAGTCACATCAACCACCCCCAGCAAACTCTTGGGACCAGACTCAGCCGTATTCTGTGCTACCTCATCATCTGAAACAGTCTCCATATCACACCACTTTTCTGAATTTGCTGCCTGAGTCTGGGTAGGCAATAAATTTTCCAACATTCCATCCTTCCCAAGCTCTTGATAACAATTAGTCACAGGTGTGGTAGAACTACATACATCAAAAGTGCGCATCTCAGGAAGGCCCTTTGTCAACCCCGCTTCTGCATCTCGAAGGACACCCTCACAATTTTCATGCACCACGCCCATCTATGAAATAAATAAAATTAGCTCCGATCGACCATTTTCTACAGCTTTACGAGCTTGGATACTCTCCAGAATAGCTTGACGTTGAGACCTCAACGCCTCCCCAATCTCAACCTGTGCGATTGGCCTATTTTCCTGCCTTCCCTTATTTTCAACCTCCTGCCAGGCTAGTTTTCCGGACTGCTTATTACCACCTCCTGCCACTACAATAGTATGTTGTTTAATATCACGACCTCTTTTACATCTGATATACGTATGACCCTGTTTGCGGCAAGAGCCACAATAACTCGGTACCTCCTCATAAAAAACTTCCTGAAAATGGCTAGAACTCCCATGAGGAGGACCCAGCCAGAAAGGGTGCCTCAAAGGAGAAGAAATATTCAACTCCACACAAATTCAAGCCGCCTCAGGTTGAGAAACACAAGCCGTGGCATTATCCCTCTTCAAATATTTACCAAATCCATCTCCAATACTACGCAACATAGATTCCTGAAAATAATTCGGAGGTAAGCCTGGCAAAGTCATCCACACCGAAACCCAAGGAGAATCCTCATCTTCCATATAATCCAAGGTCCAGTGAAAAACTCGTAAAGGCACACCAAGGATTTCTGAGTTCCCTCTCGCCATCATAGAGATAAAATCTTCTTCTTTAGCCATCCGCACAAACACATTATGTGGATTCTCAATTGACCAATAACAATTATCGCTTTCAACCACCACCTATTATTAATAAATCCCCGAATATGGTCAAGTGAAGGTCTTCGACGTAGGAATTTCAAAACTACCAAGAAAAACGGTTCGGACAATAACTACACTTCCACTTTTGAGAAAACAAAAAACATTTCACCATCTTGGAATCTCAAATCACGATGTGGTAGATGGACGTTCGGCAACAATTGAGGATTGGATCCCACCACATCTGCAAAACGTCGCGCTATAGGTTCTGTCAAATCCTTCCCCTCCCTAGTAGTCAATCTCGGCTCTACATTCCGACTCAAGTCCTCCCCTTCCCTCCTGAAACCAGCCGCGGAGGCATAGGGCCGGCGCCTAGCTAGCGCCAAACACGATAACCCTAGGACGTCGCAAAGTTGAGAGAAAATCACCCTAGCACCATGCCAGCTTTTTTTTTTTCAGACACATTTTATATTCCCACCATACAATATATTTTTGGGATGCAATTAATGTATGGTTTTTATTTTTAGTGTTTTCTAATTATGTTTTCTTTTTATTTCACTTACCGTCGACGATAATAGAAACGATGACACTATCTTTAAAGTAATATTTATTTAACTAAAAATCTTATTTGACATAAAATAAATCACTAAAATATTTTTACATTAATTACATAAAATTAATTTATAAATTCGTAAATATTTTATGTTCCGTTCAAACAAGGTTTAAAAAAAATTCCTGCCAATTTTAATTTAATTTCCCACCAAATGATCATTTCAAATGCATAAATGTTGTGTTCGAACGAAATATGTGTAGTTCAAACAATCTTGCAACCTTCCCACCAAATTTTCCCACCAAATATTTCTCGTTCAAACCAATCAATTGCGGTTTGAACGGATTTGAACTTTCTCCAGCAAGATAAATTACTTTTCCGCCAAGATTACTATTTGAAAAAATTATAAACCATTCGAACAAACATTAATTCCATGTTCGAAAGGATTTTTTGCCATTCAAATGGGTGTTTGCTTTTTGAGATGACCTAATCCGTCACAGAAGATCTTGTTCGAATGGATATTTAGCTATTCGAACGTTTTTATAAAGTCATCCATTTTTTGAGAAGTCTCCACTAATTACTTTTACAGACAAACTAAATTCCTAAATAATTTCGTCCCTAAAACTAAAATTTGTTCTAGTGTTCATTGTACCAAGCTGTAGAGCATGAATTGTCTGCATTTAGCCATGTCAAATGTTGGAACAATCCATGTTAGTGACCATCAAGTAGAAATTAAAAAAATAAAAAACTCAATTTCAACACGAATAGATCAACAAAGTCACGATATTTTTTTAATAAAATTTCACGGCATTTCATTTGATCGATTGCAGCTCGGAACTAAGGGCGCATGGCTTGGGGGCTGCAGCACGAGACGGGTTCCAATAAGGTATTTTTTTTTTCATTATTTTTTATATTCTTAAACATTTTTTTTAAAATTTCAATATCATTAAAAGATACTTCTTTAATTATTAAATAAAAAATAAAAATAAATAATTTTTTTTATCGGAACCGAGACCCAACTTTCGGTGAGACTAGGATTTTTCATTTTTTGACGTTCTGTGTCTTTTTTTGTCGCCAAAACTGCTTCTTTGTTGGCTTCTTTGCTTTATTGTCTTTTGTTTTTTTATTTTTCTGACATGCCTCACTGGCTTTGTTCTCGCCGAATATTCTTTGTTGCCTTCTTTATGAGAAAGAAAAATGCTATGCCAAAGAAAAGTTTTACCGAAACCCTCCACCGATTTTTTTTTTTTTTAACTTTTTTTTTACTTAATAATTAAGTAAATATTTTTAAATGAATATGTTTTTTTTTTATAAAAAAAATATCTAAATAGTTTAAAAATGATGAAAGAAAAAGTAAAAATAATAATAATAAAAAAAGATTGTAAGTGTTCGGTAGAGAATTCTATGTGGACATAGCAACTTCCTTTTATATTGATATTGCTGAACTATCTTAAGAAAATAGATCAGCATATATATGATAGGAAACACAATTTTGCTTACGTTTCAGTATTTTGGTCATAACTTTAGTTATGAGTATTAGAGTCATGTATATGATCCCAATTCGGAATGCTCTTTTCGGCACGAATATCGTGGTCACTAGCTATGTTTGTTGGTCTCCATTTCCACCCCAAAATCAGCCATTTCCTCTATTAAATTGTTAGTTTAACTTCTTCTTCTTTTTTTCTGGCCTTTATAGAAATATTTCGCTTTCACTTTTATAGATGATTTTTACTTCCGACTTGGACAAGATTTTTTGCAAGATTCTTATTGAATTTTTCATTTTCAAGCGAAATTCTTATAATCTCAAATTACCATATATATATATATAGTTATTTGAGCCCAGCTTGTGGGTTTCAAAAGGAGTTTCCAAACTTTATTAATAAACATTACTCTCAAAGTTTTTTCTCTTTTTGCATCTTTTCTCAATCTCAGTGACTAATTTTTGTTGATTAACTAGCCATTAAAATATTATTATTCTATTCAGTGTCATTTATCCATCTCCTAGATGTGATATGATGTACTATCAAAAGAAAGGTACACTTTGCACTCTGAAATTATTAAGGTTTTGCACTTCGCTTCACAAGCTATTAAAATTGGAATATTATTGTGATACCCTATATGATAAGGATAATTGTAAGTGGTATATGAGATTCCATATTGTTTGAGAAGGAAAAGTTCTTATTCTTTATAAGGTTTCAATAAGACTTCACTTGTATAATTGACTAGTCATTTTGAAGTATAGGTCATATTGTGGTTTAAGCCTTATATTGGAATGTTACAAAAAGTATAAGAGCCTATCCTAACTAGAAATGTGGGACTTGAGTACCCTTTATGATAAGGATAAGAGTAGGTAGTGGTATATAAGATCCCACATTATTTGAGAATGAGAAGTTATTGTTCTTTATAAGGTTCCAATAGGGCTCTAATTATATCATTGACTAATCCTTTTAGAGTATAGGCCATATGATTTGCCCCTCGATCCATTGGGATGTTACAACTCTCGAACGACAAAAAAACTAATACTTTAAACCCTTAATATAATTAATTAAGATCTAATATTAGTCAAAATTAAAATGTCAGCTTTCTTTTGGTGGTACGCTAGTTACACCAGCAGATCGTATTTGAAATCAAAATAAAAACAACATTTTCATATAACTAGGACGCTCCATTAGAAAAAGATAAAGAAATTAGTTGCCAAGAGCTGCGGTTATTATCGACCATTAAAGTTAAAAGAAAGATGTCTCGAAAAGTGACTGCCATTTAAGTTGTGTTGAAGAAGTACAATTGAGAGTTAATGTTCACGATTTTCATCTACCACAAATAGATAAGATCTAGATCTGAATGCATGTTAAAAGATAATTAAGCAGTTCACGTGGTTCAATCTCATTTTACAGAAAATGACAAGAAATGTTTCAGAGCTACAGCCTAGTACAGTTAAACCACATGGATATTTTTATGTCTTTGCTAGCTAGCTATTGGTGAACATTTTCTCAACTTCTTTTAAATGAAATAGTGAACTCACACAAGTTTAATTAGACAGTGTATTACTTTACCGAAGTTGATTCCTATTCTGGAAAAATCAAACTTTCTCGAGTCAAGTTGATATTAGTTTCGTATTTTTTGTAATGGTCACATTAAAATTAATACTCCTAATATCGGAAAGGATGGGACCTCCGTTAATTAGTACTTAATTTGAATATGGCAGCCATGCAGCATACATCACATAATTCACTACAAAAAAATTAGGAATTGCCAGTGTTTATATTATCGGCAGTTGTTTATGCGCCAGGAAAATTATATTATTGCATGTGTTTAATTTTTATACCGCTAAATAATTGAATTTTTCAGGATTTATATTGGTATGCCGGTAATAATATATAGCTTTGGTGGCATTTAAAAAAATGCCGGAAATATATCTATTATAAGCCGATAAATGAGTCGTTTCCCGGTGTTTATATTATTACGCCAGTAATAATATATATAGCTTTTGCGATGTTTTGTTAAAAGCCGGCACTTGTTCAATTTTATGCCGGTAAATTATTGAGTTTTTCGATGTTTATTTTGTTTTAAAAAAATGCCTACAATTGATCAATTTTACACCGGTAAATTAGTAATTTTTTCGGCATTTATATTGTTACTCCAGTAATAATATATAGCTTTGGCGGTATTTAGAAAAAGGCTGAGAATTGATCAATTTTACTCCGGTAATTAAAAAGAATTAAAAAACTTATTTAAATGATACAAAGAAAAAAATATTTAAGTTCTTGCCACAAAATGAGAGAATTAAATTTTTGAAGGGAAAGTAGTATATGTCAAACTAACAAATTTGCAAAAACACATCCTCTAACATATAGCTCGTACATAGATATAGCCAATCATATAGCCAGCGGCCTGCAGGATCAACTTGAACAAATCTTAAAATCACCAAGTTAGTTAATATATATATATATATATATTTATATAAGCCATATGTATGAGTAGTCTTATTTAAAAGTCTTTACAATACAGGAAATGTTTTATAGATGTAATGCATTTTAACTGTCCCGCGCGGCCTATGTTAACTATGTTAACCACATAATAAAAAGCTATTTAAAATGCGTCACATAAACTGGCTTGACTAAGAACGACAATACCCTTGACCTATTGCGTGCTAATATGCCTTCATTTTGTTATCCTTAATTATATAGACTGGTTGCTGTGGTTAATTTTAAATAATTCTGTATTGAGTGATTGGCATAGAAAACTACTTAAAATGTGCAATATATATACCTCATTACAAATATATTGAACATTTGTGACGTGTTATTTACAATGAAAATGACTATTTACGATGAGAATACACTTATTTTAATAGAAAATAATCATTTTGGTAGAAAATAATTGACAACAAATAAACATTTTTCTTTTATATAGTTTGATGTGAGTAAGGATGACAAATTACATATGAAGAGTATCAGTAGTGTGCGCAAGAAGTACGCAAAAGTGACTGTACATAGAGTTTTTGATAAAATAAATCAATAATGATCCTCTTCTGAGGCCCACAAGCCGGGCTTTAATAGCTAACTAAAAATGAAAAAATTAGTTAACTAAAAATGATAAAATTATTAAGGCTAAATAATAGAATACAGAATAAGATAATTATAGTTAAAATCTAGCCTAAGAATCCGGAATAAAATTGTTACCAAAGATAAATATTACCATAAAAGAAAATTGACCAAAATTGGAAGTGTTAACTAAAAATGATGATTTGGAAGGAAAATGGCTTGTTTTGGGGTCGACAAGGAGCCCCCTAGGCAAGGCATGGTGATCACAACATGCATGCCGAATAGAGCTTTCTAGATTGAGGTCATATGTGCGATTCTGACACTTGTAGCCCAAGTTATGGTTAAAATACTGATATCGCCACTTCTCCTTGCCCAACAGAGGAATAAGTCTTCTTGTCCAACCAAGAAATAAGCTGTTCCTCACCCAAATCCCATGAATACCACTTCTTGCCCACATTTGCCGCTTCTCGTCCAAATCCACCAAATATCGCTTGTCGCCCAAATCTACCGCTTGTCGCCCAAATTCTAGGGATACTCATCTCTTCCCACCGGTTTTGTGCTGGTCTACCTCTTTGAGGTAGTCTTGTGCTTTTAACGTCATATCTGTTAGTTGAGCCTCATCATTGGCCCTCGATCCTCTTGCATTAGTTTGAAGATTTGAAAAAGTTCAATTATTTTTTATTTGAAAGTTTGGAAAAATTATAATAATTAGTTTTAAAAAGTTGAAACAAGTAATTTGAAAGTATTTGTATTTGAGTGATATTTGGGATCGAAGAATGTGGGATGAGATGATATGAGAATTTTGAAATAAAAACTTTTTCCGAACAAGTCCTAAATAGAGCTTTAAAAGAGTGGATGTAGATTATTTTCATGACTAGTTTTAAGAGGCCTGGGTTGCCAGTGGCCAAACATCCCATTTGAGGTTGTGCCACGGTGAAAGTACTTGTGAGTAGACGGGCTAAGCGATGCTGCAAGTTTCCAAGTACTGCTCACGATACTCATGTGCCGGTTGTTTGGTAGCGCTTCTTCCATGCCCCGAAGGGTTGAGGATCTATATATAGCTCTATTTATTGAAAAATTACATAAATATAAAATAAGACATATAGAAATAGTTTCATCTTATCTCATTTTATTATTACAATTTTATCAAATTTTCACACAAAATATAATAAATAATTCAATTTTTTCAAATCTCAAAATAATAATAATATTAAAAATTAATATTATAACAATATTTTATTCAATTTTCATCTAAAACCATCTCATCTTATCTCACTATCAAATGGGGCCTTAATTAGAATCAAATTCTTGTTTTATTTTATCTTTAATATTTAACACCCTCGAATCCAAGGTTTAAAATCTTGGAGCTTGAGTTTAAAATCTGATTTTTGTTTCTAATTATTCGATTCGGTGTGGTGATGAAGTGGTGGTGATTAATGATGAGATAATAATGGAAGTATTATAAGAAAATGAGTATTTATAACGAGTTATTTGCGACAATAATAATTATTTGTGACGAGAATAGATTCATTTTGACAAGAAATAGTTATTTTAACAAAAAATAGATGAGAATAAATAAATAAAATTTCTTATAGTGTTTTATATACTAATGTTTTGAATTTCATACCGTACCGGCTGGTACGGCCAAAATATTTCGTTTTTGTGGTGTAGCTGGTATAGAGGAGGATATAGTTTTGTTGTACCGATTAGAATTTCAGCCGTTTCGGTCCGTACCGACCAATATTTCGGCCTGTACCGGTTGATATTTTGGTCTTTACTTTTTTTTTTTTTTTTCATTTCTTCAAACTACAAGTTTATTTGTTGACCCACAATTTAGATTAGACTATTTATAATTTTTATATATAATTTATTTATATATAGATTATTATTTTGAAATATAATTTATATATATAATTTATTTATATATAGACTATTCTGAAATGGTATCCGAAACAGTACTGATATCGAAATATCTCAATTCAATACCTCGATCGAAATGGTCACCGATATGAAAATTCAAAACATTATTATATACGACTGGAATATCAAATGTTAAGTTATGGCCGCCATTAATGACTGGACAGAAAAAATATTGATAATGATCGCGGCCAACAAAATGCTTAACACTAAAGAAACCAGGGAATAAATGGACCTAAGTCACAAAAGTACAAAAAACATCAATTATGGAGTTACGGATGTTGTCAAGCGAGCCATCAAATTGACATTGGGTGGATGGATCTACGTTGGAAGGAGATCAACATGGGTCTCCACCCATAGGAAGGGGTTGCTGGCTGCCCCTCCCTCCCTCCCTCACTCTGTTCATGTTTTAATATCTTTTATTATTTAAAAAATATTCTCTAGGCTTTAAATTTATCTATTTATTTTTTAAACATATGATCCTTTTTTTTATTCGATTTGATCCATTATGCTGTATGTCGGCTACTGAAAGAAAAAACAAAATCCAATTTTAGACTTTACTGGAACTTATAATTTATCCATTAAATAAATCATATAGATTATTTTAGTATTTAAACCATTTGAATAAAAAAAGACGACCAAGACAAGGTTCCTTCATCGTACCATGTTCGTCGGTAGAGCATGTATTGTCTGCATTTAACCATGTCAAATGTTGGAACAATATTGCATGTTAGTGATCAAGTAGAAATTAAAAAAATAAAAATAAAAACTCAATTTCAACAAGAATAGATATTCAACCGGTAGGCTGGGAGAGCCAAAACAGGACAAGTATTCTTAATGATTTGCACTGCATTAAGCATAGAACCTGCTAGTAATTAATAGTAATCAAGTTGTATTAATAGAGTTAAAAGAGTACTTTTTAATTCAATTAAAGAAAGGAACTTATAAGTACATGGATTTGATCATCTCGAGATTGATTTAATTTTCAGAATAAAGATTCCAAACTTTGGCAAGGTGATTCATGCATAATCCACCTACTGCTATTAATTAAGAGGTTTAGATTCTAAACTTTGTTTAATCGAATGCATCATAATGATCAAAGTCTTGTTTTGTTTACTGGTCTTTTGTTTATTTTATTTTATTTATTTTTCTGACATGCCCCTGTTTTGTTATGGCAGAAACTGCTTCTTTGTTGGCTTTCTTTGTTTATTTATTTATTTATATATTTTCTCACACGCCTCCTTGTCTTTGTTCTCGTCGAAACTTCATCTTTGTTGGTTAATTTCTTTATTGATGCAGAAAGACCCGGGTCCGATCATGATTCCGAGTTGACAGATGCTATATTGATAGTGCTGGATTATATCAAGAGAAAAGTTTCAAACCGGATGGGTGACTTTGTTTGTTTTACACCCACCAATAAAATTAAGATACGTAATAATCTCATGAGACTTACTATAAGTGTGAGTCCAGTAGAAACCCTCTTCTCAACCCATCGTCTTCTCCCTGAAAATCTCCCTGATCTTCTCAACCCATCATCTCAACCCAATGGTCTCAACCCGTCGAAAACCTCATTGGAGCTCTGTCGAACCCATCCCATCTCCGTCAAAAAGATATTGAGATGTTGAACAATACAGCCGCAAAAAATGTTCATGGGCTGGAACCATATATTTGATACTACAAATATTTTGCCTGGGTGAACATGTTGGAAGGATAAGGGGCACCTTTGAACACTTGGAATTCTTCAGGATTTTGTAAATAATATGATTAAAAAAAGATATTGAGATGTTGAACAAGACAACGGGAAAAAATATTGGAAGTTGAAGTAATGCAAGTCAGTTTGGTAAAACTATTGGACATATATAAATGCAAATATGATTACTTTCTCTATTTCTTTTTTTTTTTTTTAACATCATTTCTGTAAATATAGATCAGAAAATACACCCACAACTGCAAATATAGAGCAAATAAAGAAAGTACGCTATATAGAGCAAGTACGCTACATCAACTGATCATATTTGAATTCAAAATATAGAATAACATTATCATATAATTAACTAGGCTCCATCAGAAAAGAAGAAGAAATTAGTGGCCAAGAGATGTGGCTATTGATACAAAATTAGGGGTGTCGAATCGTGTTAATTAACAGATCGTGTTAGTGTCGTGTCAATGTATGTATATTATATTATATGGGTTAACTCAAACACAATCCATTAAGCATATTGTGTCAAAAGCTCAAACCCTAACACGAACTATTAACATAACGAGTTGACACAACACGACCCGTTAGTAAATATTACGAAATAAGTTAACATGACACGACCTGACCTGTTTCAATCCTTTTTACGTAAATGGATTGAACAAATCCGAAATTAACCCATTTGATCTGATTCAGTTTAGCATAATTTTATATAAATGTTAAAATCATAATATCTATAAATATATATATATAAAATTAACTATAAGTCCAAAATAACAATCCAAACAATAAAAATATCGAAATTAAAATCCCAACAATTTCACTTTTAGGTATAAGTGTATAATTGTAACTTTATATTTCTTAATGGGTCATAACAGGTCAAAAAAGATTGATTCGTTATCAAACCGTTAAGCAATTGTGTCTTAACAGGTCAAAACGGGTAATGCTAGGTACAAGCCGTAAATAAAAAAATCTTTCGCAAATCTTTTGTAAAAAAATGAGTCTTACTAAAAAAGAAGAGTACTGCTATATCTACAAAAACATTACACAAAAGTAATTCCACAATTTGATGTGACTTTATCTGATCCGTTAGATGTACTTTACAATAAAAGTAATTTTACAATCTGACGAACCATATCAAGCTACGTAAATTTGTGTGATTGCTTTTATGTAATCTTTTTTGTGGCTAGAGTATTTTTCAAAAAAGAATTGTTATTTATTTATTTATTTACATTTTTTCAAGATGGAATCCACTTTTTTACAAATATCTACGTAGGACTTGTCTAACTATTTGGAGCTTGTATAAATAAAGAATTTCTCGTATATTTTAAGTGAATACCATTTAACTTGTCTTTCAGAAGTTTGATTGAGGAGACCAAGATTTACGGCTAAGAGTTGTTCACGATTTTCAATGTACCACAAGTTTAGATCTAGATCTGAATGTTAAAAAATAATCAAGCTGCCGTTCACGTGAATGGTTCAATATCATTTTAAGAAAATGACAAGAAATGTTTTTAGACATACAGCCTACTGCAGTACATAAATTAACCACATGGATATTATTATATGTCTTTGCTAGTTATATATTGACGAACACTGTCTCAACTTTTTTTGAATCAAAGAGTACGTACTGAAATCACACAAGTTTAATTACATAGTGTATTACTTTACCAAAGTTGATTCCTTATTGATATGGAAAAATGAATGTTCCTCAAAGTGAAGTTGATATTAGTTACGGTTTTTTTAATAGTCATATTAAAATTACTCCTGTCGTAAAGGATGTCACCTCCATTAATTACTACTTAATTAATTTGAATATGACAGCCATGCAACATGCATCACATCACTACAACAAATAGCGGCTTTTCCCACGAATTCTTTTCCCACGATATACGGTTGTGGCAAATAGTAGGCTAATGACACCAACATGGTTTGTGGGAAAAAATACAACTCTTTTGCCACGAGATCACATTGGCAAGTAAGACTTTGTGGGAAAACAATTTTTGCCACGAAATAAAGACAATTTGTGGCGATTAAAAGTTGCCGTAAATAAACTTACAAAAAATTTGTTCCTTTCGTGGGTTTTAAGCTTTTGCCACAAGGTTATCAGCTTTTTGCGGCGACATTTGCTTGCGGCCAATAGTTTTAACAGAGTTATGTCCCTCTCGTGGGTTACTAGTTTTTGGGACGAGTTTATTACCCTTTTTTGGCGACTTGTTTTCACCACAAATTGGACAACCTTTTTAATTCTGGGGTTATTAGTATTTGCGGCTGTGTTATTAGCATTTGCGGCGATTAGAAGCCGTTGCAAATAATAATAAAATTAAATCCCCCGCTCTTTTCTTTCCCCCCTTCTTCCANCTCTCTCTCTCTCTCTCTCTCTCTCTCTCTCTCTCTCTCTCTCTCTCGCTCTCCTTGGCTGTCGAGCTTCTCCTCCCTGCTGTGGGCCACCGCTAACGGCTCCCCTTGCAGTCGAGCCACCGTGGTTCTTCCCCCTCAGCCCCTCGCCCTCTTGCCGACTCTCTCTCTGCCTCTCCCTCTCGGATCCCAGTAGATCTGTGCACCTCCGCCGTCTCCAGCCATGGCCATCGCCAACCTCAGCTGGCCTACGGTTCCGCCAGTCACCAACCGTCACTCCACCCCAGCTTCGGCATCTCTCTCCCTCGCAAGATCTCTCTCGCTGGTCTCCACGGCACACCCCCCCCCCACGGTTTTCTGATTACAATGGCCTTCCCCGCCGCCGTGTGCCACCATCTCCGCCTCCATCCAAGACGCAGGAGCACCTTCGGCATGCCTCCTTCGCTGTCCAGCCCTTAAGCATGGTAAAAATCCTACCTTTGTGTCTCAAGTGCATTATTTTAGTGTATATAGACGTATGATGTGGTGTTGAGGGCCTAGGCAGATTTGTATCTATGATAATTTACCATTTCAAATGTTTTCAACTACTTAATTGCACCTCAGAGGGTTGAGTCTGCTCTGAAAATGGTTTTGGGCTCAAGTGATAAATGAATTAAAACTCCTTTGGCAGATGGGCTGCTAAATTATATGTAATTTGATTCTTCTATTTTTGTCCCTGCAAGTTTTTTGTGAATTTGATTGGGAGTTAGATGAGCTTGAGGTACAGAATTAATGTTTAGTGTTTTTATTCTATGAAATTCAATTGTGAGGTTGTAGTCATGTGGTCTGCCCAGTTCAATTGATTGTGCAATGTTATTGTGTCTAACTATGCCGTTTCTTAGATTCTTTTGTTTTTTTTAAAATCAAATTTTGACAAAATTTTTCTTTGGTTACATAACTTGCAACTTATTATCACATCATTGGGGTCTAATGTGGAATATCTGGACTAGGGTGGGTTTTCCAAACTCATGGAGGGTAAAGTGTTACAATAATTTGACAGATTTATAGATTGGAATTTATATGAGGACCATGAGGTCCAAGAATGTGACAGATTTGAATATGTTGAGTGTATTATGCATGAACAATGGATTGTGTGATGAATTTAGGTTGGGCTCAAGTGATAAATGAATTAAAATTCCTTTGGGCAGCAAGCATGCTATATGTTTTTGGTTTGTTGGTTGGGTGATAGCCTATTTTGATTGCAATGGAGTGGATGGAGCTAAGAACCAAGGTAAAAATCCTAACTTGACTCCATTTGATTTGGGTATTATTTTGAAGCAAACTGAATTCTTTTGTGATGGAAGCTTGTGTCTTGGGTTGTGTTTAATTCTCTATGTTGCAAAATATTATAGATGCTCTGTTTTGGTCGTAACTGAATGATGATGGAGCTGTTTTACTATATGATCTCCTATGTTTCGAATTTGGTATTTTGCTAATGAGCTTGGTTTAACCATAGGTGACTTTAGTAGGGTTTTGTGTATGTATGTTGGTGCCATGTGTTCTGTTTTTAGGTTGTACTTGTGTTCTGTTTTGAGGTTGTTGTTGTTTACTTTATAACATTATTTTTTACTTAATTCTGAAATGTTCTTGCCTTATCTCATCTCATTCCTTTTGAGTTTGATCTACTTTTTTTCTTCCTTTAATTTTCTTCTTTACTAGTTCCATTATTCATTGCAGAACTCTTCCTCTCTATGGGACTGGGGCTTGGGAAAACAGACATCCCTCAAGTCAAGTTGTGAAAGAGTATCAGTAATGAGAGAATATTTGCAGCAACAGGGGGCGAGGCCTTACTTCACCAGAAATTATGTAAGTGGTCCCGCTTTTCTCCTCTCTTCTTTTTATTTTTCTCATGCCTAATGAACATGTATTTATGAGTAGAAAACACATCTAAGTACTCAAAGATTCTGGTATTGAGGTTGGGTTGAGTGCAGCTTACCCAAGCTACATTTTTTTTCCCAAGTCCCAAATGGCAAACTCATTTGGGTTGAGTACTCAAAGATATGTTATCTGCTGACATGCAGAAAGAAGGTCTTTCAGGGTGAACTTTGACTCTAAAACTGAAAACATCATTCATTTGAGGTGCTTTATGATTCTCCATTACTACTCTCCTGATAATTGTAGTCAATACGTTTTTTGGCATAGTTCTTTTAGATATTCTTCCTAATTTCTCTGCCATTGTTGGTTTTTTCTAATTCTTTCCTGCTTTGTCATTTACTTATCACTAGTGTGTAGTCTCTAATTAGAAGTTACTGTGCCCTTGACAGGTTAGAACCAGAGCTATGACTTTACAACAGTATATTTGCTCAAGTGAGGATATTTTGAAATATGCTTCAAATCTGGTAAAGGTTGAACTTCCCGTCTCTTTGAGACTGATAGTGATGAATTGTTTTGAAGTGTTTTGGAGTTATAGGGAGTTTGTAAAGTATAATGATAATGTTGGTTTAGTAGACAAATTTGTGTATATTAAATATATAGGTATGGATGAAGCTTGTAAAAGCAAACGAGTGCAAACTCAAGATTGTATGATTGTGGTTTTCTCTGGAAATGAATTGCAACTTATAAAGTTTTGTGGTTGTGTGGTGTATGCATATAAATTGTATGGACAATTTCCTCTCTTGGATTCTAATTAGAAGTTTTTATTTTAGCACAATTTTACATGTTTTTTTTTTTTAATTATTATAAATGTGAATTTGGATCTCTAATGTTTGGATATATTTATTTTAGCCTATATTATACTATTTGTTTTGATTATTTTTGGCTTTGGCTTAGTCTCGTTTTTTTATTTTACAATTTTTTTTTCTAAAATCTCTTAGCATTTGCCATGAATGAAACTCGTGGCAAATATTTTTTTTTTGCCGGAAGTGATTATTTCCTGCAATTAGATTTCTCTGTAAATAAATATTTCTGATAAAATATTGTATGGAAAATATATATTTCCCAGAAAAGTAAATTATCGGAAATAATTTTTTTCCACGAAGACATGACAGATAAACATTTTTGGCCACGACCTCTTTCCATGGAAAATGATGTTATTTCCCACCACAACTTACCAGATGAAATCTTATTTGCCAAGGAGAAAAAGTGTTTTAACCACCACAGTTGTCCATGGGAAAAAGAAAGCTTTTCCCATGAACTTGTGATTTGGTGGAAAAAGAATTTTTCCCCACCAGTTTTATGCCACGGGTCTCCCACCACACAAATTGGTAGGAAAAATATCATTTTCCACGAAGTCTACACTTTTTCCAACCACAGTCCCTCTTGGGAAAAAGCAAGATTTCTTGTAGTGCATGACAGCTTGCTGCTAGCCTGCATCAACTTGAACAAATGATCTTAAAATTATTAGCGTTACAACTTTGTCTGTTTACATGATTATTAATTAGGACGCGCACCCTCCACATGAATCTTTTATGCCTTTCTTTTAAATGAAATCATATCATGTTATGTACTCTGTAAGAGTTTGCAAATTGAAATTTTCTTAATGTGAATACGTATAAAGAGTTGCCACCGGTTATAACAAGTTTTTTTTTTTTTTATATATATATAGGAAATAAAAATCATTTCATTCATGAAATTGAAGTTACAATTGTGACTGGTCAATACAGAGAAAAAACTTAGATTATAAACTAAACTACTCATCTGTGGGAATTTTGATAATAGATCATATTATCAGTTAAAATCCAACTGTTAAAATTGTCCCACATGTATTGGCATGGGTTCCATAACTCTATCCCCATTTGGATTTGGAAAGTGTTTCATCTCATTTCATCATTACAATTTTTCTAAATTTTCACACAAAATATAATAAACAATTCAACTTTTTCAGATCCCTGATTCAACTTTTTCAAATCTCAAAACAATAATAATATTAAAAAAAATAATATTCTAGCAATATTTTTTTTAACTTTCATCTTTTATCTAAAACTATCTCATCTCATCTCTCAATCCAAATTAACCAACCCTAAATCTCAGAACTTAACGCGGTAAATTGAAAAAAGAAATAGAGAAAATCTATTTTTTATATTTTATTTTCATCCTTAGTCACACCCAATTATGCTACGCATTTTAAGTGTCACCTATGTTAACCACTCTTAATTTTAGAATTTTATAACGCAGTTTTGGTTTTTTCCCCATAGGGTTTGAAGCAGCTGATAAAGAGATAAAAGAATGAAAAATTTTTTGGGTACTACTTCAGAGATGTTTTTGGTGGTTGCTTCCTTGTCTTTTTTAGATAATTAGCATTTTAGTTTCAATCCATAGAGACTCCTAATTTGAGAGATAAATTATTAGATAGGTATTCAAGAAGTATGAATAATGCGGTACGTCCTGATCTCTCATCCACAGGCGAAATTAACTATTCAAGTCCCCAAGAATTCAAAATTCATGAGTTTCCTGCTTCCGCCCTTACTCTCATCCTCTCACGAAATATCATGTCATTAAAATGTTTACATATAAGTACTCAATTGAAATCATATGTGATCGACCACATAAAAAGTTACATTCGAGAACCAAGTGTCGGTACCATATAATAATTGAATTAGGAATCCAATTAGAAATTAGAATAGACCCTACCACTCGTTAATTTCTTATCTATATAATGCATGCATGCTATTGTACAAAGTTCACAAGTCAACATCTCTCTCAATTTTCACTAAACCAAAGAGTTTCCAAAGTGTTTGCTTCCAAAGAGTTCACAGGAACAATCGATCATGTTGGCCGAAATGAAAGACCTCAAGACCTTCGACTTCCAAAAGATGAAATTTGAATCTTGTACTCATGATCGACAAAAAGGTTAGCCAGTTGATCTGGTCTCATTTCTTTGATAATTAGAAAATATGCTAACTTCAACCCAGCCTGTTGGCGTTATATATGTGTGCATGCTTATCTAACAGATTGGGAATTGAATCATGATAGCTAGCTAGAATAATAAAATAACGTGTTTGGTTCAGTTCAAAGAACCCTAGCTAGGCCTCCCAATTAACAAACAGTGTTTGGTTCATAATTAGCTCAACCTTCCGGCCTTTTTGTTAATGCATTAATGATGTCTTTAAATAGGCATACACTACAACACATTTGGTTTTTAGTGACAGTTAGGAATTTGTGACAGTCCCTGAACTGTCACTAAAAAGTATTTTCTGTGACGGTTTTTGAAAACCGTCACTAAAGACGGATGAGATTCTTTTTACGTTCCAACGAATGAGAAAATTACGTTCGAACGTCACAAATACGTTCGGACGTGTGGCTACGTGTGACGCCCCGACTCCCACGTACAAAAAGCCTCGGGAATCGTGACGTCAGGATGATGACACACGGTCACACATCCCAACGAACAAGTGCCAAATGTGTGCAACAAATAAACAGTGCACGATAAAATACGCAGCGGTAATAATAATTAAGTCTCTAGTACTAGAATTTTAGTTTAATACAGATATCCAAATACAAAACGTTTAAAACATAAACCAAATGTCCCATAAAATATACAATAGCAGAAAATAGAAACATAACCCGAGTGATCCCAGATCACTCCTCCGGCGGAGCTAAATCCTCAGGTTCGGCACCTGCATCATCATAATCAAAATCTGCAGTACCATTAAATGGTAGCACAGGTAAGTTATAACCTAACCCATCCTGAGATAGAAACATATTTAAGCAACTAATCATGTATGCCCATGATGCAATATGCAATAAATGCAACACACACCAAAAATCACGTTTTGGCCCAAAAACCTTAACCCGTCATTTTCCCAGAAAATGACACACAAAATCAACTCACGCTATTTTCCCAGAAAACAGCCATTTTTCATTTATCCATTAATTCATATGCACCATGGTCTCCCCTATGGACCATCCGCACGTCCTGGCTAATTTACGAGAGATGCCCAGTTCCGCACCCAGTGCATTCGTGGCCACGTCATCCTCTAGCCTCCGCCAGCAGAAGGGCCACGGAGTCGGCACGTCCAACGTCCGATCCCGTTGTCGCCCGGCGACAACCCAGGGGACGTCACTCAGTATATTCTGCTCCCGAGTGACCAGAGGAGCTCCACCGAGATAATGCCCCATCTCGGCTTGGGGTCGTGATACACACGCACCCAAAAATCCATTCCACACATGAAAACCCAGTTTTCAAATCTCCACATGAACATGAATGCAATTACCCGAAAACCCAGTTTTCATTTACAAACATGATCATGTGTGCACATGCAATGAACCAAACACAACCTCAATATCCAACAACCATCCAAATCACAACATAACCAATATCCAACAACAACCCAATCACAATAACCAACACAACAAATACTCCGTCCTCAATCCATCCACCCCCAAATTCTCCTCGGACTCAGTCTGGTACCAACCAGATCACAGTATAAACAATTATTACAAAAATATATTTAAATCTCAAAAGATTGTTTAGGAAATACTTACAGTGCTATGAAAATATTTTTGGAGGATCATGAGAGAGCTAGAAGCGCCAAAACAGCAACACCACAGTGTAAAAACACTGTGGCCGAAATACACAGTGAACCCAAAATTATACGAGGTCAAACGAAGACTTGGGAACGGTAGGGTAGGGCCTATGGAAAGTGGTGAAGCTAATGGTAGTGGCCTTTGGCCGTGGGTGGCGGCCGAAATGGCGGTAGAAGGCCGGATAGCCAAAATCGGTTGTGAGCTCGGCTGGGCTTCACCGGTGACGGATCGGGGCTGGGGTTGGGTCCATTGGGTTGCATGAGGGCCAGTGATGATGTGGTTAAGAGGTGGTGGCCGGACGGCGGTGGTGGAATGAAAAGAAGCCCACGACTTCGCACGGCCCACGGTGGCTAACGGCGGCAAGGGGCAGCCTGAAATTGCAGGGGGTTGATCGCCGGTGGTTGGGGGACTAAGTGGTGCCGGCGGTGAGACACACGGGTGGCCGGCGGTGGTGCAGGGTGGAGAAGAACCGACGGCACGGGTAAGAGAAGAGAGAGAGAGGGCCGGGCTGGGAGAGAGGGAGTGCGCGGGAGAGAAGAGAAAAAAAGAAAGAAAAAGGAAAGAAAGAAGAAAAGAGGAGGAAAAAAAAAGAGAGATCCAGACATCAACTTGGGTTTCGAAAATGATCCAACGAAAAGGATTTTAAAACTACTAACTAAATAAAATAATTCAAACGCAGTGAAATGCTTAATTAAATCAATAATAATTTTAAACTCCAAAAACAAACCAATTTAAATTAAAGATCACTTTAAATGCAAAACAGCAATTAATATCAAGAAAACACATAAAATAAATAATTGTCACAGCTTAAAATATAATAAAATAATATAATAAAACTCCCTTAATTTTAAAACAAGAGACAAATCCTTAAATCAATTAAAATAATCCTTCATTAAAAATACACTAAAATACGGGATGTTACACTATGTACGTGCGAACGTGAAATTTTTTGGCGCAAACGTTCGAACGTTATTAATTAACGTCCGAACGTTACTTATAAATTTAAATTAAATATGTTCTAATTTTAAATTTACGTGATTTTTATATTGTATAATTTGGATACAAGTCTAAAAACTTGACTTGTATAAATTTATATATACACAATTTGTAAAATATAATTATATATTTATATATATTTTAAATATTTATGTTTATATATATATAAACTTATGTTTATATATATAAATATGTATATATTTATATATACATATTTAAATATATATTTATGTTTATGTATATTTGAAGTGTAGTGATTTAGTATTGAATTTGAAAAATATAATATTAAAGAAGATTGAGAATTGTAATTAAAAAACCATAGATATGTTAAATAATATTGTTCCTTACAAATATTAAAAACAAAATACATAAGAAATGATAACTAAATGTAAACAACACTCATATAATATCGCCGTCCGGGAAAGTCATAGAGGCCCGTACCTCCTAAGTCAAGGTATCAACCTTGTCGTTGAGGATATGTACACGGTGTGACATCTCGACGACAGAAGCCTCTAAAGGCGCGAGCCGTTCATCGATCGAACGATCGATATGCGCAGTCAGCTGCGAGATGACTGCATCAACCCAAGCAGGCAGCACATCTCCCGTAGATGTACTGGTCGGCTGCTGACCACTACTCCCCACACTAGGCTGGGGCTGCGTCGGAGGAACTAGATCCGCTACAGGGGGTGGCCGACGTCCCTTGCCTGTCCAATGCTACGTCGTTGAGTGGTCATGTCAAGGAGACTCATCTGATCTTTGGCCAGCTCAAAAGGCTGGGTTGGCACTCCCCGAACTTGTAGCTGGCTGAGCAGGACACCGAATGGGAGGTTGTCCGTGGAGACGATGCTCGCCTCGTAACGGACCCTGTCAAAGATGAGGAGGGGCAAATCTATGGCATCTCCACGTGCCACCCCTATCAAAAACTGTGCCCGAATCCGGCTAAATGTGGTCTTATGTGCCACAGGATCCACGTTTGTTGCAATTATAAGATGCAACATACGGAAGAATGGTGGATCAACTCTCGTCGTCTCACCCCAGGCTTCTGCCTTCATGAATCCTCTTCATACCGGGACAACCATTGCCGTCTTGTCTAACTGAGTTACTGGATACCGCCTGAGAATCTCACGGCATGTGAGATTCAGTCAGGCACCATTCCTGTTTTAGCAGGGGAAGTGATCTCAGAAAGGTTCAATGGTCATTTACGCAATTCTGTGAATCAACAATCAGGAAGTGACTGACCCATGGGTATGGGGCAGGAACGATCTCACATGAGGAGCACCCTTTGAATGCATAACATAACCTTAGCTTTTCGGAACGTGCAATAAGGAGTTAGAGTTCGAGTTCGAGTTAGGATTATCAACCCAGGTAACTGAATTAGCTGAAAGTAGTCTCAGTTGTTGTTGTTGCAGTAGTAGTCTCTCCCCTGAGGGGAGACGAGCGAAGCGAAGAGGGGGAAACGGTCCTTTCTTATCTGTAAGCTATGTATTGAGCTATTGTAGCTCTCGTAAGCCTTATGAGTTAAGCTATCTTA
>QEOT01005919.1:439-13377 GCA_003123785.1 Pterocarya stenoptera
TAAAAAAATATACAACTTTATTAATAATTACTTCTTTAACTACTACGTAAAAAAATAAAAAATAAAAATATTCGTACAGTAATTTTGAGTGGTAATATTGAGCCGACTAAGTAGTATTTTCGTTTCCTTTTCCTAAATGCATTATAAAACTTTTTTTTTATTAAAAAATAAAAAAAAATTATTTGTAAATCTATTTTCTGACACAATATATGATCATTGAAGTGATTTCACAACGATAAACAAAAAAAAATTATCAATGTTTTATTATTTTTTATGCTACTACAATAAGTTCTGTCAGAGGCACTTCATTTTTAAACATTCAACTTGTATTGCTATGCAGTGGCAGTATACATTTATACACATTATAGAGGAATCAAATTAGTTACAAGGGAATCAAATAACAAAAAGTGCATATTCTAGAATATTCTGTGATGTAGGTAAATTAGAAGTTATTATGCTAATACGCTCCCTTGAGTCCAGTGGGGTATCTACAACACTGAGACTCGTTCTAAAATTAACAAATCTATCTGAAACTAATGGTTTAGTAAGTACATCAGCTAACTGGTCCTCGAATGAATAAAAAGAAACTTTCAGAGTATTTGCAGCTACTCTATCACATATAAAATGGTAGTTGATATCTATATGTTCGGTCCGATAATGGTATACTGGATTTACTGAGAGATATATTGCCCCAATGTTGTCACACCACAAATTTGGTGGCTGTGATAGAAATATACCAAATTCTCGAAGCATAGTCTGGAGTCCAATTAACTCAGCAGTTGTAGAGGCAAGGGATTTGTACTCTACTTCAGTGCTGGAGCGTGCAACTATCTTTTATTTCTAAGAACTCCAAGAAATAAGGTGCTGACCAAGGAATACACAGAACTCACTAGGAGATCGTCTATTATCTGGACAGCTTGCCCAATCAGCATTTGTATATGCTTGAAGAGTTAAAAAACAGTCCTTGGTTGAGTGTGGACTTGAGGTACCGAATGATCCTTTTAACAGCAGACCAGTGAGGTTCTTTAGAACAATGCATAAACTAACATACTTTGTTTATAGCAAAGGCTATGTCAAGTCGAGTCATGGACAAGTATTGTAATCCTCCTGCAATATTTCTGAATAAAGTAGGATCACTGAATTCAGGGGCATCAAATTGTGACAGCTTAAGAGAGGCTGTCATAGGGGATTACATAGGTTTGCCATGAAGCATATTGCTTCGAAGCAGCAAATCCTTAACATATTTTCTTTGGGACAAGAAAATACCAGAGGGAGAGTAATCAATTTCAAGCCCAAAAAAATAAGACAAACTACCAAGATCATTGCCAGGAAAGGCATTGGAAAGTTCAGATACAAGAGAGTCAATGGCTTCAGGTTTAGAAGATGTAATAACCATATCATCAACATAGATCAATAGAAAAATATGTAAGTCGCCATTATTCAAAATGAATAAAGAGGGATCTGCCTGAGAAGCAGGGAAACCATACCCAATAAGCCACGTACTCAATTGTGCAAACCAGGCTCGGGGAGCTTGCGACCATAGATGGCCTTATTGAGTTTGCACACGTGTTGTGGAAATTTCTAATCTATAAAGCCTTGTGGCTACTGCATAAAAATAGTGTCAGTTAAGGAACTGCGTAAGAATGCATTTTGAATATCGATTTGGCGCAACAGCCAACCCCGTGTAACAGCAATAGACAAACTCAAACGAGCAGTAGTCGATTTAACGACTGGACTAAACGTTTCACCATAGTCTAACCCAGACTGTTGGTGGTAGCCCTTGGTTACTAAACAGGCTTTTCTTTTGGCAAAAGACCCATCAAAGTTCAACTTCATTTTATATACCCAACAACAGCCAACAACATTATAAGAGGGATGAGGGGGTACCATAGTCCATGTATTCGTATAGATTAAAGCATTAAATTCATGAGACATAGCATCATACCAGTCAGGAAATTTAGAGGTAACAAAGAAGGTAGAAGGTTCGTCTAGAACCAGAACTGTGGTGTTGAGATAGTAGCGCCGCGGGTAAGGAACCGTGTCATCGGTGCTTTGTCGAGGTCACAAAGAGTTGGTGTGACTTCGAGTAATGATAGGTGATCGAGGAGGGATCAGAGAGTGGGAGAGAGACCTGTTGACATCGAGGGTTGGTTGTAAGGGAGAAGACATAAGGAGAATTGGTGTGGTGGCTGGAGATGTAGGGTTGAGGGAGAGATAGCATTTTTTGAAGAGGCAGAGGAAGAAATCGAGGAGGAATTAGTGTTTGTTGAAGATGAAATGGGGCTTGATGGTATGGTAGGAGAGGACAAAACAGATTGTGAGTTTGGGCCAGGTCCTGGGCCAAGGATAGATGAGCTAAAGAGAGGAAGGGAAATGTGAGTGGGGCCTTGGGCCATAGGAGTGTTGCTGGTCTTTACAATGGAGTAGGGAAACGAATTCTCATCAAAGAGAACATCCTTAAAAATATAGATCCATTTGGAAATGGGCACAAGACACCTGTATCCTTTATGGGTTGGACTGTAACCTAAAAACATACAAGAAATTGATCGGTAATTTAATTTATGTTTATTATAGGGACGAAGGTTAGGCCAACATTGACACCCAAAGACTTTCAAAAAAGTGTAGTCTGGATCTCTATTATAAACTTTAAAATGTGGGGATTTGTTGTTTAGTGTTTTTTAAAGGAGTAAATTTACTAGATAAACTGATGTTTCAAAAACTTCAACCTAAAATGAGAGAGGAATAGAGGAATGGGCTAGTAGGGCAAGCCCAGTGTTAACAATATGTCAATACTTACACTCTACTAGCCCATTTTGTTAATGGGCATATGAACATAAGAAATTATGATTAATGCCAAGTTTAGTACATTGTGTAGCAATGGGCTTGAATTCAGCCCCACCATTAGTTTGAAGGGTAAGTAATTTGATATTGAATAGACATTCAATAAAAGGTAGAAAAGTAGTGAAAATGTGTTGAACATGTAATTTGAATTTTAAAGGGAAGGGAAGAACCACGTGTAGTGAGTAAAATGATCAATAAAAGAAACATAGTATCGATTGCCATTGTTTGAAATTACAGGGGATGGGCCCCATAAATCAGCACTAACTATCTTTAAGGGCCGTGTAGAACTAGGCCCCTTTGATACATACAGAAGCTGGTGATTCTTTGCAAGAGTACAAGCTAGACATTTAGAAACAGAGTGTTTTTGGAGTATTGGCAAGCAGTTGGTGTGCATCACTTTGGAAAGAAGTTCCTGAGATGGGTGGCCGAGACGCTGGTGCTAGATTGGAAGAGAGGTGCATTCGCCCAAGTGAGTGGATGCAGAGGAAGACGAGGGCGAATTTATTGCAAGAGGAAACACATAAAGATCGTTATGAGTGGGTCCGGTGAGTAGGCACTTTGCTATCTGAGTATCCTTTACACAAAAATGGGTTGCGTGAAACTCAAAGAACAAGAATTCTGATGGCAAAATTGAAGAACAGAGACGAGGTTTTTCGAGATATCAGGTACATGAAGAAAATTTTGTAAATTGAAAGAAGATGAGTTAGAGATAAAAGAGGAATCACCAGTATTCTAAATAGGAAGGCACGATCTATCACCTACGCACACTGTGTCATTACCAGAGTAAGGTTCACTTGTGAGGTTAAGGTTCTTAAGCTCTATGAGAATATCTACAGTATTATTTTAACTTCTTTTTATTTAATAATTAAGAAAATATTTTTTTAATAATTTTATAAATTATTTTTTCAGTATTTATGAGGTTTAAAAAATATTTAAAACAACTTACACGTTTCAAAAATTGTGTTGGTGAACGTAGCAGTCACCGAATCAAAATATGGTTGCCCGCCCCGATCGAGTTTTGACATAATCCACGAAACATGCCTTTTCTTTATGAAAAATGATAGATCCCCCGCTCCATGTCCTGCTTCGAGTTCTGTTGGGTATAATACATATATTTTTATATTTTTTTTAAGGTTTTTTTTAATATAATTTTTTTAATAATTTTAAATATTTAAAAAAATAAAAAAATTCATAATATTATTAAAAAGTACTTTTTTAATCATGAAGTAAAATAAAAAATTATAAAAAAATATTTTTTATTTTACTTAGTGATTAAGAAAGTATTTTTTAATGATTGTTTTTTACTTTTTAATTAAAAAAATATTTTTAATAATGTTTTAAATATTTAAAAATATTAAAAAATTATATAAATTTTTTATTTTTTTAAAAACACATTGAAAGATGTGTGCTACACTCAAAGCTGGGAGCCCCAGTGGGGATGTAGCATCACCCTTTCTTTATTTAAATAACTTTTTTAGGAGTTTTTAAAAAATGAATGCATGTGATAAGTAAATTAAAGATTGATTTGAATAATGAAATAAGATGGTTTTAGATAAGTTGAATAAAAGATTATTAAAATGTTATTTTTTAATATTATTATTATTTTAAAATTTGAAAAAAATAAATTATTTATTATATTTTATATGAAAATTTAAAAAAATTATAATAATGAAATGAAATAAGTTGAAAGTATTTCTATATCGGGAAAGGATACTCTTTTCGCTGAAGGCTACTGATGAATTTTTTTTTTTTAATTCTTTTTACTTAGTAAGTGCTATTTAATAATATTATAATTTTTTAATTTTTTAAAAAATATTTAATAATACATGTATGAAAAAGTAAAAAAATAATGATAATTCTATAACTAACGGTTGCTCCGGCGGTAGATGAGAACGATGGCTGTAGAGCTACCTTCTTTGTCCAAAGGGTACCTAAAACAAAGGAGCTGGCGTCTTTCTGATTTTAAAACGTTGAAAACACCCAGCCCAGGCAATGTTGATTTTGATGAGTGTGCATCCATGGAAACTCGTGTCTTTTGGAATTTAGCGCGCAGAGATACAAAAGTTTTGTCATTTATCAATTTCATATACTATACATCATATTTTTTTTTTTTTTTTTAAATTTATTTTTGATATTATTCTTATTAAATTTATTGAAATTTTCTATTTATTATCTATATATCATAATATATATATATATATATATATAGTATATAGTGTGTAGAAATAATAAATAGATTATTTCGATATACAAAAGTAGTGTCTTTGGAATTTTATACATGGAAATCATCTCTACAATTTTTAAATACATAAGGTTCGGATAATCCTTTTATAAAAGAGTGAACAATGAACAAAACCCTCCATCAAAGATTCAAATGTATTAAAAAAAAAAGAGTATTTTTTTGAATGGATGAACATTTTTACAAAAGATCAATAAAAAATTAATCTATTTAAAATTTTTATCTAATATTATTTTTTTCAGATAATCTCTGGCGCGCCATGGGTGGACACAATTAAATCAAAGGCATTATATTTAAAGATATGGTATAGTCGTAGAGATATTCCATAAAAATAAGTTCACAAATTGATATAGTTTTATATAATATATTATATCTATTTTATAATAAAAATAATTTTATAAGGTAATGTACCATTTCAAGTTATGTTAGTTTATAAATTTATTTTTATAAGATTTCTTTGTAACTAAATCATTGTTCTTATATTTATACCTCTACTACTTCTTAATTCGGCTGGACATTATTGGAAGTAACGTTTCATATATAGAATTAATTGACATCTATTGATAAGAAGGTCCCTAGCTCACAATGATAATTATTAACCATGACTAAGCCTCGTTTGTTTTTAGAGATGATATGAGATCAGATAAGATTAGATGAGCTGAAATTAAAGTTAAAAGTTAAATTAAAGTATTGTTAGATATATTTTTTAATATTATTTTTATTTTGAGATTTGAAAAATTTTAATTGTTTATTTTATTTTGTATTGAATTTTAGGAAAGTATAATGATAAAATTGTGATAAGATAAGATGTTTTCTGAAAATAAACGAAGTGTAAGTTCCTCAAAATTATAAGACAGGGTTGTTTCTTATTTTAAAATTTGTCATTCTCAAAATTAAATATGATTGATATGTAATTTATCGATTTATTAATAGTGTTTTATCAAATTAACTTGTTGCGACATGTATCTATCCCAATCAAATCTATTTATACCAAATATTCGGATATGTTACCTCGGCCATTACCAGGAAGAATATAAAATGATTCATAAAATGATTCAAAAGTCATACGAGGTTTATAAGCGTCGATGGATAGCCTTAATTGTTAATCGAATTTGGAATGAAAGACAACTTAAGTAAAAGTTTTACTCAATTGTATCTACACTATACATTATATGATTTTTTTATTTTTATCTTTTAACAAATATGTAATATATGAATGATGAGTCAAAAACTCAATTAGTTTAATAGAAATAAAATAAAATAAAATAAATAAAAATAAATAAGATAGATGATGAGTAACAAACCTAAATTATTAAATTATTACCACTAAGGTGGTAGTCTAATTAGTACAAACTGATATTTCATAATTTTGATATCAGGAGTTCGAATTAAGACATAAATTAAAATCACTTATAACTTATGGTTGTAAAGCCTAACATTTGGGCTATGAAATAGAGCTTTAGACCAATCAGATATTTTGAAGGTGTTATAATGACGGACTTGCTCTTGAAACAATAATTATACCTTAAACCGAACATTTCACGGCATTAAAAAAGAAAAAAAAAAATCAAAAAGCAGCTCTTATAATCACGTCCAAAAGATATTGCTTTGTGATCGCTCCCGCTACTTTGAAGAAAAAAAACAAAACAAAACAAAACAAAACAAAAGAGCAAACCTAAATTAATTTGGTGCACATTTTACTTATTTTACTCGCTTAGCCTTCCTGACATGTTTCGGCGTTTCGCATGATAATCTCTGTCCAACAGACTCTTTTGGTGAGTGACAGACAGCTAACGCAATAAACTCCATCTGCCCTGGAAAAGTGCCCTGGATAATCTCTATCAAATCAGGTGGGCATAATAGTGTTTTTTCTAATACAAAGGATTTATATATATATGATGGGACCATTGGTCATGGAGATGGATCTATTACGTTAATGCGCCAGCACTTTATAAGAACATCAAAAGGTGATTCAATTAAATCTAAGATTGTATGGTTCTTCATATGCATGTGATATGAAGACCAATAATATAAAGTCTATGAAGTATTATATTAAAAAATAATATAAGAAATGTCTATTTAATAAGATGAATAAGTTCCAAACAACTCTAAGTTGGAAGGAGGATGGAGGAAATAGTAGTGAGGGATTTGTGCCTATAGTATTTAGTGTTGAGGTTTGCATACAAGCCTTAACAAAGATGATTATTTTTCATGAGTTACCCATTAGATTTGTTGAATGAGAAAGTTTCAAGAAGTTTATGCTTGTTGTTTGCTCTAAGTGAGTAGGGATTTCATCTTGTGTTACGGTTGCAAAGATTGCTTTAGTGTGCATATAAAGAAAAAAAAATAAGTTGAGAAGTACTCTTCAAGGGTAACGAATTTTCCTTACCAAAGATACATGGACATTCGTGCAAAACCTCAATTATATGTGTCTCTCTGTACACTTTATTGATAATGATTGGAATCTACACAAGATGATTCTTTCTTTTTCTTTGGTTGGAAATCATAAGGGTGATAAACTTGCATCAAAGCCATATGTCCTAACACTTGCATCTGGCCATTAAATGAGGATGCCACTTCCATAAGTGCATCACTCCTTACCAACTAACACGGTCAATCACATCTTCTGCCATTAGAACTTAGTGCCTTAACACTTGCACTCATCGATCAAAGGAAAAATCCATTCATACAAGTATAATTGGTTCTTTTCTGATTTATAGCAACTAACAAAATTCAAGCAGATGCAACAAGCAAAATCCAAATTGCAAAAAGGAAACAAAGTTGTCCAAAAGAATAATATAATTACAAGTATAACAAAAAGAAGAAATGGAGGGTTGCGGACTGATGGTGGAAAGGTGTCTAGCATCACAACCCCACCCAAAGAGTCAAGGACCTAAAAGGCAGCGTGAGTTGGACGAATGGTCTTTAGATCCAAGGTCCTTCTCCTTGAACTGATTCGCTATCTTGGCAAGGTTTTGTCCCTTTCTGCTTTAGCAAAATAGAAGGTGGGTATTTTCTATGCATGACGATTGGATGGCCCACACAAAAATTGGTGGCGAACAACATGGAAACAGTTTAGTAATACTAAAAATCAATTGATGTTCATCTTGGTAAGAAGAACATCGGACAAAAGAGCCTCAAGATTTTGTTCAATCTAGGAATAAATGAGTTCCAGGCGTTCTTTCTCCCAGTTGAAAAGTACCACGCTGATCTCATGATCTTCTGGAACGATGCCCCACAAGGCATGAACTGGAAATTCCTGGCAGATGCCCTAATAGAAGGTGGGTATTTTTTGTGCATGACGATTGGATGGCCCACACAAAAGCTGGCAGCGAACAACATGGAAACAGTTTAGTAATACTAAAAATCGATTGATGTTTGCCTTGGTAAGAAGAACATCGGACAAAAGAGGCTCAAGATTTTGTTCAATCTAGGAATAAATGAGTTCTAGGTGTTCTTTCTCCCGATCAAAAAGTATCACGCTGATCTCACGATCTTCTGGAACATTGCCCCACAAGGCACGGACTGGAAATTCCTGGCAGATGGCTTTGCCAAGTCCAAGAAATCCAAAACATCACAAATGAGGCAACAAAAGGGAAGTTGAAGCCCCATCGGAAATGGGCTCGTGTACAGAGCAACCTATTCAGAAAATCCTTTCTAGTCGATAGCCCCACAATGGGCCTTAGGCGAGTCTATAACTACAGAATCCTAGACTCGATACCTATTCCTCAGAAATTCTAAATCTGCCTGGGAGGTAGTTGTGGACCAAAGATGTCCCTCAAAGCCATTTTGACGATGTGAGTTAGGACTCTTAGATTTGTTTGGAGACCCTGAGGACGTGAACCACTAGAGCCAAAGCGAGAAGCACTATGGGGAGCCATTGGCGACGAAGAGGGTAAAGGAAAGGAAACTGAAAGATAGAAGATTAGGGTTTGAAGAGGGGCGCAATAGAAAGAAAGAAAAGACATGAAGAACACAGTGATTTAAAAGGGGAACGAGGAAAATTGGGTAACCCCAAACAAGGAAACGACAGGTGTCGTGAACACAGAGGCAAAACGGGCAAATCTTGTGATCCGCACTGCCTGAAAGGACGTGGGATATAAGTCGTCACACACTATCCTAAACGTGTCAAGAGTGATTAATTACGAGCACGTGCAAAGGTACCAAAACGATGCATTCGTGCCACTCAGGGTGATTAACTACAAGTGAAGCATTGGATGCCCAAAGGTTACTGAAGCGACAAAAAAAAAGAAAAAAAGAAAAATAGTGGTGTCATATTTTTGTCACACTTGCGCGATAAGAATTTACGGGATAACTGTTAGGACAAATATTCCCTTAAGAGAATCAGGCCGAATCTCGCTTTACTAAGGCCCATGGGCTCAAAGGGCCATAAACCAATTCAGCAACCATCAGAATCATGGTCGCCAAAACATATAAATTCGAAATTCAAATCCATCTGTCCTTAATAAGGACGTAATGACTTAATGGACAACAATGGAAGTCAAAGCCTTACAGTGTGATACTCACCCATGACATTAATGTCCTTGGTACATTATTCACTCACGCAGGCAATATTAAGGTCTTGATGGTCCGTATTCCTGCAAGGACCATAGAGAATCATGCCAGAAGGCAAGCCCAAGCAAAAGAGGATATTTATCTCATATAAATAAAAATCGAGGTACGTACCAAAAGGACAGATTGGAATAGAAATTTGAGAAAGAACATATACATTCTAATATCGTTGACTTAGGTATCAAATGTATCCCTCAACACCCCGAGCCACCTTTATCCTCTAGTTGCAGGTTGCTAAAGACGTTCAGCGGGAATACGAAATACGTCCACAACAGTGGTGGAGGGTATATATTGATTGGCGTTGTTTGGCTTGGAATTTGGGACAAACCCAAATATTAAGATAGCCCGGATCAGTTATTGTTCTAATACGAGAAATTTGGACCATAATCATCTTGCTTAGACCACATTAATCGTCAAAATGGATTCGAATGTGAAGGAATGGCTCGATGTTAAGTACAAAGAAGAAAGAATAACCACCAAAAAAATTACGATATATTCACTGGGCCCCACTAATTTGAACCAACCTAGAGGTTCATATTGGAGACATTCTTTGATGATCACATTCCCTTGAATTCATGCTTGAAGTTGATTTTATAATATTTATTGTTGCCATATAAACATTCAAGTAACATTAAATGAGTAATATGTTCAATGAGTAATAAATGGTGTCGAACTCTCTCTATTTATTTATATGTATCCTACGAAGCTTTCGATTTTGGACAAAAACTTTTAAAAGATCTTTTTCCTTCTCTAACATTCCTAATCAGCAAATTAACCTTTATGGATCAATACTTAATTGCACCGGATCCATTTATATCATTAATATAAAATATAGGTAAGGATATAGTTATTATTTTTGTAGCATTATTTTTAACTTTATAATAATAATATCTTAAGCGTTTAGAAATATATAAGAGGTAAACCATGTTTTTTGTGAGAATTCGTAGGAATATAGTCATTGATATATGTTACAAGATATTATATAAATAATCCTTTTGACCACCCACTAGTACTCATTCGAATATAGCTAATAATTCATGACCACCCGTACTCAATAGCTTTCCACTCTTCGACATTCATAAATATATATATATATATATATATATTTATATATATATAAGTGCATGATATGTAAGCTGAGAAAAGATGGTTTTGAATAAGGGTTAATAATTGCAAAATCAATACCTGAATTGCAAAAAATGCAAAGTTTCTCATCTTTCACAACATTGATAATTAATTAGTTTTAAAAAATTTGTAATTGGATTCTTGTCAATTATTCATGATTAAAAAAACTCATGAGAGCATTGCCACATGGCATTAATATCAGTTATGCCACGTGTTGAAATTTAAATTTAGATATTAATGTTAGAAAGTTTAAAATTATGGCCTCAATTAGTCAACAAGTAAAAATCCAGATATTGATTAATTGTGTGATATATATTGACGCAATGAGAAGTGACAATTCCTTCCATAATAATTATAGGTTAGGTCACGTAGGTACTTGGGTAGGAAGTATTACATTAGAAACGAGTTGAGAACTAAGTACGTAGTTGCCAAATTTTATTCATTTAATTTTAATTGAATAAGAGTGGCCATTTTTTATTTATCATCAAATTATATTTTATATTGATAATAAAATTATTCATTTATTCAAGCAAGTTTGAGCAAGTTGGAGTTTGTTGAGAAGGTACTTAATTTGACAAATTAATAGATTTATTATATAATATCTTCTAATTTATCTACAAATTTTGAGTTTTTGTAAATATTTTTATATAGTTTATATTACATAAACCATGGCTACATTCATAAGGGCTTAAAAATATTTTAAATATTTTTAAATACTTAGTATATTCTCATTGTAAAGTTAAAGATAATAGTACTATTAAAATAAATAAATACGAGATTATTTGAGTTGCATCTTTTAATAATAAATCATAATTTTATTCTTAAAAAATGACGAATTTGATAAAAGAGTAACAAAAAATTCTCGAGTAAATTTATTTTGGTTGTGCAGTAGTACATGATCCTTACCCAAAGGCCCTCTATTTTATTTTAGTTCTTAATTTTTTAATCCTCCTTGATGTGCCTCTTCTTATTCTGACTAAATTCATTTTATTTCTTTTGGGCTTATATATATCAAGCAAATTTCTGCTCGAGAGGATGACTCATGCTTTGTTTTCTCTTATGTCCTTACCGTTTTAAAATGTATGATTCCCATAATTAAAGATATATGCATGCATGGCTGATAGGGCTGAGCAAAAAATCGAAAATCCGACTCNGAGGATGACTCATGCTTTGTTTTCTCTTATGTCCTTACCGTTTTAAAATGTATGATTCCCATAATTAAAGATATATGCATGCATGGCTGATAGGGCTGAGCAAAAATTCGAAAATCCGACTCCGAATCCGACTCCGCTCCGGCTCCGCTCCGGTTTCGCTCCGACTCCGATAAGTCGGAGTCGGAGTCGGAGTTTATTTTCCCTTGGAAGTCGGAGTCGGAGTCGGAGTCGGAGTTGTTGATGAACCGACTCCGACTCCGCTCCGATCCGACTCCGACACTCCGCCTCCGCCTCCAACTCCGACTTGGCCCTCCGACTCCGCCTCCGATTTTATACATATTTTATAAAAATATATGTATTTTTCTATATATTAATCATTTAAATTTTATACAACTATATTTTATATAATTAGTTAAACTCAATAATATACTAATTAAATAATATATTTATACTATAATATATATAAACTAAATTGACTAATAATAGTTTAGTATATGACTATATGTAAACATCATACTATTACAAATTTACAATATTACTACCATGTAACACTAAATTACTAATGTATAAATATAATAACATGTAATACTAATGTATAAATAATATACTATAAACATTAAAATGCATAATAACATTTAATAATGTATAATAACATGTAATACTAATGGATAAACACTAATCTATAAATTTATAATAACATATAATACTAATGTATAATAACTAAAGTATTAATCATATAAATTTTATATAACAATATCTTATATTAATTTTATATTTTGGCAATAAATTCTGAACATATTCATTTTGATAAATCTATTAGTAATACTAATATACATTAGTATATTAATTAGATTTATGGCCTAATACTAATACTATTAGTAATCCACTTTAAGTCTATATATAAATTACTATATAAATCACTATAGTATTAGTTACTAATACTATATCACTATATGATACTATTAACTATAGTGATATAGTAATACTAATACTAGTAGTATTAGAAT
>QEOT01005925.1:30160-48698 GCA_003123785.1 Pterocarya stenoptera
CTCTCTCTCTCTCTCTCTCTCTCTCTCATCACAGCTACTGGACACCACCTGCCCAAAAAGAGCCAACTACTTCTAACTGCCATAATGTTCGTGCAGTGCAAGTTTTGTCAGTGTGCACCCGACAAAAGTGGTGATGATTGACCACAAAAGCATATTACACGATCCTAGTGAAGACGATAAACACAAGAATAATTTATCAAGAGGAGATAATGTCGGTATCATCGTAGACCTATCATCAACAATATCATGGTCTATCCATCAAATACTACCCAAAACTGCTATAATGTACTGCTGCTACTCAAACTTTACAATCGTTGAAATATGCACAAAGATGGCAAGAACTAATAGCTCGTGCTTCCAATGGACCATTTCACGCTCATTCATAAATAAGTTTTCAAACACCCACATCATAGAAGCAGTGTAACAATGCCTTGGGTAAATCCACTATAACTACAAGTGAACATATATTGCACGTCAGAGAGGAATGCTGGACATCCTTGGTCATGAGTTCATCTCATCGTGTTGATCGGATGGTTTGTTTGAGTTATTCTGCTCCACTTTGATGCGTGGCTCATCTATTGCCATCATATTAGTTGCCTGAAAGTGAAAAGTAGTTAATTATTGCCATAAGGGGGGTGTTGACTCAAAGGACTCATCCAAATTAAAGACATTACATTGAAGCATGCATGCAACGTAACAATGAATTGTGAGAAAAACTTTGGTAATTACAGAGCAAAAAGATGATAGAGCTGGACATACTGAGTCTGTGCGTCCAGGTTCAATGTGTTCTCTCTTCACTTGACTTGGCAAAGGCTTACTGTATTGACAGAGAAAGACAGTTGTTAGCAGCCTTGAGACAGAGGAGGAGGAGGAGAAGAAGATGATGATGAACAAGAAACTGAATACCAGTCGTCATCAGACTCCATGTCAGAATCAGGATCCCATCTTTTATCTCCGTCATCTTGATCTTCATCCAACTGAATACAAAACACTTCCGGCCATTAACTTACATGCAAACTCTACATATGCAGCAGTGAAGCCACCGTACACCAGGGTGGCCATGAACTCAAAGTTTGAAAATTTTCAACTACACGTCATATTCGTGTTAGGGTACAAACAGCCCATTAATAAAACAAGGGCACAACAGTTGTCAAAATAAAAAACTCAGTACAATGAAGGAAAAGAAAAAAAATAAGAAAGACTTCATAGCAATGTAATGATAATAAGAGATGCAAAGACAAACCTCTGGAAGCTCTGTATCAGGTGGTCGCTCTTGAAACTGGACACTTGGGGCATGTTGCAACGTTGATAGATAATCAAGAAGTTTTGCCCTAATCTCTTCCAGTAAGTGACGAGAGTTTTTGTTTTCCATGTTACTTGGAGCCACATGAAGATTATATTCTGGGCCAAAGTACTCATAATATTCATGCTGCGGCATCTTATCATCAAGTTCCATCCCAAGTGCAACACCTGTCTGCTCAACAGATAATATGATATATATATATATATAAGTGGAGAGGAGGTTAACAAAATACAAGCAAATAGTCTTATACAACAAGCATATGACTTATTAATGTGGGTTGGAGACATCAATATAAAATTTCTGCCTCTCGTTCATTCAAATGCCAAGAATCTACATATTGAACTTCCACCCAAAGAGATCTGGAATGCAACAGCAGCAAGACCAACGTATGGAACAGAACTGCCTATTCAAGAATGAAGCTTAAGGGCAATCAAACCCCAAAAGAACAATTAATGCAGCACTCAGAAAATAAAAAAAAATTGTACAAATTCAAATTTCCATTAAATACGCTCCTTAGTGTTAGGATACTTGTAAATCATACTGCACGTATTTTGTAACATTAGAATTAGACTAGTGTTTCCAAAATTATATGTCATCCTGCAGCATTTGACAAAGTATCAGTTAAATGTGTTTATCATGCAGCAACCAAAACTAGACATCCAAAATTAAGCTTCTTCTATCAATCAGGTATAAAGGTTCATCTAAAGGACATTTAATAATTGCATCAAAACATAGATTACCTCATAACACCAGCAACGAGCAACATTTCGTATCGTATACCCACCTCCACCCAGCAATAGGAGCGGAACATTGAAAGATCTCATAAATCTGACACAGTCCGCATGGCCCTTAATTGATAGATTGAAACAACCTAATCTGTCACCAGATAGAGAGTCAGCACCACATTGTAGAACCACAGCACCAGGCCGAAAAACTTCCATCACTTTCCCAATTATTGGCCTAAACAAGGACTGGTAGCTCTCATCGTCAATGCCATCGTCAAGGGGTACATTGAGAGAATAATATTTCCCTTTGCCATATCCAATATCACGAATATCACCCGTACCAGGGAAATAGTCTCCAAATTTGTGAAATGAAACTGTCATGACCCTATCAGTTGTGTAAAAAGCCTCCTCCACACCGTCGCCATGGTGGATATCAATGTCCACATATAAAACACGCTGCGTTGATATGAGAATGTGGAATTATATTCCAGACTACTAGGCAGAAATCAGTACATAATATTTTGCATGCTAATAGAAAAATAAGTCATTGTTTGCATTACAAATACGCAAAGGCCTTTTCAACTAGCTAAAACCTTAGAGCAGAATCCAAGCTCCCAACTAAAGACAGCAAAACTAATGGTGATCGTGAAATTAAAATGATTGGTTTCAGCAGTCAATGGAAGTCACACAAGCTTACATATAAGCAGCATTTTATACCTTGTTCAATGAAACCACTTGTCAGTAATCAATTAGTTCAAGAACCACTTCATCTCAAACATAGCTGAAACAGAAATTTTATAGTTGGAATGACTGATTATGCAAAAGAAACCTCATGATTGATTAGGTCCTAGAACTGATTTCACACTACGACTCCATATCCAAAAGCAACTATAAGAATTGAGAATTTTGGTTTTTTTTAAACATTTGGAAGACATCCTGAAAGAGAGAAGAAAGAAAGAAAAATATTGCAGTACAACTACTCAAATATCATTGTGAAGGCATCCTAGTGAATTGATTAACTTGCTAAAAAAAACTGATCACTCCACACCATGTAAACACACACTAGTGGACGGTACCTCAAGCATTCAGTCTCCTAATTATTATTACTATTGCTATTGTCATTAGTATTATTACAGTGATAATGATGATACTAGCAATGCTATCATTTTTGTTAATGAATCATAGTTAATCAAATGCAACATTGGTGATAAACTCCTAGAAAAGGCTCATGATTTGTTGAATTTTTTTCTTTTCCAAAAGTGGTACTGAAGGCCAAAGTAGATGGAGAGCAACTTAAAATTCTTGCAAAGCAATGGAAACACTGTACCATCATTAGTTGCATATTAAGTGTGTAGCACACAACACTATATCAATTTACTCAGGCTTAATGGCTAGGTTATAACATTCAAAACCCCAAGGGGTTGGCCTAAGTGGTGAAGGCCTTGGTCTTGGGCTATCACTCCCTTCGAGGTCGAAGGTTCAACACCTCATGAGTGCAAACAATCCTTTGAGGCCACACCCCCTGGTGAAAAGCCAGCGATTTAACCAGTGCCGTGTAGGAAAACTTCCGAAGGTGCGGTGTACAGGACCGGGATTTACTTTGCAAGCGTGGGTCCGAAGGACCCCACCTTGGAGAGGTTCCCCAACTTAAAAAAGAAAAAAAGAAAAAAAAAAAGGTTATAACATTCAACCCGGGAAAAAAAAGTTGCTCACTCATCTCAAAATAGAAAAACAAAAAGGAATAGAAGTACGACACGAAAGCTCCAACAGGACAAGAGCTCTGCAACTCTTCTAAAGTTATAATAACAATTGTGCTTTCAACTATGAATAACAACGACATGGATCAACAACAAACAAAACTTACATAAAAACATTTCTATGCGTGCTACGGAAAAGCTACACATCTCAAAACATAACATAGAAAGCAACCTTCTTCCAGTTCTGTACATAGAAACAGAAACAATGATAATAGTGACATGAGTTTTCGCCCCGATTATTTATGATTTCACATCCAGACATTCGACAATTAATGCCAATGAGTAGCAGCTCAGACGAAATTTATCAAGTTTGTGAATTCAAGCCCCCACAAGGTGCCAAAGTAACTCACCAGTGAAAAAAATAAAGACCTGGTCCCATTCTCATGCACCAAAATAAACAATACTCCGTTAAATAGAAAAGTAGACCAACCTCATGTACTTTGAGAAGCTCCAGAATTGCCAAGACGATATCGTTCACATAACAAAATCCAGAAGCCTCACACTTCTTAGCATGATGCAGCCCACCAGACCAGTTTATGGCAATATCAGAACCTCCTTGATTCAGTTTGACAGCACCAGCAACTGAACCCCCAGCATAAGTTTGACAGAACGAGTAAAGACCATCAAAGACAGGACAGTCTTCACCAACATTAAACCTCTTCAGCTGCCTCAGCTGATCTTGCTGAGTTTCTGGGGTGATAGCCCTAAGAAAGCTAACATAATCATCAGCATGAAACTTGCAAAGATCCCTATCTTTGGCAGGAGTGGGTTTCAGGACCTGCATATGCTGAAGCAAACCGTAGTGGGCTAAGAGAGCATGTGTCATTCGAATTCTATGCGGCTTCATTGGGTGACCTTGTCCATAGTAATAATTTCCAACTTCTGGGTCATAAAAATATGAAACTTTTCTCTTCACCCCGTCTGGCCCAGAAGGAAGGGAATTGCCTCCACTTTCCATGATCTGAGAAGAGGTGAGTGATGAAGTCTAATCAAACGACGTGTATATAATAGAGAAAGTCCAAAGAAATAAACCAGAAAAAACACGGATTCCAACTCTCCACTTAAGAAAACTAGCCGCAATCGGTTCCACTCAGAACCCTTCTTTTGAAATTCAGATGAATAGATGATAGAATAGATAAATTAAACAGATTTTAAAAGTAACGAGTAGGTCAGGCATTGAAGGTACGAAGCCAAGACCTGGAGTACAAATTCCCCGACTCGCCTGATTATGAGAAACAGAATGAAGGCCTACAATACATCCTCATATGATATAAAGGTTGGCAATTACTCCGTGAAAGCGCATTCACGATTCATCACCTAATTAAGACTGAGCCCTACAACCTAATCACTCGGATAGAAGACGAAGAAGAACACAAGTCGATCTCAATGCACAAATAAAGCAGAAAACATGAGAAGTTGTATGCTCAGAGTAAGACTAATTCACACAGAGAAGGAAAGTAGCACAATAATCTATAATCTACAGAGGAAATAAATAAGAAAAAAAACCCACAGTGCTTTAAATTAAATAAAAGGCGGAAGTGTTCATCGAACTCTTGAACGAAAAAGCAATTCTCGAGAAGACGTGCAAATAAAATCAAGAACATTAGAGATTCAAAAACAAAACAGCTTAAATGTAGTGGAGAATAAAACTCGTATACATACGAGTGCACGCAGAGAGAGACCCTTTGCGCTGCCGAGAAGGAAAGCGAAGACTCGAGAGATGCGTTCAACTTCGACCGCCGAGCCTCTCCTCTACTTTTCTATTACTGCTGAGACAGAACGGTGGGAGACACTGTACAGTGCTTGTTTAATAAGAACACTTTTTTAACAAGACTTCATATTATTTGTACTCTTTTCTGATTTCTCTGTTCTATTTTTTCCCTAAACAACTTAATTATATCCTATATAATAAATAAAATATCAATTATTATTTTTAAGTTAAATAATTATGATTTTATCACATCAGCCTTTACGCTTCCCTTAAGCTTTTTTCAGAAATACACTTATATTTTACCAAATTTTGAAACCCCAATTTGTTTTGTCACTAATAGTTCAAGCAGTTGAAATGTCTAAACCATGGTTTTGCTCTTTTTTTTTTTTTAACTCTGGTTTTGCTCATTTTGTTGGTTATTCAAATATTTCTTGAAAAAACGCAATAATTAAAATATGTCATATTTTGCATTATTCATATAATGTAAAATTGAGAGAATCTCTATGTCAAATGTGAATACAGAAACACCATGCGAAAAAATAAAGACTAATAATTTGCACAAGTTTCACATAGTCTTTTTTATAAAAAATAAATCCCATCATAAAAAGTGCACTATCTTTTCTTGCGACGCTCGCTTCTTTTTCACAAATTACATCGTAAACTTATTTATTTGAGACTTGTAGTTAATATTACTTAAAAATTAAAAAATTAAAAAATTTTACAAATCAAAGATTTATGAGAAAACATTATGGTACCTGAAGGTGTCAAACAAAAATTTAGAGAGAGAGAGAGAGACTTGTCTCGAGTCTTCTACGCTGTTGATCTAGCCAAAAAATTGAGAAGACCAATTACAAATTTACAATAACACAAAAAGCTTCACTGATTCCTTTTCTGATAATTAAATAATATCACTAATATTGGATCAACATCAAATAGCTCTAGACAAGAGTTTGATGGCATATGATCCGGTTTTCTAAATAAAAATTTTGGATTTGAAAATTGAAACCCCACCCCCTTTGTATAAAATAAAAATAAATAAATAAAACCCATCAAATAACTCTGAACTGATAATAATAAATAGTAGAATAGAACTTGATGAATTAGGTTACCACTTTGGACTGTTTGAATGCCCGAAGTCCAAAGGTTAGGTTCCCTCCATGCCCATCTGAATGTCTTCTTTTTTTTTTTTTTTAATCTTTCTGGGAAGTAAATCTGACAAATGCCAAACATGTGTTTGCCTCTTATAGCCCAGCTCAAAAGGGGGCAGTTTCACACAATAATTTCATCATTATAGTATCTAAAGCTAACTATATTTCGAAATTTTGGTAAAGCTTTGATTATGTGACATATTCTAGACAAAAAATGACTGCGCTAACAAAAAAAATTGGACTCGACTGCAGCACTCGGGGTCGTCTGTTGTAATTTGAGCTGGCAAAGGTTTGTCTGTTCCTTCATCACGTCAAGATGCTGCAAAAAGACTAAGCACAGCTGTCTATTATTACATTATTTTGTTACTGAGACCTTATTCACAGCATCTCATACTCTGTAAGGAAGCAAAAGATGGACCCAGGAGCTCTTTCACAACAATTCTTTCAAACAAGGAATCTCTAGTGCTCATCATGATCATCATCTTGTCTTTTGCTTCAGGTCACAAGATGCCATTATGGAAAGAAGACCATGGGATGCCAGGTTTTGGTGATCAGAATAAATAGAAGATACCATCGATGATGTCCTACAAAATGGGCAAGCACTTCCTCATAAACATAAGTGCTACGTTAGATTTCGTATATCTTTGGGTTAGGTTCCAGCAACTCAGGCCTTTAGAGTTGGGCTTGCTAAAATAGAGAATAAGACAACTGGGAGAGGGTGGCCTTGTGGCCGAGGATTCTCTGATGCCAAAGTCAATAAAGTCTCTTGAAAGTTTGTAAATAAGTAAGAGAGTCTAGGGCCCAGAGAGAGTTTCTCGTACTTGGGAGTTGCTATTTATACTATGAGTCTGGGAGGACAGATCGTGTTTGCCCCCATAGAGTCTGTATCATTCATATTGTTCCTTTTGTCAAAGTTTTTTTAATGAGGTGTGGCTTTGCCACAACGTCATTAATGTGACGTGTAGCTCAGGTAATGGTGTCATTAATGCAGTGTGGTTCCGATTTGCCTCACCCTAATGTCGTCTTTGGTGGCCCATCGATGCCTTCCATGTTAGAGGATTGAGAGTCCCCCGTACCTTTCGCCCATTACGCCGACAAGCACTCAAGGGCTGGACACTGTTTGAGGGTCTCCAGGTCAGCGAGTCTCATCCCCCTGCAGCATGTTCCCTTATGCAGGTAGAGTCCAGGGGAAACTACTCGTGGGTCGGGCCGGGCCGAAGAGTCTATTTGTTTCGAGCTGGGCCTTCGCTTATTGTCCCCTTAGTTGCCATTCTCAGGCTCGATGAGACAAAGGGGAAGAACCTCTTACAGTTACCTTACTAATTCTCATCGGACTCGTACAGTGTGAATTATTATTATTCTTAAATCCACTTGTCATTGAGGTCGGGGTCCCCCTGCTGATGTGTACATGGCTCCGAAGTTTGAGGTGGTTCCTCGTCGCTTGGTTACCCTGATATCGTTCCCTTTCCAATTTTGTTGGCGCTCATTTAGGGGAGTTTACTAGTGGGCCGGGCTGAAAAGTCTATTTGTTTTGGGCTGGGCCTTCGCTTATTGTCCCCTTAGTTGCCATTCTCATGCCCGATGAGACAGAGGGGAAAAACTTCTTTCAGTTACCTCGCTAATTCTCATCGGAATCGTACAGTGAGAATTATTATTAATCTTAAACCCACCTTGTCATTGAGGTCGAGGTCCCCCTGCTGATGTGTACACGACTCCGAAGTTTGAGGTAGTTCCTCGTCGCTTGGCTATCTTGATATCGTTCCCTTTTCACTTTTGTTGGTGCGCTTATCAATAAATTTGATGGCGTCTTCTGAGTTGTATCAGTGTCAAGGGAGTCAGACGACTCTTCGCCTTCACAATGCTTCGTGGTGCATATTTTTCGAGACTCTAAGTGTCTCATACCTCTCCCTTCCGCCACGGAGCATGAGAGATTAATTGTTGCCGTCCTCCTATATAAATGCGGTTTGGATTAGGATTTTCTTTCCTTTCACCACACTGTAATCTTCCTGTCATCCTTGCTCTCCCAACTCTTCTTTCTTTTCACTTATTCTCCTTTCTCTACTACATTCTGCTTCTTTGTCAATGACTTCTGAGAAATCCATCCAACCCATGGCTTCCAGTGGAGGAGACTCTCCAGAGGTTGGCAATGTCACGTCGTCTTTCTGGGGCAGCAGTTGACGTTCCAACGTTCAAGTGGCAAAGCTGGCATCTCTAGCCCTTACTTACCAGTGCTGGAATCGGTGCTCTTTGAGGTCTTCGGCCCACACGAGGGTGTTGTTGACGCTGGCCCTCTTTCCTTCCATATTTTCATATGGCTTAAGGCTTCCTTTCGCTCGCCCCGTTCGATTTGATGGATCATTGTGGTCTAGCCCCATCTCAGTTTCACCCGAACGCTTGGAGGCTCCTGATTTGCTGTAGTATCATCTAGAGACGTGCCTTGTTGGAGTTGAACTCGTAGTAAGCTGACCTCATCGGCCATGAGTTCCTCCTCACTCACAAGGTGTTGCGGCAGAAGGAGAACATTTGTAGCTTTTGGGCAATGCACACCCTTGTCAACCTAGAGTTGCAGTATTGTAACGTGAAGACTGGTCGCCGAAATTCTTTTTTGTGTATGGCCGTAGATGAGACTTCCCAATTGATCAAGTGAACTGTCGTGAATTCTCAATTCGAAGCAACTGGGGTAGGGTTCCTGAGAATAAGGTGGTGCATTCGACGTCCACCCCCACCGAGTCCCGGTGTATCGCCGCCGTTAGGGAATGGGTGAAAAAGAACCCCAATAATGTTTTTTCAAAAGCCATTTTTTTCGAGGAGAGCCTAAGGGTTTCTTTGCCTCCCATCAGTAACGTTCTTTTTTATGACAAGGTGACCATTGCCTAGCCCCGGGTCACTTCTGCTCGAAAGTGCCCCTTTTTATCATTCCCCAACGGGCAAGGGGAAAAAACCTCGCTTGGAGGGGGACATGGCCGACAGCGGGCCCCCTTTAGAGCCCTAATTCCTGAAGGGCGGGTGTCAGCCACACTTGAGGTCCATCGTCCCGCCGTCTCGATGATTCCAGTGGAGGCGTCTCGCTATCCTATTGGCATGGAGGTGCTGATAGGACCTTTTTCCTCGGAGTCCTTGGACACATCGGTGAAAGGCCCTTCAACTGAGGTTCCCGTAGTGCTGCCCCAATCGACTGATGCTAGTGATGTGCACTTGACAACGGGTGAAATTAACGTCCTACTCCGGGAGTTTTTGCAGTCGAGATCCCTCGACTGGCTGTCATGGGGCGACGTTCTCTAGGGGTCTCCTCCCCTTCTCAGCTCGTTCTACTGTAGGCATCGCTCCTTTGAAGGCGAGGTCGAGATTTGCTCAGGGGGTTCCCGGCTCTGTGGCAGGTAGAGAGGATCTTGAGTCGCTTGGTGGCTTGGATGCCTTCATTGAGAGGGCGATCGTGACTTTCAATAACTGTGTTGTAGAGGCACAACAACGAGCGAAAGGTGGTCCCCTTCTAGATATTGTAGTTGGCTTCAGTTCAAAAGGTTCGTGTGAGAGTCGCCCATCCAAGCGGGAATGCGTGTCGAAGAGGTTGTTGATGGGACTCATCGGATCAAGGCGGTTGAACAAGCGTCTGATACTGAGGGCTCAGTAGAAGTTACCCCCCTTTGGCTAGCTAGAAACAATGGGTGTCGCGCGGAAGCTATTAGCCAGGTCGCCAAGTATTTGTCTGGCTTTTTCTATGAGGTTCAGTGACTTCTTTTTCCGTCTTGTTTATTTCTTTCGCTATTTTCTAGATTCCCTTTATTAACTGTTTCATGTTGACCTCTTTTGTTGTCAGGATTCCTTTCAGCTAGTGGCTTTTATTATAGACGACCAAGAGGTCGTTGAGCAAGAAAACCAGAACCTTCATGTGATGGCCCAGATTGCCCTTCGGTGTGCTTGCGAAGAAAGTGAATAGAGGGAACAACTAGAGCAAGAGATGAGGAGGGTAGGGTTTGCCTTGGAGGAGGAGAGTAAGAAAAACAAAAAGTTTAACTACCGTCGGAAGAGGCTCAAGAAAAAGGTGAGGAAAGATGGCCAGCGGATGGAGTGACTTGTTACAGATCTTCTAGGCGACTTGTCCCGGGTACAAGAGGTCGCCTCCCACCTGGACAGGCAACTGAAGTCGGTCCTGGGCATTCGCGATCTCGCGTGGGGCTACAAGTGTGCCGAGGGTCTTAGGTCGATGTGACACCACATCCTGGACAATCAGTAGCTATGTTAGCGGTCTCTTGAGAAATATTTGCAAGGCCTTGACCTTACCCAGATCGTCGTTGATGAAAAGGCTTTCACGTTCAACCGCAAGTTGTGGAGGAAATAGTTTCCTACTGCTTTTACGAGTCATTTCTTCCCGACCATGCCCGAGCCTACTGCTTCCGACCACGACGATCCTAATCCCGATGTTCCTGAGGTTGGCGCTCCTAATGCCAAGGTCTCTGGTTAGGATTCCTAACATCACTGGGCCCTAGCTTCTTGGTGTTGCCGCTACTCTTTTATTTTGTTATTCTTTTCCTTTCTTTTATTTTTAGTAAATGTATATACATGTGCACCGTTTTCCATGCAACTTGTAGGTACTTCTTTATCATTAATAAAATTTCTTCAAATTCCGTCGTGTCAAGCTACTTGTATTAACGATGTTTCCCTTTTGCCTTTTTGCTCTTCTCTGATGCTTCCTTTCACGTTTTTCCCTTCTTCTTTTTCTTTTTTATGGCTGGCTTGAGGAGTTTTATCGCAGGAAATTAAGGGCTTGGCGTTAGGCAGGGGATGGCCCCCACACGGGGTTCGTTGTCCATCCCGCCAGTGCCTAAACTATTCCTGACTACACCGTTGGCTGATTCTCTTGTCTGTTTGCACTGCCTTCGTTCGCCCTTGTTAGGTAGTCATCCTCTTAGGGCCCCTAGCAACTTAATTTGATGAGGCTGACGCCTCTCCGCTTTTTCCTTACATCGATTTTCTTCTTTTTGTCATTCGTCTATTGGATGCACTTTACCCTGCCTAGTCCCTACGTTCTTCTTTTTTGTATTGTTGTGCTTTATTTCATCATGTCTGAAAGAGGAGAAATGAAGTGTTGTGCTGTTGTCAGTGTTCGTTGGCCTTCATCCACTACTGTAGGCTTGGGGGATGGAAATTTCCCCTACGAGTTAAGCCGCACCAAGGAGACTCCGGTTGCCTCCTTGGGGGAGAGGCCAGGTAGTGTTTCTCACCTCTATGCCCCTCCCGAGTAGCACTGTGGCTGCGGAGTTGTATACAAACAGACTAGGCTACTCTTTGTCGCAATGATGGCCGAGATGCATTCTTCGGATAGCTATGTGGTTGATCTCGCTCTCCAACACAGGGAGGCAAGGTGACCTCTGGTTCGACCCATCTCCTCGATCCATGGGAAGGTAGGCTATTCGGGCAGTTTGGAATTGGACCCGCTTCCATCCGTTAGAGTTGCGTATTTAATTCCTAATTGGAAGATGAGAGCGTCATTATAACTTTATCCTTGACTTCGTATGAGTTTAAGCCTTGCAAACATGGGCCCTTTGGTCGGTGATGCGATTCGTCTACCATTTTAGCTTGGATGTTGATGTTCCTGTTCCTTGGCGAGTATTCGGGTGGTCAAAGGACCTAGCCCGCTCTCCACCTGGGAGAGGTCAGGATGCCTTAGGCCAACATGCCTCTTTAACCCCAGAGTAGGTAACTTCTTTGGGGCGACCGTGGAATCGGTTCATTCTTTACTGTGATAGAAGTCGGGGTAAGTATTCGGACAGCCAAAAGGTTGGACCCATTCTCCTCCACGGGAGGGTTTGAGCAGCCTCAGGCTCAACTCGCCCGTGCTACCCCTCAGGGAGGTAATTTGTTCGTGCAATTTGAGACTAAACCCGCTCTCGCTCGTTGACATCGTGTTAGCCTGTTATCCAACCTCGATGTGGTGCACCCCTTGCTTCGACGTTTCATCTTTGGAGACTTTGTTCATGTCGGGTAGTCAAAAGACTAGGCCCGCACTCCATTAAGGAGAGGTTGGGATGCCTCAAGTCAAACCCGCCCCTTTGATTTCCTTAGGAGGTAACTTCTTCGGACGACTGTGGGGACAGTCTGCTCTCTTGTTGCAATGGGAGATGAGGTAAGTATTCTGATAGCCGAATGCTTGACCCGTTCTCTTTCGTGGGAGGGTCCGAGCGGCCTTCAGCTCAACTCACCCATGTTACCCTGCTGGGAAGTAATTTGTTCGGACAGTTTGAGACTAAACTTGCTCCTGTTCGTTGCCATCAGGAAAATATAAGATTTAGGTCAGGCTAGTGCTGAACCCACTATTCGTTTGCAGCGGAGGTCGGGGTAAGTATTCGGACCGCCGTGGGGGCTAGGTTTGCACTTCTTCGCCAGGGGTAGAGCAGCCTTTAGTGTGACTCATCCCTATAAATCCCGCCGGGGAGGTAAGTTTTCGAGCAGTTTGCAGCTGGACTCGCTTCTTCTTGTTGACGCTATGAGGAAGGTAAGTCTTTTATCTTCGGGTAGCTAAAGACTAACTCGCACCTCACCGCAGGAGGGATAAGGCAATCTTTTGGCCTATCTTGCTCTCTAGTATCCCACAGGGGAGGTAATTCGGATAACGATATAGTTAGTCCGCTCTTCGCCGCGATAAGGGTTGTGTTAAGTTGTTCAGGCCGCCGGGGGGCATGACCCACTCTCCATCGAGGAAATGGTAGAACAGCCTTCGGCCTAGTTCTTTCTTTTGCTCCCAGGGAGGTACGTTATTCGGGCAGTTTGAGATTAAACTCGTTCCTGCCCCGTTGATATCGCAAAGAAGGTAAGTGTTGCATTAGGCTGGAACTGATCCCACTCTTCATTGTGGCAGAGGTTGCGGTAAGTTGTTCGGGCCACCGGATGACAAAACCCGCTCTCCATCGCGGGAGTAGTAGAGCGGCCTTTGGCCTAGCTCTCCCTTTGACCCGCTAAAGGTACGTTGTTCGGGCAGTTTGGGACTAGACCCAATCCCGCCTATTGACGCTCTCAAGGAAGGTAAGTCTTTGTCTTGGAGCCATCGAGGGCTAGTCCGCACTCTGCTGCTGGAAGGATGAAGCAACCTTTGGCGTACTCATCCTTTTGGTACCTTGCGAAGGAGGTGATTTATTTAGACAATGATGTGGTTGGTCTGTTCTTCACTACAGTGGGATCGGGGTAAGTTGTTTAGGCCACAGGGGGACAAGACTCGCTTTCCATCGTGGGAGGGGTAGAACAGCCTTATGCCTAACTCTCCTCTTGATCTCGCAAGAGGTTCTTTGTTTGGACAGGTAGGCATTGGTTTGATGATGATTTTGCCATTGTACATTTAGTTAATTGTAGATTGTCTTGTCGATATTTTATTGATAGTGCGAAAGTTTGGAGTGGATGTGTTGCATTGTCCTGGAAAATCATGCCCTTCATTAAAGAAAAAGTATTTACAGTATTTAAATCAGGCCCTTCTCCAAGTAGTGTATGGCCTACTCTCTCCTGGAGGTGTCGTCTGGGATAACCACCCCACCATCATTCTGCTTTAGTTCTTGGACGTAGCATTCTCTCGCCAGGATCTGTTCGCCTTAGATTTCTCCCACTTCACGGGAAGTTAGAAACTTCATCTTAAGGTGGTAGGTCGACGTGACGACTCGCAAGCTGTTAAGGGTGAGCCTTCCAATGATGGCGTTGTACGACGACGAAGTTTTCATCACTAGGAAGTCGACCACGATCAAGGCCACGCAGGGAGCATTGCCCATGAAGACCGACAGCGTGATGGTTCCCACATGATGAACCATACTCTCGGAGAAGCCCTTCAATGGCATGAGGGCTGGATGCAGTCGAACAACATCTATTCCCATCCTTGTTAAGGCTTCCCAAAACAGGATTTCGCAGAGCTCTCGTTGTCAATGATAATCCTTTGGGTGGTGAAGTTGGCAACCAACATAGTCACCACTAACGCATCGCCGTGGGGGTATAAGACCCCCTCCTCCTTAGCCTCTGCAAAGAAAGTGCCTTGGCCTGCGAATCCTCCCTATATGGTCTAAATTTGCCTGAGTGGAGATCCCCCCGTGGTGGAGAGCGAGGGCGATTTTGCTATGGTCCTCGTGTTGGTGGTCGTCGCCAATGGCTTTCTTCCCTTCTATGTCGGTGAACTTGGTCTGCGCTCATTTCCCTTCTTTCCTGCTCCAATCTCTGGGCAGGAAGGTAATGTTGCCCCGTCCACTCCGCATGCTCTCTTCTCCCTTACTGGGAGAAGCAATCATTGATGTTGTAAGAGGTGGACCTGTGCTACGTGCAGTAATGGCGGGCGATACCTCGATCATCTTTTTTGCGTGCTGCGGAGGTGTCAGCCTCATGGATGGTGAATACGGGTCGGTCAAATCAAGGTCTTGGTCCCCTCGTCGGAGCTTCAACCCTCTTTTTGTCTTGGGCACTCTTCTTCGGCCTCTCATGGGCTTTAGCCCTAGTCAGGGCCTTTGCTTTCCTTTCCGCTCACTCTAACTCCTTCTTTCTTGGCTCTGTCAGGGCCTGAAGAGTGTCCTTAGTGTTGATGAAGTTGTCGGCCTCATCCATGAACTCCCGTAACATCACAAGAGTCCTCCTTGCCAACTCGGCCATTAACTGGGATCTTTGCCAGACCTCTCCTAGAACGCTAGGGTTATTTTCTCGTCCTTGTTGTTAGTGGTCATGTGCTTCTTGTTGAACCGGGATAGGTAGGACTTCAGGCTCTCTTTCTCTCCTTGCTTGATGGTGAAGATGTATGCTGCTGGATGCTGCCTTCTCCAACTTGACATGAACTGGGTCAGGAAAAGTCAAGCTAGCTTGCCAAAGCTGTCTATGGATCCAGGCGCCAGAGACCCGAACTACCCTCGTGCTAGCCCCTTCAGGGTTAGCGAGAACGCTTTGCATGCCACCTTGCCTGCGAAGCCATACAACATTATGTGAGCGCTGAAAGTTACTGGGTGTTCAAGGGTGTCCCTCCCTCCATGATATATCTCCATGGTTGGGACCCTGAACTTTGGCGGTAGGGGCACGACTGTGATACTTTATATAATAAGGATAAGGGTAGGTGGTGTATGAGATCCTATATTGCTTGGGAAGGAGAATTTCTTACTCTTTATAAGGTTTCAATTGTATCATTGATTAGTCCTTTTGGAGTATAGGCCAAGTGGTTTGGACCTTCCATTGGGATGTTACAACGACCATCACCTCCTCTGTGTAGGGTTCCATGTTGGGTAGACAAGTGCTCGTGAGCAATTCGTACACCGACGATGATGTGCCCACCTTCCTTGCACTCTTTTCGTACTTTTCTTAGAAATTGCAGAGCTCATCCTACATGTTCTTCTTCTCTTCCTCCCTATATTCCCCAGCTCCTGTGTTTGGGGACCCTATGTGCTCGCTATCACTAGGCTCTGCTTCCTCGTCCTGCACTCGTGGTTTTCTGAGCTCCTTGTTCTCTTTGCAAAGCGTTTACACCTTGTCGGTCAACTTTGTCACCCATTCCTCATGGTTTTCAACCTTGTCTCCATGGCTTCCTCTCTGTGTCTCTTTTGTGTTGTCCGGAACAATTTGTTGCAGGCATACGAAATACACGTAAGATCTATAACAATCCCACAGACGGCCCCATTGTTAACGTCGTATTTCGTATGCCTTTGGGTCAGGTCCCAGCAACTCAGGTCTTTAGTGTTGGGCTTGCAAAAATATAGAAGAAGACAATTGGGAGAAGGTGGCCTTGGGGCCGGAGAGTCTTTGATGCCAAAGTCAGTAAAGTCCCTTAGAAGTTTGTAAATAAGTAAGAGAGTTTAGGGATCAAAGAGAGTTTCTCGTACCTAAAAATTGCTATTTATACTAGGAATCTTGGGGAGGACAGATCGTGTCTGCCCCCATGGAGTCCGTGTCCTTTATACTGTTTATTTTATCAGAATTCTTTAATGTGGTGTGACTTTACGACGACGTCATTAATATGGCATGTAGTTTGGGTAGTGGTGCTGTTAATGCAGCGTGATTCCCTGATTTGCCTCACCCTGCTGGCATCTTTGGTGATCCGTCGATATCTTCCATGTCAGAGGATCGAGGGTCCCTGGTACTTTTCGCCCATTAAGCGGAGACGCACTCAAGGGCTGGACATTGTTCGAGGGTCTCAAGGTCGACATGTCTCATCCCCATACAACACGTTCCCTTATGCAAGTAGCGTCCAGGAGAGTCTACCCTTGAGTCGGGCCGAAGAGTCTGCTTGTTCTGGGTTGGACTTTGCTTCTTGTCTCTTTAGTTGTCATTATCATGCCCGGTCAGGGCTTCCACTAGGCCAGTTAGGCAATTGCCTAAGACCCCTAATGGAAGAAGGCCCCCAAAAATAAAAATATAAAGTAGATTTAAAAAAAAAAGATTATATATATACCCAATAAACAATTTTAATTAACTCAATGAGAATGATAATATAAACAAGATCAAATAGATATTATATCATTATTAGTTTTTAAAAGTATCACATAAATAATTATTCTACCTATTCTCCTTCTAAGAATACACTTCTCTTTTCTCATTATTAATTTAATATTTAATTAATGTGAAAATTATAAATAGCAAGATTTAATTTTCCAGTGTTTATAAAAAATTTTTGTATAATCCTCTGAAGAGGCAAGAGCCAACTTTTTTTCAAATGTATAAGTTGTTTATAAAACTTTATTGACAATAATGATTATAATTGTGTCTAAAAATCTAAAGTACTTATAAAACTAGATTTGATAAAATTCTCTCTAAATCAAAACTTTACGAATAAAGATTACGTCAGTTGTTAATTGAAAATGTGGTATAAAATCTTAATCAATAATTTTACTTTACAAAATGATATGAATTATTTTAAAATAAAAATATAATATAAAAATAAAAATATTTAATTTTATTTCAAACAAAAAAACCTCACTCAAAATTTTAACCTTAGACCTCGAAATGTATCGAGCCGCCTTGTGCCCGATGAGACAAAAGGAGAAAAAACCTCTTATAATATAAGCATACTGCTTCATGGGTTATGATTGTGATATAAAGAGAACTATAAGATATGGGAGCTTAAAGCTAGTTATTGGAGATAGAGAAATGCATTTTATAGAGAACTAAAAGTCATACATTCGATGTTCAATATATATTCCTTACAAGACAACAAGATGGAATGAAAGTGTGATCTAGGAAGCTCATTCTGTAGGTCGAGACATTGTAGATAAAAACATGTCTCATGAGAATAACTTCAAGAAAGCCTTTATGCGATCGATCTTCACTGGTAATTTCGTTACCAGCCTGAGCCCCAAGAATCCCAACACATAATATAAAGAATTATCATCTACTTTCAACTGATCATAAGCAAGGTTTTCGATCCTGGCAGCTTCATATTGTTATATAAGTTCTTTGATGGATATGTCCTGAGCAAACATCGTCATAAAAGGTAAATTCTAATTTCCATTGCGAAAAAGAATAATTATTATTTTCTTTCAACAACAAAGTATCTACTTAATATCTATATTTTATTTTTAGATCGAGGATAGGGGATTGAATATCAGATATTTCCACTTCACCTTCCTTGGAACAAAAGCCGCCTGCAAGTGGCCCAACAATCCAAGCCAATAGGCATTTGACTTAATTTCAGCTTCATATCTTAGAATGATCCGTTTTGCCTGTAAATACAAAAGGGATTTAAGCAAAAATAGTTTACTTTGCTATTCCCAGGACATTCTCTAGGACAAATGATGCTGCCCAGATGACTAACATAAGAAATGGGGGTGAATTGGGTTTGTTTTAAAAAATTAACAATTATAAATCAAATACACAATATAAAATATGAATATAATACTAAGTAATAGTAAATATAAAGAGCAAGGGTAAGAGAGATGCAAACTCAGTATTTTAAC